>JBAMAV010001327.1:0-298301 GCA_037043315.1 Amiota communis
ACAAATACTCTAAGCCCATGAAGGGAGCACAATAGATCTTTTAGGTCGCAATGCTACATCCCCTCCAACAATAATAATAATAGTAAGTTAATTTATTGCAAAGATACTTCGTCAAGCGGATATCGCAATTGCCAGAATGTACTCCTAACTACGTACTTGCCATAGAAACGCCTCTGTATCAACGATAACTTCCTCGTTCGAGCTTTATTTTTTTCCCGCGAGCCATTTCTTCATGTTAGGGAACAAGAAATAGTCGCAGGGAGCCAGATCGGGTGAATACGGGGGGTGCGGCAGCGATTCATAACGCAATTCATGAAGTTTGGCGGAGACAACAACAGATGAATGTGCTGGTGCGATATCGTGATGAAACAACACCTTGTTTTTCGACAAATGCGGCCGTGTCTCCTTTAATTTTTTGTCAAACCGATCCAATAACTCACTGTAGTATTAGTATAGTCCAGTGATCGTTCTTTCATTTTCTGAAAAATCCATGAGGATGACGCTCTTCGCATCACAAAAAATCGTCACCATGACCTTACCGGTCTTTGGTGCAGATTCACCGGGAGAAATCCATTGTTTTGATTGTTGCTTAGTTTCTGGTGTGTAATGACGAATCCAGGTATCATCAACGATGACAACTCGATGCAAAAAGTCCTTCGGATCTCGCTTAAATTGCCCCAAACACTGCTTCGAACTTAACAGCTGCATCCGCTTATTGTCCAGCGTGAGCAATCGCGGCACTCATCGGCCAGACAATTTTTTCATCGCCAACTTATCATGTAAAATATTAATTGCCGTTCCGGTCGACATACCTAAGGCCTTTGCTACTTCGCGCACTTTCGTTCGTCGATCAGCGAATCAGAGAATCATATCGTGGACTTTTTCAATGATTTCTTCGGTAACCACGTCTGCCGGGTATCCTGGTCGCTCCTCATCAAAAACGGATGTTCGCCCACGTTTAATTCGTTGAACCAATATTTAACTGGTCATAGATGGCGACGTGTCCCCATAAACAGCATCCAACTTTGCTTTTATCTCCTCGCATTTTTTCCCATACAAAAACAAAAAGCGAATTACTGAACGGTACTGCTCTTTTTCCATCTTAGCGAAAATCACGAAACACGTCTGACTCGGATGGCTGCCAAATCAAAACTAACCTATCAATCAGTCTGAAATTTGTATTAGCGTCGTCTGATAGATGGCACCACACGATGATAACACTAATTTCACTCTGGAACGTCCTCTATCGTCAAACACGGGTACTTAATGAGCCGTCCTCGTATAAATAAAATCGTAAGCCTTTTTTTGTTTGTGCACGCTAATCTCAGAAACGGCTTAACTCATTTAAATGTGGTTTTCACTGGTATTGAAGTAAGCTTTGTGTAACATTTAGCGTTTATTTTATCGAAATCGACCCAAAAGATATTCACATTTTTAATTCTGTTGCCAACTTTTTGGCTGATTTTCGAATGTTTTCCTCTTTTTCAGCGCAGCAACATTAAACAACTGATGATTAGGAAAAAAGTTAACAAAATACATGGTTCGTATACCTCACGCGTACGAAGTCGTGGGCACAGCTAGTACACAATAAACTTGCACCATAAATACATAACAAGAACTTTATATGACTACAGTTCCAATAGGTTACCACATATTCTATCAAAAATGTTAATGACAAAAGGAATGCTCTAGCACGTACAACTACTTGATCATATTCAAAATTTTAGAATACAATTAACTAACGGATTGACCCGGACGTCATGGTCAAATAATTGTGTTGAGCTGTTAGTGTCAATAAAACATCAACAGGAACAATATTACCTAAACCAGGCAAAGTACGATTTCATGGATAATGAAGACACATAGGAGTCCACATTAGCAAAGCAGAACGAGATTATGCACATTATGCAACATGAAAGAAGAGGAAACTGTACGACACTTTCTTGGCAGATGTCCGCTACTGAGAGAATTTAGATGAAGATACTTGGCGAAAGCTCAACTATCAAAGATCGAAATTATAGATATTTTGAACGGTGTAGGAGATGATAATTGGACGAATCTAGTAAATTATATTAAACCAGCTTTAAAGTATAGGAATTTAATGATAAATTAATTTAATGATTAGGTATATTTTTGTATTATAATTTAAGTTATTTGTTTATTAGACCTTGGGTAATTTAAAGATTGAACGATCTGCTATCTCGGGTGGGTGTAAATTGCAGGGTTGCCAAAGGAGGTTTAAATGATAACTGCTTTTTTGTTTTTTTTTTATTTGTTTCATAAACATAAGTTAAGGCGGACGGCAAGTAGCCATGCCAGTACATATTACGTTCTTTAAAAAATTGTAAACTATAAATATAGTAATTGTAAACTTAAATCAATAAAGAACGAATCTAATCTAATCTAATCTAAAATCTAATTACTGAGTCCTCATAATAATTTCAATGTAATAAAGCTTTTTTATTTTGATTCTTTGCCGCCGGCAATATTGCTTGTAATTATAATTAATATAATAGTTTTAAATAATCAATAAATAACGAAAAGTTTCTTTTTTCTTTTTTAAAATTCAAAAATACTGCACTATGTTTACATTAAAGTTATTTCGAAATATTCTAAAAATTTTATAAAAATAATACTATGCAATACAATTATAATTATTTATATCTTTATATATATAATTCGAGTGTACAAAATTTTGTGAATGTTTTACTTCCAAACGGCTAGACCAATTTCGATAAACTTTTTTTTGTTTTACTTATGGGGTCACCAAGATGGTTTATGCATCAGTTGGACCCGGTAGGTGGCGCTGTTGTTGAGATAAGGGCACTTTATTACCAAATTTTTAACATTTTTTTATCTAGCGCACACTATACTAAGCCGATTTAAATAATTTTTCTTTTGAAATGACGAATGAATCCTTATGAAAAGAGTTGCATTCTTATTTTTTTCAGTTTTTAACTTTTAGTATACTATTTTTAAGTATTAAGTTTTTTGAAAACCACTGCAAGACCAAACAAAAAGTTTTGTACGTTTTTTCGTTTTTAATGCTTTGGTTGTTCTTATACTTCTATTTTTCCTGTCTTAGTACGCACTTTTTGCGCTCTTCGTTTCTGTATTTGATGTGTGTTTCGTTGTTTGTGCTTTGCTTTGTTTGTGTTTCGTGTTTAAGGCTATTGATTATCACGACGGATCCGCAGCAAAGCGCGCCGGGCTACGCTAGTTTTATATATAATAATGAATGAAATAATTACAAAATCTCCATATTCATTGTTCATATTATAATGCATTTGCATTTTGTTTGTTTGCCGACAGCAATTTGCATTTGTCTTCAATTTTTCATCACCAGCATTTTGTTAATTTCGCATCGTCCGCAGGTCTACTCGCAACGAAAGTTTCATCACAATGAGAATATTTTTCCATTCACGATACAACATTTTTTCGGAAATTTGTAGAAAATCAAAACGTTTTGATTTGCGACAAATTTGTGTGCAAACACGACAACAGCGTCTTCCACGCACAAAAATGATTCTTTCTCCGGGTTTTGCGCAAAAAATTTGTACTTGGAATCTTAGTTATGCAGTTAGTACATAAAAGAGATGTACTTCACGCGTACGAATTTTACTTTGTACGATGAACGATGGTATATTAAATATGTAGTACATATTAAGAGTACATATAGTAGTAAGCAGTACGGTTATAATCATTGCACCACTATTAAGTACTATCCCATCTTGATTAGATAGCTGATAAATGATTTTATGTTTGGAATAAAACGATGGACGACGCATGCACATACGGCTCCACTGCATCAAAACTGATATAAAAGCCTCTTTGTTCTGCCGGTATTGAGCTACAAAGCAGCAAAGAAATACGAGCTTAAACAATCATTCAAGAAAGAATTTTCCACTTACGCCAATTCCGGCAGCTGCAAGAGATTGCTATGATCCCTAAGGATCTTCCTTTTTAGCCTTCCTCAAACAATAAAAAAGCGAGTACGCCGAAACTCGTTTTTTTGCAAATACACTTTTTATTTTTGTAATTTGTGATTTTTTTAATACATTATTTTATTTTACGTATCAGCTGATTCGAACTTCGGATTTGTTTATGTTCGAATTCTGCGACACCATTTCAAATCGGAATCGGTTTTGCAATTCCAAAAACAGGGCAATTCTGATCGGTTTCCACGACGGTTTTGATAGATTAAATACGGGCATGTGCTAGAAACCGCTTTTGACGTTTTTGAAATCGGCATGTATTTTACAGACGATTTGGTAAAATTCTCCCTTATCTGAAGTTATTAAAGGAAAAAAAGTATCAGTATCTGCAGTATCCATTCTTCCATGCCTTCAAACTCACCTCGGTCTACTAACACTTTACTTGTCCCAAATCCCCCTCCTAGTCTACAATTATCATTGCCCTTTGTGCCTTCCCTTTCATTTCCTGAATCTCCACTTCATTCTTCAAATCACTTATCTTTGTCCTCAGCCTCATCACTCTCAGTGCCTCCACAGGTACAGAACGCTTCACCTGTTGTTATTCCAAAACCCGACTTAACTTGTGTCATTCCACCTGTAGTTTCCAATTCCCCTCCTGTCCTTACTGTTGTTGCTCCAGGGAGACATGTCTTCATTTCTAGATTGTCTGCTAAGACATCCTGTGATGATGTTGTTTCTTATATAGCAGCCAAAGTAAAGGTAAAGGCATCCGTTCAAAAGTTTAATTTTTCTAATCTAATGATATTGCTTCTTTCAAAATAAATGTTCCTGACAGCATTTTTCCTATTGTTTGTGATGCAAAATTTTGGCGTGAGCACGCCGTTGTCCATGAATTAAACGTCGACGTAAAAATCATCGGCCATCTGTTAATGTGCCCTCCACTAGTTCATCTTCACCAAGTACAATCTCAAAAAACTAATTTTGCCTTCTGAAACTCTTTTTATTCATTATCAGAATGTTAGGGGTCTCCTTAGTAAACTTGACGTTTTGTATAGGGATAGTTTCTCCTTTGTAGCTGACGTTATAGTGTTTTCTGAGACATGGCTGAACTCGGATGTACTTAGTAATGAAATTTTTTGTTCAAATTTCGTTACATATAGAACCGATCGCCCTATTCGCCGCGGTGGTGGTGTGCTCATCGCTGTTACTTCACACTTACGATCGGAACTTGTCGATCTGAATTTTCCAACCAACATTGAGTTTATTTGTGTGAAGTTAGTTTTACCTCATGAATCTATTTTTATATCATGTTCCTATATTCCGCCTAATTCCATTTCGGAAATTTATTTAAGTCATGCCAGTGCTATTGACTCAGTTAATAACATTCTTCGTGACCGTGACTCTTTTATCGTTCTAGGCGATTTCAACCTCCCACTCATTTCATGGTCCTTTTCCAGTACATCGGGTTATCTAGTTCCTTCAGCACATCATGATTTCTTGGGCACCATGTTTGACCTCTCCTTGTTTCAAATGAACTCTGTAGTCAATTTTTTGAATAGATCACTTGATCTTGTGTTCAGTAATGACTTTACTGGAATTTCTGTGTCAAGATCTCAACCATTATGTCTTCCTGAGGATACCTACCATCCAACATTAGAAATTTTGCATTCTGTAACCTGTCCTGCTTCAGCCCCCACATCTAGATGCAAACGTCGGTTTTGTTTTCGCAATGTTAACTTTGCACAACTAAATGCAATCTTTCTTGGAACTGATTGGTCTTTTTTAGTCAATTGTAATGATATGACTACCGCTATTAATTTCTTTTATTCAACGGTATACAATATTTTCGTTGCCAATGTCCCCTACATTGTAGATTCGTTAGTTACATATAAACCACCTTGGTTTACAAGAAGGCTTTCAAACTTAAAAAACATAAAGTCAAGGTTATATAAAAAATTTAAGAGTACTGGCTCTTCTATTGCTTTTGCTAACTTTTGTGTAGCTCGGGCTAATTTTCTTTCTTTAAATAACCTTTGTTATAAGAACTATCTCTCACGTTGTAGACTGCAATTTTCGCGTGATCCTAAGCAGTTTTACAACTTTGTTAACTCAAAGCGCAAGTCTTCTTTATTTCCCTCATCCATGTATCTAGTTAACGAACAAGCCCATAGCGATTTAGGTATTGCAGACCTGTTCGCAAAATTCTTTCAATCAACTTATTCCTCTAAACCATATGTTGGCAACTTTTATCCATATTCCACTTCCCATTGTAACCAAATTGTAACTCCTGAAATTAGTGAGGAGAGTCTTCTTTTAAATTTAAAACTGTTGAAACCCACTTTCTCACCCGGTCCAGACAAAATACCTAGTTGTCTGCTTAAGCACTGTGCGGAATCTCTGTGTAAGCCGCTTCTAAAACTTTTCAATTTATCACTTCAGAGCGCATCTTTTCCTGCTATTTGGAAGGAATCCTTTATTATTCCGTTACATAAAAAAGGTAACAAAGCTGACATATCTAATTATAGAGGTATTGCCAAACTTTCTGCAATCCCAAAGTTGTTTGAAAAAATGCTCACTTCTACCCTTTATCACTACTGCAAATCTATTATTTCTCCATGTCAACATGGTTTTATGAAGAATAGATCACCAACTACTAACTTGCTTGAATTTACATCTTTAGTAAATCTTGGTTTTAACGAAAAATGTCAAACTGATGTTATTTATACTGACTTCAGCAAAGCGTTTGATTCCGTTAATCATGATTTGCTTTTACTTAAGCTAGACCTTTTAGGTTTCCCGCAAGATCTTCTTTGTTGGATTTCTTCATATTTAAGAAATAGAGTGCAGCGAGTGTTATTTAAATCAACTCTTTCTTGTCCGGTTGATGTCACTTCTGGTGTTCCTCAAGGAAGTCATCTTGGCCCATTACTGTTTATCCTTTTTATAAACGATCTTCCTTCATCCTTGAATTACTCTCGTGTTCTGATGTATGCTGATGATGTCAAACTATGCCTCTCATTTAATGACATCCTTTCGCAAGTCAGATTGCAAGATGATCTAACATCACTGCATTCATGGTGTTCATGCAATCTCCTTCAGCTTAACTGCGCAAAATGCATGTTTATGACTTTTCATCGCCTGAAACCTCATCTTCTTTCTTACACGATTGACAACAATTCATTAGCGCGTGTCTCTACCTTTAGTGACCTCGGAGTCATTTTTGACCCTAAACTGAGCTTTAACCATCACATTTCTTCAACTGTTAATAAACTAAAAGTATTTTTGGTTTTATTAAAAGATGGTCTAAAGAATTTAACGATCCCTACGTTACAAAGCTTCTTTTTATCTCTCTAGTCCGCCCAGTACTCGAGTACTGTTCGTGTGTCTGGAGCCCTCAATACAAAGTACATCAAGACCGTATTGAGTCGGTACAGAAGCAATTCCTTCCTTTTGCACTTCGGGGCTTAAATTGGAACCCTGGTGTACGTTTGCCTTCTTACTCAAGCAGGCTTCTTCTTATAGATCTTTCTTCGTTGAGTAATCGAAGAATTTCTTTAGGAATAAGCTTTCTTCATAAACTTATTACTGGTATTGTTGATTCGCCAAGGCGTTTGAGTCAACTTAGTTTCTGTGTCCCTAGTCGTACTACTAAGAATTTTGTTCCTCTTTCTCTAGGTAGGTGCACAACTAACTTTGCCTCACATGATCCATTTCGTGTATTATGTGATAATTATAACAAAATTTACCACATCCTTTCTCCTGAGATTTCGCCCACCGCTATCAACGCTCTGGTCTTGCAACACCTACGATTCTCCATCCACCGTGACTGAATCTGGACGCACAATTTTGGATGGGGTGTCTAATATCTGTCTCTGACCACACATGCTGTGAATAGGGGCATATCTAGCTATTTAGCAAATAAATTTCCCCCACCGGGTCAGAGACAGATTTACATTCTTTTTGCTTAATTAGTTGTAAGGCTTTATTTTAAGTATTTTTAATGTTCTTTGTTGACAGTATTTTGTCATAATTAATTTAAAATTAAATAAAATAAATAAAAATTATTGTTAAACTGCATTTAAAGAATATAACATTTTAGTTGTTTGAAGTATAAATTAGCATTTTATAAAAAAATCTTTTAAATTTAAGTAAATAAACAAAATAAGCAAAACGAAACAGTGCAAAATTATTGATCCATTTGAACCGAGCGAATCGCGGTTCAGAAGTACCCGGTACAAGTTTTCTCTAAGTGGGTCGAACCACTGAACCGAACCACACCGACTTCTGAAGCTGTTTGCAATCCTGGTTCCACAGTTATTAGCTTCGTATTTCATCGTGGGTTCGTTCGTCGTGCTGTGCGTCGTCATTAAGCATCTTTATGGTTTTATTAAATATTTATAAATAAAAGAAAAAGAGTTCCAACTCCGGACTGGAGATTAACACTCACTTTCGCTGCTGTTTTGTATCACGAACCAGCGCAGCCTTTCAAGGTATTACTGCTTCTAGCAGCACGAACGCACGATATGAACTTTATTTTTGTATTTATTCAGATTTTAATACAAAATGTAAAGTTATGCTTATTTATTGTATCGCTCGTCCAGAAAATGTTTCTTCAACAAGATCTTGTTTCCTTGCCTCAGTGGTGCGCCATGAACTACCTCAAACATAACTGTGACAAATGTAAAACTATGCCCTTTAACAATTCAGTGATCTGGGTGTTTTCATGGATCAAAAGCTGGATTTGGGCATACATATCTCTTCTATCATCAATAAAGCTAGAGGCGTATTATCTCGAAGGTCAACAAATCTTCAATAGTTATTTTGTGAAGAGCCTGGAAGATTACCATTAGTGTAATAAATTAAATATTTATTTAATATGCACAAGAAAGAGAATTAAGTCCTGACTAAGGGAATCTTACACTTACACTTGGTGATAAAATACCTTCTCTAAAGAAGAGAAATACTTAGGCGTCACACTTAATAAGACATTTTTTTTTAAACAGTCATCCACAATCTATAATTATCAAATCTAGGGCAACTATATGGACCAGCAACAGACTCTTGAGTAAGAATTGGGGACTGAAACCATAAATGTCACTATGGCTGTACACGACTATAACTACCGATCATGTCATATGATGCATCTATCTGGTTCTCAAATTAGACAAAAAATAAATTTTGAAGTTATATTTCCAGATAGACAGGACTGGGAACAGTTAAGACCTAAGCCCATGACTCCCATGTATGCAAAACAGATGGTTATAAAACGGACACCGGTGTTGCTGCAGGTGTTTACGGTGAAAACCCTTAAAGACGCCTATTTAGTAGTATGGGCCAAGAGAACTTAGTCTTCCAGGCAGAAACCATGCAAAAGAAATAAGCATAAATACATTCTGATATGAAGGCAGCACTACATGCTTTGAGTTGATGCAGAAATGTGCAAAATATCATATTATCAAAAGTATTTAAAAGCAAAATGCAAATGCTTGGCTATTTATCCATTTCAAATAAAAATGCAAAATGGTTTCCAAAAAAGTATTTAAATACAAAATGCAAAATAGGTATTTTAAAATAGGTTTTCCAAATAAAATGCATTATTTTAGTTTTTTTTTTGGTTAATAACACAGGCCTGCGAAATTTTAACTTTTTTCAGTTACAAGAACCTGTGGTACTAATTCACGTAGGTTTTTGCGCGCTGAACACGAATCTAATGTCCAAAACGGTCCATCACGTCAGGATTTTGAGTAATTCAAGGTCAAATGTCCCAAAAATGGCTATTTTGTCCACTTTTGGGAATTTTTTCTGGGAGATCAAAATATTTTCTTTAATTTTCCAAAGCTCTATCATATAGTGCGGATTCTCAGCTTCAAAACTCATTTTTGAAAATTAATTTACGATTATTTTTAAAGTTATGAACATTTGAATTTAAGACATTGCGTCATTTCTTAAGACCATTAACTCTTAAACGCCCGATTTTTTTTGTAGAAATGCGATTTTCGTCATGCTCGCCATTTAAGGGTTTTTTGGGTCGCTGATTACGAATCCGAAATCGGTTTATCAAAATTCAAAATGGCGGATTCAATATGGCGGATGGCAATATTAAAAATTAATCGGATAGGCCTAAAATTCGTTGCTCGAGGGTTTTTGGGGTCACTAATTACGAATTCGAAGACGATTTGATTTTTGATTTTCCATGCAATCGTGCCATGATCCAACCCCGTCCACGTTTCGAGTGTCCACAAGCTAAATGAAATTGTACAATCAGTCGCATAATGTGTGGCCGGCATAACAAACTACTTGACAAACTTATAATACTATTCAAGCAATAGTACGAGAGCTTGACAATTTTTCTATATGACCATCAGAGAGCAAATGTAAATTTTTCATCAAATGATTCTTTGCCATTAACTAACTTTCTTCACGAAAAATTTAGTCTTTACATAAATAATAATCCCAACAAATCAACAACAAAATCTGTAACTACGTGCAATTTTTTCACTTTATATCGAAAATATCGAATCACGGGCATATATCACTTATTTTAGCTATCACAAACCATTAATATCAGTAATATCAATTGAACCACCAACCAACGAACCAGTAAATATTGAATAACATAATTCAAAACAGAATATTTTTGGTCTTATTTATTATTAACTGAGTACTCAGGATGAATATTAAATATAAGGTTGTAACTGTTTTGAGATGATCACTCCGTCTGTTTTTAAGAAGTTTCACTTCTATCACGTGTACGATGGCACACGCGCATTTTTTTTTTGTTATTTAACGTATCGAACACTATAAGTTTCTGGCCCATATCCATCAACCATGTAAATTTCATGATCTTAGGGTTGCTGGGAGCGGTACCTCCCATACAACTCAAATTAAATGACAAACTTATAAAGAATAAAGGTACAATAAAAGTGATAGTCAAACTGCGTTCTTTGTTGATAATCAAACTGTAACAGAGAGAATATAGTAATGCTTAGAAAGGAATGTTGGATGCTACTCGGAGGAGCGTGAGGAGTATTACATCTTTGGCATAGCCAATGATAGCCTTCTCTCTGGTTTTCATTAGTGATAGTTTGTTGGGAGATCTTTTCATCTTCTTCACATCTGAAACAAAAAGTTCTTTAGCGTATTTTTTGCAAGCTTTTGGCGCCAATTGCATATGGATGCTATTATGCTATCTTCTGCTTTTGGTTCCTCTCATTTATAAAATCTCTCAAAACGCCTATTAAGACTATTGCCACCGAACTGTTAAAAGAATAGAGTTTTATAGTTACATATTTACTAATCTTTGAAGTCTCTTAATTTTTTCTTATCTTCATCTCTTATTCGGGTTAATTGTTTTCTTTAATTCTCTTAGTCATTTGAAATTATCTTATGTTAGGTTAAGCTTTGTATGAAATGCATTATAAATAAGTTAGTAAAGTAAGAATGAAAGAAATAAAAACCAAAAGCAATTAAGAACATCAAGAAGGTAAACGTGTTTTTGTGTTGCTCCTCCACCTGAAATACCAATTCAACAAGACGATTTCACTGATGGCCGACCGACGGAACCACCCCAGGTAGGACTCAACATTTGGCGCCCGAGCAGAGACCTGGATTAAGGATTCGTCCCATTTCTACTCATTTGGAGGGTTTATCAGCAGTACAGGGAACTGCAGGCAGCAATCAACGGTTAAGTTCAGGTGTTAAGTTCAGTGCATGTAAGTACTTAAGTGCATGGCATAATATAAAAGAATATACATATTTACTTATATTAATTGATTCAGAGTGCGGTGATTTATAAGCAGAAAAATAAAAAGTAAAATTAAAATTAAAACAAAGTATAAATAAAATTAAAATTAAAACAAAGTATAATTTTGAAGGTCATTAGACAAATGCATAGGCTGATTTAAGTACATACACATGTACATGTATATAAGTGGGGATAGTTTTCAGACTATATGTGCATAGCAGACTTCGTTTATGTTCTATTCCGCTTAGTGCTTTGTTTGTGGTGAGTTTTGCTTGATCATTAATATACTAAATAGTGAACGTACATATATTCCTAACTGTTTTAATACATAAGCACAAAAGAAACGAAAAGGATTGCACTTTATCAAACTGATTGTGTACAAACTTCGATCGAAATTTCCGTTCAACAATAACAATGCATGTTCACTATATCATTTATGTATTTTAATGATCAAAGGTAATTAACTTTTTTCTGCAATCAGTGCATACAGTGACAGCATAGATTGGATAAAAATTGAAAAAACTATTACGAGTTGTTGCTTTACATTGTGTGCGAATTGAATTGAAATTAAAAGAAGTGATCTGGTTTATTTTTGCTTGTGTTTAATTTGAAATTGAAACTGAAAGAAGTGATCTGGGCTATTTATGATTGTGTTTCAATTAAAATTTAACTGAATTGGGTTTAGATTCAACCAAACAGTTGTTATAGCTTGTATTAGATTTGCAGTTGAGTTCTGTGTTTTCGTTTGTTTTTTCTTCGCATTAATTCGTAGGAAATCAATTCAACTAGTTTGGATTAGGTTGTGCCTATTGAAAGTGAATTTAAAGAAGTGATTTCACCTGTTTATGCGTACGATTATAATCGTAGAAAGGCGATTCTGTTCTGAATTAAGCAAGTGATTTCCAAGTTAATATAAGTCTATTTCCAATATGGCACCGAAGCGTTCAACCAATGAAAATGATTTGCACCTTGTGAGGGAAGGCCTTTTGAATTCTTTAAAGAGAAGTAGGAATTATGTAATAAAGAATTCTGAAGTGATGACATTGGTAGAACTAGAGTCGAGGTTAAGCCTAGTGAAGTCGACTTTTTCACAATTAAACAGCGTTCAATCAGAAGTAAGGAGACAGGGATCAAGTGAATTAAACGATAGTTTCAGACAGACGTTCGAAGAAATGTTTTGTGAGTTAAAAGCAAGTCTGTTAGGGGGCATCGCGAAACAAAAACAACAATCAAATTTGCAGGCCCATTACTTCATAGTATGGCGATTAACCAGGCTTCATTGAGGAATGTAAGATTCCCCACTATTTCTATTCCTACCTTTTCAGGGAAATTTACCGAATGGTACAGTTGGTATAATGTATTAGTTATGCTTATTGATTCTAGTTGCGAACTTGATACTTCATAGAAGTTTTTACATTTGCGATCGTCTTTAGGGCCCATACCATTGAATGCAATGAATCTTTAGAGCTTACGTCTTCAAATTATGATAAGGCGTTGCAGATCTTAAAGATTCGTTTTGAGAATAAAGCGATTATTATTCAAGCTCATGTCAGGGATCTATTTTACTTAAATTGCATTGTAGGCACAGTAACATCTCAGTTAGCTGCATTGCATGCATTGGGTTCGACTGAAGATATTTTAAGTGCATCTAGTTAGTAGTAAGCTAGATGAAGAAACATTATAACGTTGGGAACTTGATTATAGCCGTGAGGAGTTGTCTAGTTGGGGATTAATCTCAAAATTTATAATTCGTCGGTGCACTAATATGATAAGTCGCGAACTGAATCAGGAACGGTCATCGAATCAATCGAAGTTTAGTGGAAAGGTTTCACAAAACCGACCACGTTGAACTCAGTAATTAAAGAATGAAAAGCAATCTGCTTGAAATGTACTGGTGCTCATAGGTTGTCGGATTGCCCCCAATTCCTAAGACTGGATGTGATGCAAAGGTATCAGGAAGCGAAGAATTAATTGTTTTAGCAAACGCCATAGCACGAATGCTTGCCCCAATACACGTTGCAAAATATGTAATGGTCTTCATCATGCATTTTTACATAGAGTATCTTGTTCCCATAGTACTTGTAATGAAGTTCAGTCAGCAGTGCAATCGGAAACGAGTTCACTGAATAGTTCGTTCTTATCAAATAGTCGTGCTTGTTATTTGGCAACAGCATTGATTCTAGTGAAGGGTAAGCGAAATGAGATTCTGAAATGTAGGTGTATGCTTGATGCTGGCAGTCAGGTTAATTTCGTAGGATTAATAGTTCATCGCATAGGCGATATCACAGAAGGTGTCCAAGGCTGCGTGGAAATTCTTATGAAATCCCGACTTTCATCATTCTCTACCACATTTCAATTTTTAGTGCTTAATCACATTACGAGATATGCGCTTAATACATTCAAACTAGAAGGTCAATGGAACTTACCCAAGGGGGTGAATCTAGCTGATCTTAAATTTAATTCAAGCGAAAACATATTCTTCTAATTGAATCAGCACACGCCTGAAGAGAAATTTTGCAAAGATCACTTTTTGGCAAATGTGAAGCAAACTTTGTCAGGGCGGTTCATAGTTCGCTTGCCACTTAAGGCAAACAAGTCCAGTTTAGGGGCCTCGTATGATATTGCATTGAATCGATTTTTGAAGTTATAAAATAGATTGAATAGAGATGGAAGCATATACGAAGTTCATTGATGAATATAAGGAATTGGATCATTTAGATATTGTTAAGTCCAAGAATGTTTCTCGGATTCGTTTCTTCATACCACATCATCCAGTCCTGACGCCGTCACCACCAAGTTTCGTGTGGTATTTGATGCGTCCTGTAAGTCTGACGATCATTAAATGATTTGCTAGCGGTAGGTCCTAAGCTTCAGGATGATTTGTTTGAGATCTTATTACGTTTCCGCTGCAATCGATATGCTCTTACGGTTAATTTTTCTAAGATGTATTGGCAGGTGTTGGTGCACGATCAGGATTGAAACTACCAAGGAATACTATGGCGATATAATCCTACTGAGTCCATACAACAGAACTTTTATACGGATGACATGCTGGTCGGGGCTAACACAATCGAGAAGTTTTGCTCATTGAAAAGTGAAGTTTCAGCAGTTTTGAATCTTGGCAAATGCGAATTTCACAAGTGGCGAGTGTTTTGAACTGGCTTGCTTCCATGCTAGTAGATGGAGTACCTTTGTGGCAAATGGATTTTCTAAAATACAGGAGGTATCTACTATTCATCAATAGTTGAAAATTGATACAAACTTGAACCTTGCGGATATCGTATCGCGCGGGATGTATCCAGGGGAACTGGGTACAAATAAGTTATGGCAGAATTTTTGAAAGGGCCATGGAATAATTGGAAAATTGAGATTGGAACAGATCAAGTGTACCTGAAGAATGTAAATATACGTTTAGGTTAGAGACACAACTCTCTATGGGAGATGAGGATGTTGTTGGAACTTGTAAATTCGTAAATGACTTTGCTAAGTTGCAGCGAGTCTTTGGTTATGTATATAGATGGTTACGAATCTGTAGAAAAATTGACGTTAGTAATCCAAGTACACTGAATGTAATAGAAAGAAGAAAGGGGCTTGCTATGTTACTGCACAATGTACAGAATGTGTGTTTGTCTGAAGAGTTCACGTGCCTAAGGGCAAAGAAAATAGTAAATTCAGCAAATGTTCAGAAGCTTACTGAAGCTGATAAGGATAGGTGGACGTTTGGCTAGAGCAAATATTGCATTCGGAATCAATCATCCTATATTATTAGCGAGCGACCATTTAGTGGTAAAGACGCTGTTGTGTTTTATGCATCGAATTAACGCTCATGCTGTTGCACAAGCTTTATGTGCATTTGTACGTCATATATTGGATTATCAATTGTAGATCTCTAACTCGGCAGACAGTTCAAGGTTGTATTGCTTGTTGACTTTGTTTGCCCAATGCAGATTCATTTTAATGGGTGTGAATGGCGACCAATCAAGGTGTATATGTGTATTATATTATTTGTGTAGTCACTAAAGCTGTCCATCTGGAGTTAGTCATGAACTTAAGAACAGAGGCTTTCCTGGCTGTTCTCAAACGTAATTTCGCGCGAAGAGGAATGTGCAGTGAAATCTTCTGCGACAACGCCACAAATTTTGTAGGATCATGCCGCGAACTTTGAGAGATGTCAATGAAGCTACATAAGGATCCAGCTAGTAAAAGGCTTTTCGACGAATGTGGATCCTTAGGTGTAGAGTTCAAATTAATAGTGCGATTAAGAAAGCAAAGAGGCTATTGGCAAACCAGGTTAACGGGATGGCGTTTAACTTTCAAGAAATGTCGACAGTGGTGGCGCAAGTAGAGGCGATAATGATAATAATCCACTCTACCCTCTCACCGATGATGCAAATGATTTGGAAGTATTAAGTCCAGGTCATTTTCTCGTAGGTAGACCTCTTAACTCTCTACCAGAGGTCTACAGAGATGACATCTTAAGGCTGTCCATGGTGAATCGATTTAAGCGAGCCAGATGATGTATTCGCATTAATTGAAACACACATCACTGATGATAGAGTAGTACAGGCAACTAAATATTTTGTATGGATATGTATCAAACATATTGGAAACCAGCAACAAGAAATAACCAATACGGAAGAGCTAGCAGTGGAATGGTCATTGGAATTAAAAAGGATTTAAGCAATAGGGGAATAAGACATGTGTACCGTACTACGAGGGTAACCTAAGCCCTAAAAGTTTCTGGAATATCATAGTAGTCGATTCCGGAAACTTTTAGGGCTACCCTCGTATAAATGGAATTGGATATATTAGAGATTATACTTGACTCACGATGAAGAAATAACTTTAATTTCAGTATACATAAGAGGATCTAACTGGCAAGGCGAGTTCTCATTGCTCAAAGATTTCTTCAAATAAACAACAGAAATAAATTTAGTAATTATGAGCGATTAAAAGGATGGAACAAAAGATAAACCATATAAAAGACTCATCAGATTGGTGGAGAGTTGCAAAGGAAATAAGACTTTTAAAACTGGAGCAAATTTATCGGCGGAACAGTTTAAACATTACTTTGCAACCCTCTTAAATCCTACCCAAGAATTCTGTGAAATCCATTATCAATCTCATGACATCCTGATAGTGTTATACAAATATCCGAAATTCATCACGTTTTAAAAAAAGTCGAAAAATTACAATTCCCCTGGAATAGATAGGATACCTTATGAATGAGGAGTTAACCAGAGCTTACAACGTTATTCTCGAAACAGGAAAAGTGGACAATACATTTTTAAACACAATTCTGTTTCCGATATTTAAAAAAGGAGATCCAAATATGGTAAATAACTATAGAGGAGTAGCTTTCATGAATACCATCGCAAAAGTGATCATGGCTGTACCAAATCAGCGAATCTACAAATGGACAGAACAGTATAACATCATTATCGAATTCAAAGCAGGCTTTAGAAGGGGATAGACGACGGTGGATAACATATACAACCGGTCAAGTATTGTGCATATAAAATTAGCAGAAAAGATAAAAATTTGCGCCTTCTTTGTTGACTTCAAGGCTGCTTTTGATAAGGTGCCCAGAAACCCTCTAATATACAAGCTGCATGAGATTGGCCTTTCAACAAAAATATTAAGAGCAATAGAAGATATCTACAAAGACACCAAGTACGCGATATGGACGGGTGATGAAATGTCAAATGTCTTTGATACTTATTCTGGGGTAAAACAAGGTTGTCTGCTGTCGCCGTTGCTGTTTATTTTATATCTAACTGATATCCACAACAATTTTGAATGTGGTATAAATATTGATGGAACAAATATAAGAGTGTTAATGTATGCGGATGATGTAGTACTACTAGCGGATGATGTGAATGTACTCCAATCAATGATATATAAGTTAGAGGATTATTGTTTACCTTGGTGTATTTCTCCCACCAAAGATGTCTTTCACCAAACATATTAACAACCGAATTGAGCAAGCAAAAAACAGCATTAACTCGACATGGCGTAATTTCCTAGGCAAAAGCGAAAACACATTGGCATCAAAATGGAAGCAATTTTTTTTTTGCAGTTTGCAGGTCAATCAAGGCATATGCGGCGCTGGAATAATTTTAGGAATTATGTATTAGAGAATTCTGAAGTGATGACATTGGTAGAACTAGAGTCGAGGTTAAGCCTAGTGAAGTCGACTTTTTCACAATTAAACAGCGTTCAATCAGAAGTAAGGAGACAGGGATCAAGTGAATTAAACGATAGTTTCAGACAGACGTTCGAAGAAATGTTTTGTGAGTTAAAAGCAAGTCTGTTAGGGGGCATCGCGAAACAAAAACAACAATCAAATTTGCAGGCCCATTACTTCATAGTATGGCGATTAACCAGGCTTCATTGAGGAATGTAAGATTCCCCACTATTTCTATTCCTACCTTTTCAGGGAAATTTACCGAATGGTACAGTTGGTATAATGTATTAGTTATGCTTATTGATTCTAGTTGCGAACTTGATACTTCATAGAAGTTTTTACACTTGCGATCGTCTTTAGGACCCATACCATTGAATGCAATGAATCTTTCGAGCTTACGTCTTTAAACTATGATAAGGCGTTGCAGATCTTAAAGATTCGTTTTGAGAATAAAGCGATTACACTGTGTCACAGCGAAAAAAAACTTCTTATCAGACCTAGTGGAGGTTATAGGTCATAAAAAACTAAAAAGAATGGCATATAAAAAATTTTTGATACACCCTCAAAATCTTGACTTAAAGCTCAAAAACCGTTTTTAAGAGGTTCCTGTACATATTACCTTATAACTTGGCCATTTTTTATCGGATTTCAAATTTTTATTTTGTATTTAGAAGCTGAAATGTAGCCTTTTACAACCATGTATCATGTATTTTGTAATCATTTAAATTCATGGAGATACAGACCAAAAACTTTCCAAAATTCTGATTTTTCCATCGATTTTGCAACTTTAAGTCTAATTTGTGCCCCTTATCTTATCTAAATTATATTTTTTCTCAACGTTCATCGAAAGTTTAGTGATTTTAGCTTTAAATGAATCCTGTTTGAATAAAATCGGTTAAAAATTACTTGATTTATTGTACTTTTTGTAATTGCATATGACAGTTTTCTTTACACATGATTGATATCCATCAACCATGTAAATTTCATGATCTTAGGGTTGCTGGGAGCGGTACCTCCCATACAACTCAAATTAAATGACAAACTTATAAAGAATAAAGGTACAATAAAAGTGATAGTCAAACTGCGTTCTTTGTTGATAATCAAACTGTAACAGAGAGAATATAGTAATGCTTAGAAAGGAATGTTGGATGCTACTCGGAGGAGCGTGAGGAGTATTACATCTTTGGCATAGCCAATGATAGCCTTCTCTCTGGTTTTCATTAGTGATAGTTTGTTGGGAGATCTTTTCATCTTCTTCACATCTGAAACAAAAAGTTCTTTAGCGTATTTTTTGCAAGCTTTTGGCGCCAATTGCATATGGATGCTATTATGCTATCTTCTGCTTTTGGTTCCTCTCATTTATAAAATCTCTCAAAACGCCTATTATTCAAGCTCATGTCAGGGATCTATTTTACTTAAATTGCATTGTAGGCACAGTAACATCTCAGTTAGCTGCATTGCATGCATTGGGTTCGACTGAAGATATTTTAAGTGCATCTAGTTAGTAGTAAGCTAGATGAAGAAACATTATAACGTTGGGAACTTGATTATAGCCGTGAGGAGTTGTCTAGTTGGGGATTAATCTCAAAATTTATAATTCGTCGGTGCACTAATATGATAAGTCGCGAACTGAATCAGGAACGGTCATCGAATCAATCGAAGTTTAGTGGAAAGGTTTCACAAAACCGACCACGTTGAACTCAGTAATTAAAGAATGAAAAGGAATCTGCTTGAAATGTACTGGTGCTCATAGGTTGTCGGATTGCCCCCAATTCCTAAGACTGGATGTGATACAAAGGTATCAGGAAGCGAAGAATTAATTGTTTTAGCAAACGCCATAGCACGAATGCTTGCCCCAATACACGTTGCAAAATATGTAATGGTCTTCATCATGCACTTTTACATAGAGGATCTTGTTCCAATAGTACTTGTAATGAGGTTCATTCAGCAGTGCAACCGGAAACGAGTTCACTGAATAGTTCGTTCTTATCAAATAGTCGTGCTTGTTAAAGAATTTCCTTAGAAAGGTTTGCATGTACATAAATAATTGATTCAATAATAAAAATTATTATCATTATTATCATTAATTATCCGTATTTGTCATTCACAACTTTGTTTGACATTCACAGGTATTTGTCATTCACTACAACATCAAACAGCTCTTTTTGGTTCACAAAACAGTTCAAAAAGTAGTTCTTTCCCCATTTACCAATACTGTATTTTGATAATTTCACAGGTTGGCTTTGCGGACGAGTCCCGTTTTGTTTGCTTATAAAATGAATGTAGTTGTAATCTTCTTTACATAGTATAAAGCAAAGTCGAAATTTCAAGAAGTTAGAATATTGATTATTTCTAAACCACGGAATGTATTTTGATACGGTTTTCACTGTTATTTAAAGATATTCCTTAGAAAGGTTTGCATGTACATAAATAATTGATTCAATAAGAAAAATTATGATGATTATTATCATTAATTATCCATATTTGTCATTCACAACTTTGTTTGACATTCACAGGTTTTTGTCATTCACTACAACATCAAACAGCTCTTTTTGGTTCACAAAACAGTTCAAAAAGTAGTTCTTTCCCCATTTACCAATACTGTATTTTGATAATTTCACAGGTTGGCTTTGCGGACGAGTCCCGTTTTGTTTGCTTATAAAATTAATGTAGTTGTATAAAGCAAAGTCGAAATTTCAAGAAGTTAGAATACTGATTACTTCTAAACCACGGAACGTATTTTGATACGGTTTGCACTGTTATTTAAAGAATTTCCTTAGAAAGGTTTGCATGTACATAAATAATTGATTGAATAATAAAAATTATGATGATTTATATCATTAATTATCCATATTTGTCATTCACAACTTTGTTTGACATTCACAGGTATTTGTCATTCACTACAACATCAAACAGCTCTTTTTGGTTCACAAAACAGTTCAAAAAGTAGTTCTTTCCACATTTAACAATACTGTATTTTGATAATTTCACAAATTCTTCAATGCATTTTGAAATTACGTTCAACACTAAATGCATTATTTCAGCGTTATATACGAATGACGTCAAAAATTGAGAACAACACATAAATGTTAAATTTTGGCGCCACCTCTATTTCTTACACCATGGCATAGATTGGATAAAAATTGAAAAAACTATTACGAGTTGTTGCTTTACATTGTGTGCGAATTGAATTGAAATTAAAAGAAGTGATCTGGTTTATTTTTGCTTGTGTTTAATTTGAAATTGAAATTAAAAGAAGTGATCTTTTTATACTTGTGTTTAAATTGAAATTGAATTGGGTTTAGATTCAACCAATCAGTTGTTATAGGTTGTATTAGATTTGCAATTGAGTTGTGATTTCGTTTTGTTCTTGCTTTCGCTTTAATTTGTAGGTAATCAATTCAACTGGTTTGCATTAGGGTGCGCCAATTGAAAATGAATTTAAAGAAGTGATTTCATCTGTTTATGCGTGCGATTATAATCGTTGGAAGGCGATTCTCTTCTGAATTAAGCAGGTGATTTCCAAGTTAATAAAAGTCTACATCCAAAATGGCACCGAAGCGTTCAACCAATGAAAATGATTTGCACCTTGTGAGGGAGACCTTTTGAATTCTTTAAAGAGCAGTAGGAATTATCTAATAGAGAATTCTGAAGTGATTACATTGGCAGAACTAGAGTCGAGGTTAAGCCTAGTGGAATCGACGTTCTCACAATCAAACAGCGTTCAATCAGAAGTAAGGAGACAGGGATCAAGTGAATTAAACGATAGTTCAGTCAGGAGTGCAACCGGAAACGAGTTCACAGAATAGTTCGTTCTTATTATATAGTCGTGCTTGTTATTTGGCAACAGCATTGATTCTAGTGACGGGTAAAGGTATGAGTTTCTGAATTGTAGGTGTGTGCTTGATGCAGGCAGTCAGGTTAATTTCGTAACCAGCAGTCTTACATCAAGGCTAGGGTTAGAGGTAGAGAATACAGGATTAACAGTTCATAGCATAGGCTATACCACAGCAGGTGTCCCAGGCTGCGTGGACATCTTTTGAAATCGCGACTTTCATCGTTCTCTACCACATCTCAATTTTAAGTGCCCCTGAGCTCTAGAGGCCCTCGGCCGCCATGTCGAAAAAAAATAATAATAACATATGTTGAATAAAAATTTTTGACTAATTCACTCAATTAATTTCAATTTCAAAATTACTTTTTTTATTTTCTACAATATTTCATTAAAAATAATAGTCATAGTTTGCAAAGTTTTGTATTAAAGTGTTAAAATAATCTACTGATAAAGTAAAATAAGGTTAAATTAAAGTAAAATCACGTACAAAAAAGGAAACCCAGTGGTGCGTTTAAACGAAAGCAACGCCAGGAAAAAGATGAGAGTGAACAGAAATTGGCCAAAAGAGACAAATATTTTACTCAACTTTCTACAATTACTATAATTTGAATTTAGTGATAAATGTTTGTAGTTGTGTGGAGATACAGACTTTTTTCGCAACGCTACAAGACTTCTATAGTTTTTTTCAGGAATAGCATTAAGCGTTGGGATGTACTGTCAAAATTCACTGGCGAATCAGAAAACAATCTAAAAAATTAAATCCGACTAGATAGTCTAGTAGAGTTAATACGATGTGTGCAGTAAAGCTTCGTTTTTTTGATGTAATCAAGGCATTATCAGAAGTAGTACTGAAAAGTTCCAATAAGGATGAGCGTAGCGATGCATTAAAACAAAAATGCTAAATTTTGAAGTCCTATTGCTGTGTGAGTTCATGCATCAAATTTTGAATGATATCAATTATGCATCCAAAATTTTGCAAACACGCAATATCGATGTAGACAAGGCAACTAGAGCTTTAGCAGATGTGAAAACAAAACATCAATTTTACAGAAATTTTTTTTTTTTTATTACTTTTTTCTTCATTTATTGGATCTTCTCTTTCTTTAGAGACTAACAATAAGTAATAGAATCTTAACCTAATTTCTTTCTTTTACTTCACCTCCAGTTGGAGGGAATATATGTACTAACTGCCCTTATAATTGAAGTTGGGCTGGTAGGTCATTTCTCCTAAGTTGTGTCTGTGACATTAGTCGAGTGAGTGCTTTTGCTAATGGATTTCGTTGCGTGTTTAGTTTCTCAGCATAAGTAAGTTTTATTTTGGCTATTTCATTTTTTACTGTTGTTATATTAAGATCTATATGTAATCGCTCGTTTTTAAAAAACCAAGGAGCTCAAGTTAAGGTTCACGTACACAACGTTATCTACTTGTGGAATCAAAGTATTGTTTAGGGTTAGTAGAGGGCAAGTGCTTCTGTTGAGTGTGAAGGTAATGTGTTTGCTTTTTTGCTCATTCACTTTTATGCGCCAGTTGGTTAACCACTCTTCGACGTGTGATAAATAGCTTGCCAAAACTGATGTTGCATGCATCGTACAACGAGATCTACTTAATATTGCGGTATCATCTGCAAAAGTAGATAGTGTGATTTGAGTGTCCGTTGGTATGTCGGACGTGTTCATCACATATAGAAACGGCCCAAGAACGCTTCCTTGTGGAACTCCGGCTCTAAATTCGTAGTTTCGTGTTGTGTGCTCGTTTTGTCGCATAGCAAACAATCTGTTGCTGACATAACTCTCAAGGTCTTTGTGAGTGTTTTTTGGAAGGAACATTTTTATTTTATGTATAAGGCCGTCCAACCAGACTTTATCAAATGCCTGGCAACATCGAGAAAAATAGCAGAGCAGTATTCGCGGTGTTCAAATACTGTACGAATCTCAGAAGTTATGCGGTTTACTTGCTCGATGGTGCTGTGCCCTTTGCGAAATCCAAATTGATGAAAGCGTATAATGTCTAGTACGTGTCTATTGATTTTTTCAAGCAGTGTTTTTTCAAAGAGTTTAGATAGACACGGCAGCAAGCTTATTGGTCTGTAAGATGAAGCTTGCGACTTGTCCTTCCCTGGTTTGGGGATCATTATTATGATCGATTTCTTCCATTGTGTTGGAAGGTACCCACACTGCAACATTGCATTAAAGACTCTAGTGATATATTTTATTGCAGGGCCTGGTAGTTCCATTAGCATTTTGGGCGTGATTTGGTCGTGCCCTGGCGCCTTTTTTGGGTTTAAATGCTCTGTAATGATTTTTTTTTTTTGTGTCTAATGGATGAATTTTGATGGGAGAGGTTTCAAGATGCAATTGATCGGAAGGTAGCATGAAACTATTAGTTGGTGGGTTTGGTTGGAAGACATTTGAAAGGTGCAGTGCAAAAGTTTTTGCTTTCTCTTCGTCACTCCTTGCCCATTTACCATTTTTCTCCCTTATCGGCGTGTCAACATTAACTGGCGGTTTTATGCATTTTTGTGCCCTCCACAAAGGGAATTTTGAGCTTGTGGGTGATAAGTTGGCTATATAATGGCGCTGGGCGAGCTGATCCTCATATTTTAAGGCTTTGCTAAGTTCACGAGTTGCAACTCTTAAGCGATGTTTCGTATCAGGAGATCTTACGTTTTTCCATTCCTTTCGTTGGCGACGCTTCTTTGCGACAAGACAATCTATGTGCCTATTGGTTATGTTGTGATTATAGCATATCAGGGCTGGTGGTACATGAGGAGTTGCATGATGGGTTGGTTGAACTTAGGTTATCGACGGATTTTTCAACATCATACTCATTGCTTATCACTGGGCTCAGCTCGATATGGATACTAATGTATTTCCTGTATTTAAGCCAGTTGGTCTTATTTGAAGTTAGTTGCAAGGGGTACTCTCTGATTTGAGGGTACTCTAGTAAGCTGAAGAGGATTGGAGAGTGGTCCGACGACAAATCTGCAAGAGCTTCTGCTGTTACTAAGCTGCTAGGAATCCTTCTGGTAATGGCGATGTCTATCAAATCCAGTATTTTTTTAGGATCTGCTGGCCAGTATGTAGGCTTACCCGGGGAGCATAGTTTAATTTGTTATGTATACAAATAAGCGTGTTGTACAATTTCTTTCCCTTGGGGTTTGCCAGTTGGGAACCCCAATGCGGGTGTTTTGCATTATAGTCACTAGCGGCAAGGAAGCGATCTCCTAGGGAGTTAATAGCTGCATGAATTGCGCCTCTGTTATAGCAAAACGTGGAGGACAATAAACTGCCGACAGTGCAATATCTCCTCGTTTTGATTGCAGACGTATTGATGTAGCTTGCATATGTTTTTCCGCAATTCCTACCAACGGGTAGTGCTTAATACGGTTTTTGATCAGAACACCAGTTCCACAGTGCGCTTTTCCATTTGGGTGATTCGTGCTATAGAAGACATACCCTGGTACTTAAAAAATTATTTTTCTCCGTAAAATGGGTTTCAGCAAGGAGCATAATATCAATATTCCTGTCCTTTAGAAATTTCAAATCTTCGAATATATGTCGAGAGATTCCATTTAAATTGTTATGAAGTTCATCATGCTTTGCTGTATTGACATTATCATTGCTTCGATGTTTTTTGTCGAACCTTGAGTGTTTTCGGGCGCATTATTTTGTTAAAGTTGCTCTCCTGTGGGAGCTGTGCGAATAGACTGAGCTAATATCCCATCACATGAGGGGAGAGTATCTTTCCCAATCACGGATCCAGTTTTCAAGGCATTAGCAAAGGATACCCCAAGAACAGCATTGCCGTACGGTTGTTCTTGGGTGGTATGCACAATATTATTACTAAGTCGAGGACCAGCACTCATCGTCCTATTGTTCAGCTGACTCTTCAGGTTTTTAAATACTATACAACCTCTATAGTTTGCGGTGTGGTTTCCGCCACAGTTGCTGCATTTCTTCATTTTTGGATCCATTTTATCTTTGTTACAAGTGGTGGAATTGTGCAGTTCACCGCAGGCGACACATACACAATGTAGCGTGCAGTACGCTCTTGTGTGGCCAAACTCCTGGCAGTTAGTACATTGCACAGGAGTGTTACGCTTGTGCAGCTCCTCCACAGTAATTCTACGATGTAACAAGTACTGTAGATTGTAAATAGGATGAACTGCATTTTTCTTCAGTGGCATGCTTTCTGGCTCAAGTTCAACTTTAAACATGGGCTGCGGTACTTTTTGCCTGTTGATGATGTTTATCACCTCTTTTGGTTTAATTTTTTTTTCTAGTAGCGCACTCTTTATTTCGTTGGTATCTACTCTAGCTTCGATGCCTTTGATGATAACTTGTAGGCCCTTCGAACTTTTCAATTGGTAAGTATAATGGTTTGTTTTTGACTCAATTAGATAGTTAGAAATTTTCATAAAATTCTCTACGTTGTAGATCTGCAGTTTAGTTTCTGCTATATTTCCCTTTTTAAGAGGTCTTATGTGAAAACTGTCATTGCCGATGAGTTGAGTGATCTTTCGTACGAGAGCACTCGGGCTTTGCTCTCGTATGTATATTGGAGGTGATTTGAACTTTTTGACTTTCAGTGTGCCTTGCTCAGAATTTATGGTATGGATATCTGAGTTTCCACTTAGCAAATGGAACTTATTTGTACTGAGTCGATTATCTGCTTTGTTTGTTTTATTGACGCGGTTTATTTTAGCTTTGTTCCCAGCCTTTGCTTTTTGCGGGCTGAGCTTACGCTTTATTTGTACTGCCGGTTTGATTTTTGGAGTTTCCTCTATCTGTCGCTGACCACTTTTTAATGCATTCGCCTCAGAATTTGACGGAGTTTCGATAGGAGTATCATTTGAAGTTAGGTTAGACGATGGGGTGAGCGATCGCAGATTCGGTGCTCCAAGTCGTGCTTGCCATAGTACCTATGAAAAGCTTGTGGTACTTGTTGTTGTAGTTGTGTTGTTTTTGTAATCGGGCTTTGTAAAGAGATACGATTCGGAGTTGAGCATTGTTGGCTCCATGAAAGCATTACATTAGAGTTTAAGTTTCCCAATTGAGATTGGCTGCGTGTTGTTGGTGGAGTTCTTTGAATACTCATATTTAATTTTAAATTAATTTTCTTAATTTAGAATCGCTTTGCCGTCAATTATCATTGACGTCAATATTTTAATATTATAATTTAAAAAAAAAATCCGTTGAAATATAACAAGAAATATATTCTGGTCACCTTGATCCAACTGAGTCACCCTGTGATGCTCATATGTGCGACCGGAACAGCTGATGTGTACTCGGAAAGAAAGACAATAGAAACACCAAATGAATTGAGTGTTTTCTGTTTTTATTAAAAAATTTTTTTAAACTTAAACTTGCCTGCGTAAAAAGCCGCAATATGGTATACTAGCCTGGGATATTCCTATTGCAACCGATTGCAGGTAAGTCCCCAGCAAATTTAGAGCCAATATTAATATTAGTATACTTTGGCTTTTCACTAATTTGTTTTTCTTCTTGGAGCACAGAAATTCACTCACACATATCGGCACATAATCAATCAATCAGAGATGACTTTGAATCGTTCAAATGCAAAACCAGTGAAACTGTAAAAAAATATGACATAGATCCCAATTTTCACGAAAAACGACAAAAAAGAAAGTTAAAAAACATTTTGATGAACTAGTTTCTGATCACCGATTTCGAAATAGAGAAGAAATATTTAAAATTACAATTTTCATTAACATACTAGACCTAATAATAGGCCAGTTAAATTTGCATTTCATTGGCATGAGTGCAGTCTGTCAAATATTTCATTTCCTATCACCATCCTATTTACTCAAGGTAGATGAAGCGAGTTTGTTACAAAAATTATATGCTTTCCAAAGTAAATATGATGATATAATAGGCTCCAATTTTTTAATTCAATTTATTAATATTTATCACCATGTTCTACGTAAATTGACCCCAACATGGACTGTTGAACAATTATGTAAGGAAATTGTAAATAAATATGCAATGGTAGAATGCGACATTACGGAAGTGTTTATCGCAATTTTATTGTTCTATACAATACCAGTAACTTCAGCAACAGCCGAAAGATCATTTAGCAAATTAAAAATAATAAAAAATTGTTTAAGAAATAGTATGATGCAAGATAGACTCAAAAATTTGGCGCTCATAGCAATTGAAAACAAGTCGGTATCAAATTTAGATTTAACTGTAGTTATAGATGATTTTGCAAAATCTAAAGCCAGAAAAAAATTGTAAAATAAATTGTTAAAAAAAAAATTGTTGACTTTGTTTTATTCTCTTCTTATACTAACTGTAATCTAATCATTGTGTATTTTTTACTACCTCTATTCGGAGGTTTTTATGTGAAAGTGAAATAAACAAACAAACTGTCACAATAATTATATTATATTAGGAAGTACCACTAAATACTATCTGCTGTGTCACACATAACAAGTAGTAGTAAGCTAAGGAGTTTAGTTTAAATAGGGCCCCAATTTCATTTTTGCCCCGGGGCCCTTTCTGACCTAGCTACGCTACTGAATCGACGTTAGGAATCCAAAAACAATGAATGTAATAGAAAGAAAAAAGGGGCTTGCTATGTTTCTGCACAATGTACAGAAAGTGTGCTTGTCAGAAGAGTTCACGTGCCTAAGGGCAGATAAGATAGTAAATTCAGCAAAGGTTCAGAAGCTTACTCTGTTTATAGATCACTCTGAAGTGGTGGCCATGATAAGGGTAGGTGGACGTTTGGCTAGAGAAAATATCGCATTCGGAACCAAGCATCCTATATTATTGCGAGCGACCATTTAGTGGTAAAGTCGCTTTTGTGTTTTATGCATCGGATTAACGCTCAAGCTGGTGCCCAAGCTTCATGTGCATTTGTGCGTCAAAGATATTCTTTATATATATAATTCGAGTATACAAAATTATGCTCCTAAACGGCTAGACCAATTGCGATAATTTTTTTTTACTTGTGGGGTCATCAAGATGGGGTACTTTTTTACCAAATTTTTTACATTTTTTTATCTAGCGCACGCTATACTAAGCCGATTTTAATATTATTTTTTTTTTAAATGACGAATGCTAATGAAAAAAGTTGCATACTTATTTTTTTCAGTTTTTAACTTCTAATATAATATTTTTAAGTATTAAGTTTTTTGAAAACCACTTTTTGCGCTCTTCGCTTGTGTATTTGATGTTCATTGAGAGAAAGAAAGAAAGAGACAGTATGTTTCGTTATTTGTGCTTCGATTTGATTGTGTTTTGATTTTGATTTTTTCTTCTTTTTTTTTTAAAGCAAAACAACGTTTGCGGGTTCAGCTAGTTAATTGTAGATCTCTAGCTCGGCAGATAGTTCGAGGTTGTATTGCTTGTTTTCGACAGCGACCTGTACTGGCCAACCAATTCATGGGGGATTTGCCGTCATACCGAATCAGAGGAGAGGTGCATCCGTTTCAAAGAGCTGGAGTTTACTTTGCGTGCCGAATGCAAATGCATTTTAATGGGCGTGGACGGCAACCAATCAAGTTACAGGCCTGTTTATTTGTGTAATCACTAAATCTGTCCATCTGGAGTTAGTAATGAACTTAAGCACAGACGCTTTCCTGGCTGCACTCAAAGGTTTTTTCGCGGGAAGAGGTATGTGTAGCGAAATCTTCTGCGACAACGCCACAAAGTTTGTAGAAGCATGCCGAGAACTACGAGAGATGTCAATGAAGCTAGATAAGGATCCAGCTAGAAAAGCGCTTCTCGAAGAATGCGGATCCTTAAGTGTAGAGTTCAAATTTATACCTCCAAGATCCCCACATTTCGGGGGACTATGGGAGAGTGCGATTAAGGTAGCAAAGAGGCTGTTAGCTAACCAGGTTAACGGGATGGCGTTAAACTTTGAAGAAATGTCGACAGTGGTGGCGCAAGTAGAGGCGATAATGATAATAATCCACTCTACCCTCTCACCGATGATGCAAATGATTTGGATGCATTAACTCCAAGTCATTTTCTCGTGGGTAGACCTCTTAACTCTCTACCTGAGGTCTACAGTGGTGACATCTTAAGGCTGTCCATTGTGAATCGATATAAGCCAGTCATTGCCGTGCAGAAAGAAGTATGGAGGTGGTGGTCAAAAGAATACTTGACAGCGCCAAAAATGGACTAAGGTGTACAACAACATTGCAATAGATACACTGGTCCTTCTGGCGGATGAAAACGCCCCGCCAAATAAATGGTGCCTAGGACGTGTAATGGAAATGATCCCTGGACAGGACGGATTCGGTAGAGTTGTCACAGTAAAGGCAAGGTCTGGTGTATTGAATCGCAGCATACACAAGATATGCCCGCTACCTCTGGAGTCGAATGGGACTTAAGTTGGTTGGAAGGAGCTTCCAAGGCAGGAAGTATGTTGGCGCCGAACTGTTTAAGAATAGATCTTTAATGTTACATATTTACTAATCTTTGAAGTCTCTTAATTTTTCCTTATCTTCATCTCTTATTCGGGTTAATTGTTCTCTTTAATTCTCTTAAGTTATCTTTAGTCATTTCAAATTATCTTATGTTAGGTTAAGTTTTGTATGAAATGCATTATAAATTAGTTAGTGAAGTAAGAATGAAAGAAATAAGAAACAAAAGCAATTAAGAACATCAAGAAGGTAGACGTGGTTTTGTGTTTCTCCTCCACCTGTAGTACCAATTCAACAAGCCGACTTCACTGAGGGCCGACTGCCGGAACCACCCCAGGAAGTACTCAACAAAGACTTTCTTGAATAACTTCTATCAATACACCACAATATTTAAGGTTATCCATTTTCAAACATCCTAGAATTCTTTGCATACTCATTAGTTCTGGCATAAGACATCCGTAGTAAGAATTTTTGTCGCCTTCTAAACTTCTGATGCCATTAGCAATAGGCTTTGAACAGCTTATGTATTCATTAAGAAACTGGATATCAATTTCTTTAAAAATTGCTAATCCAAATTTCTTCCAAGTTTTATTTAAGATATTTTTTACAGCAGTGTCTCACAAAATGTGGTCGCGACCCCCCAGGTGAATCGAGGAGGGCCGAAAAGCCTCAGTAAAAAAAAAAATATAAAAGTCAAAAAGACATTTTTAATAAGTAAATATTTAAGAATATTTATTATTAACAAATTAAAAAAAATATATATATATATAGTATATATCTACGATATCTTAATATGAAGTGTGTGCCTGTTTTGCTTCAACGAATTTCTCCCACCGCGGAACCGTTTTTATTACATTTACATTTAAATTGTTTTCTAAATTTAGGCGATTTCTCTGTTTGCTTTTTGTTTGGGTCAGTGATGATAACGTCAACTCGCTCAAGTAGACTGTTGCAAATGGAATCAAACACTTAAAAGCTTCTGTTGTTGATTCTGGGTGTTCTGAACTTCTTTGTAACCAAGAGGAATCCAAATTAACAGACTTGAATTTCAAGTGCAACATTCCATCGCCAGATAATTCCAGCATTTTTTCTTTTACGTTGGTTGTCAAATTTGCCTTATCTAAAGCTGCATTTAAAAACGGATTTATTATCCATCTTTGGCCAGTGTTTTCTGATAGCTCTTGCATCGAGAAATACTGACATAATTCATCTTTCAAATTCTGCAATACCATTTCAATACCAGGTACATATGCTTTGATGTTTTCCTCAGAACCCACTTCATCAATGAAAGGCTGAATTGATGAAAATGAATCGAAGTTGTTTTGTTTTATAGATGATATCCTTAAGTTTATTTTTCTTGTAAAACCATGGATTTTGATTCAAGGCATTTAAATTGATAAATAAGTCAGAAAGAAAAGCCAGTTTTAAAAGAAATTCCGAGTCACAAATAAAGACACCAGAAGTTCAGTTCGAAGTTTATAAAATCTTGTCAGTACTTTGGCAATATCCACCTAAACTCTTTATGGTAAAGTAAATTTTGGTGGAATGAACCCATGAATAAATGATTCGAAATATTCGTGTCTGTAACGATTTTCCTTTTGATAGAATTTACTATTTTTATAATTATATTGAGAACTTCATTGTATTCCTGTGGCAAGATTTTGGCCGCAAGAGCTTGGTGATGAAGAAAGCAATGCACCCATCAAGCATTAGTTTTTTTAGTTTGATAATAAATCCGCTATTCGAGCCAGTCATGGCTTTTGCTCCATCACTACAAAAAGATATGCATTTCTTAGCCCAATGGACATGGAAGTCTTCTGTCTTCTGTCTTCTTCAAGAAACATGTTATACAAGCACTGACCTATTGTATTTGTGGGAAGAGCGAACATAACTGTTAAAAATTGGCGATACCTTGTTTTCTTGTATCATGAGAAAATAGTACAAGCAGCTTTTACATTGTGCTGTCCAAAAAATGACACTTTTTTCATTGAAATCAAAAAAAGTATACATAAATAAATGTTTAATAATATCGACTGTAAAAGTCAGGAGCAACGGAGGGTATTATTCTTACACATGTCACGACACAAAAAAGATTGAGAAACACAGTTTTACAAGTAGATCTTCAAGTAGGAATTTAAGGTATGAATTCCGTCGTGTTGGACATGGAGAAGTATGGGATTTTCCAGTTGATTCTGAACAGATTCCAAACTGCTGGACATTTTGCCATGGCTGCTTCATAAAGTTTTTTGTATGAATTACTTTGGTATCTAGTAGAGTTGCCCGACGTCCCGTATTTCCAGGGACAGACTTTGTTCCGTATATAAACCTTGATTTACCCATCTCAATTCGGTTGAATGAAAACTGACGGGTTAAGTATTTATGTAAAAGAATCTTTCGAAAACGAATTTCGACAGTTCTACAAAAATTTTGTACAATATTTGACATCACGATACGATTTCTCCGAAAGCAACATCCTCACCAAGATGCTATTTTTAATTCGAATTCGCCAATAAATTTTCGAGCATTTTCAAAAAGCTACGGAACTTTAAAGTACCGATCAATTTAACATAGACTCGTTATATGAAGAATTTGAAATGATCAAAAAAGCCTAGACATTGAAAAGTATTTTAATGACAAAAGTATGAGTGCAATTGAGAAGTGGAAGAAAAACATGGATTGATTTTCAAATAATGAAATCCCTAAGGTTTTTCGAAGTATCTCATTTATATTCAGTATCCCAAGTTCAAACTGCTTTGTGGAAAGGATTTTTTCGCAGATGGCATTAAAATACAAGGACGGTGCATTAAGTTCCCGTCTTTGACGATAGAGGAAGTTCCTGAGTGAATTGAGCATTTGTCCCTTACAGGATGAAAAAAAATCTGTCAATTCTAGTATCTATCCTTATCCATATATCTTGAAGCTATTAAATATTATGTATGTGTAACGTGATCATTTTTTGTATACTCAAAACGGGACATCTTTACAATAATGCGTTCGTAATGTACGGGTTGGCCATCTGCAGCCGATTTTATTGCGTAGTGAATTAATATACCTATTAATGTTTTTCCAGAGATGATTGTAATTTCACTAGCACATTATTAGTTCCTCGCCCCCAATATTGACATTGGCATTGTCCCCACAAAATGGCATGTCTTTTGCAGTCAAACTATTATCTAATAACACTTAAACGAAATAATTGACAATGATATAAGAAGTTTTACCTGCTTGGTGTTGAAGGTCTACATTTTTTGATTGTACACCTTCGTAAGGTTGGAAAAAGCGCACTAAACTATATTCTTGTTACCGTAGCTAAAGGCATCGGTTAAAATTGTAATAACGTTGAATTTACCAAGATCATCTTTTAATTCTTTGATCGCTCTACGCGCCAAAACATTTACATTTAATCTAAATTTCTGATCATAACATGGCTGGATTAATTTCTACGCACAATCATTGAAGCGAAAACTGTGCTTTTCTTGTATCGTGTGATAGGCCCTTCCACCGCGGCGATATCCAAATCATTTAAAGTTGTGATGCCCACTTTTTTTAAGAACTTGAAGCGGCGCACAGTGGTTCAGAAGTGCAATTCTGTGTTTTTAAATGTCTACAAACTGTAATTTTCAACCGATTTTGATTTTTTTGGTCTAGAATTAAAGAGCGATAAATTTGCAAGAAACGTAAGGAAGCCGTTTTTTAATTTATTTATTGTTTATTTGTTTAAATTTACGTTAAAAAATTTTTTTTGCATTTTTTCTTGATTCCATTGCGAAAAAAATTGTTTTTTAGCAGAATATTATTTAAAATTAACGAAAATGAACATAACAAGGTTTAAAAAATCATTGGTTTGCCAAATCAATTGTTATAAACAATTAAAAAATACACTATATCTGCTAAGTGAACTTTTGTACTAAATGAGATATTTTTGTATCATACATTTTTTTTGATAAAAAAGACATTTATACGTGTCCGTTAAGAAAATTTATAAATGTTATAAACAAATTATGTTGACAAATACAATATATCTTTATTTATTTTCGAAAGAAATTACTTTTTTCTTAATTTATCCATCTTTTTTATTGACACTCTTAATAATTTGTAAGTTACACTTCAGGAGTAAAAATTACAATTGTTATAAACAAATTATATTAACAAATGCATTATATCCTTATTTATTTTCGAAAAAAATTACTTTTTCTCAATTTTTATATCTTTTTTATTGACACTGTTAATCATTTGTAAGTTACACTTCAGGAGTAAAATTACAATTGTTATAAACAAATTATATTAACAAATACAATATATGCTTATTTTTTACTGGAAAAAATTACTGCTATTTTAAACCTCACTTGTCTTTTCTCGATGAATTCATGTTTCCCTTGCATCTTTCATATCTTCCTTCAATGAATTTTTGTCATTTTTCTTCCAATCAATTCTTAGATGTGCCATGAACGGGTCTGAACTTGCGAGCAATTTGTGTGCTAAGTCTTCGTTTACAGAAGTGTAAGTTACAAATTATTAAGAGTGTCAATAAAAAAGATGGATAAATTAAGAAAAAAGTAATTTCTTTCGAAAATAAATAAAGATATATTGTATTTGTCAACATAATTTGTTTATAACATTTATAAATTTTCTTAACGGACACGTATAAATGTCTTTTTTATCAAAAAAAATGTATGATACAAAAATATCTCATTTAGTACAAAAGTTCACTTAGCAGATATAGTGTATTTTTTAATTGTTTATAACAATTGATTTGGCAAACCAATGATTTTTTAAACCTTGTTATGTTCATTTTCGTTAATTTTAAATAATATTCTGCTAAAAAACAATTTTTTTCGCAATGGAATCAAGAAAAAATGCAAAAAAAATTTTTTAACGTAAATTTAAACAAATAAACAATAAATAAATTAAAAAACGGCTTCCTTACGTTTCTTGCAAATTTATCGCTCTTTAATTCTAGACCAAAAAAATCAAAATCGGTTGAAAATTACAGTTTGTAGACATTTAAAAACACAGAATTGCACTTCTGAACCACTGTGCGGCGGTACGATTGCCATTTTTATGTTTTTGGACTTTAAATGCTGTTATACTTGATATACTAGCACCTCATGGGAAACACTAAATTCTGAGCGACGCTTTTCGCATCTGACACACGAAGGAGTATTTATTTCCTTAATAAATGGCTACCATTGAACGTGCACTTATGTACGTTTCGTATAGTTAAATAAGATTCCAAAACAAAATACTCAATTTACCACAACACATTTTTCTAGACGTCATACAAATCCAATGAGCTATCGTCATCGTCAATTTAAAGAATTTTTAAAAAATGTCGATGCTGAGTATGGCTATATCGTGTACTTCACAGAAGTAAGGTGGCTCATTCGGGGACAGATGTTAAAAAGATTTTATGATGTACGTAACGAAATAAAATCTTTTAGGACATAGAAAGCTAAATCTGAGCCAGAACTGGACGATGAATCTTACAGATTTAGCTTTTTTGATCGATTTAACTGGTCAGTTTAATGAGTTAAGCACGCAACTTTAAGGCAAAGGCAACTGATCAGCACCATGTTTCAAATAGTAAACGCTTTTGAGTTGAAACTGAAATTATGGCAGGCCCAAATCAATGAAAACAACTTTTCACATTTTAGCACGTTGAGCTAACATATTCCCAAAAATGGGAAAAAAATATGCAGGCGTCCTTTCTATAATTTGATTGAAGAATTCGAAAATAGATTTTTGGATTTTCGTAGAAACGATCAAAATTTCTGTATTTTTGAGACTCCTTTTACAGTGGATATGGGTGCGTTGCCTGGAAACTTTCAAATGGAATACAGAGTTGCAATACGACATGGAACTTAAGGAGAAATTTCATCACGTATCTTTGTTGGAGTTATATAAGTTATACCTATCCAGAGAGAAGTATCCTGAACTGCACAGTTATGCACTATTCATGAGTTCATTGTTCGGAAGCACTTACATATGTAAACACCTTTTATCAAGATTGAAACACACCAAGTCGAAAATTAGAACAAGTAAGATGGATGAACGTCTGGAGGACTGTCTGAGAATTACAACCTCGTCAGTAGAACCAGATATTGACACATTATTTCCAGCGTTGCAGTCGCAAGTATCACATTAATTGTATGTAGAAAAGAATATAGAATCCAGAGTGGAATAAACAGCATATGTTGTAAACGTGATAAGTATGAATGAAATATGTGGAATGGTTGTGGGTTTTTCTCATCAACAGAATTTTTGTTTCTTTGTTCGGCACAGAAGAAGAATTTTATGTTCTTTTTGCGCGCAGCTGAAGAACGCTGGGGAAAGCCTTTTTTTTCTCGTCAACATAAGAATTTTTTTTTTTTTTTTTTGTTCCTGCGGGCCGCTCACTCATTACGGATTCTTCCAATGCGACCCAAGGAACCGAAAAGGTTGGACAGCCCTGGGGTAGAGTATACAGATAGTTTTGTTAATCTTATCAACTGCTTTTGATATATGTAAACTGAAATTATATTTTGGGTCTATTTTGGGTTATTTCCTTTTACATAATTGGATTTTCCATTTATCAAAGTACACTGCTAGTTCATTTAAGGCAATTTGAAGATTATTTTTAATATCGTTAAAGTGATATGCTGAGCTATATATTGCAGTATCGTAAGCAAAATTTGAGGTCACATAGTGGTCAGAGAGTGGCACATCATGGGTGTATAAATTATAAAGGGTGGGACCAAGGACTGAACCTTGAGGGAACCCAGCACTGTTAGGACCCATTAAGGTGAACATTAAAGAATCATTATGCCACACTGTATTCACATCTTTGGTTAGACCAATTCTTGAATACGCATCTTGTGTATGGGACCCACATTTTAAAAAGTGTAGTGATAGTATTGAATCAGTTCAAAAACAATTGTTGCTTTTTCCACTACTTGATTGAATTTTTTTTTGTTGTACCTATGTTGATCCTGGATGGTAGGTTTCGCTGTTGTCAAGATCCATGCAGTTTTTTTCAAACAAATTTTTAACATTTAAATATGTACATATGTGTATATAACTTAAAATATACGGATCTGTTTTTAACAATTTTTATAAACAGCAAAAGAATGAAAATAAATCGTGTTACATATTTATTTAATTTTTTAAAGTTAGAGATATGTACTATTTTTTAGTTTTTCGAAAACCATTGCAAGACCAAGCACTAAAAGTTGTGTATTTTTTTCGTTGTTAATGCTTTGGTTGTTGTTATTGTTGTATTTGTTCTGTCATTTAGTAGTTGTAAACACAATAGTATTGCGCTCTTTCGTGTTTCATCTATTACACGATGGATCACAGCAGAACTCTCTCTCCCATACGGATCTTCCGTACGTGTGGGTCCCTGGATGGTTTAGATTCACAATTGGTCCCAGTAGTAGGTGCTGTTGTCGAGATCCAGGCATTTTTTATATATATATATACTTATATACTGAACATAAGTCACCATGGTAGTAAACCATGAAAATTGTGACTGTGCACAATACATACTGAAATTGCAAGTTAAAAATTCTTTTAGAAGAGAAGGAGAAGAAAAAGTTCAAATGATTGCATAAAATATGTAAAGGACCTTATCTTGCACATACATATTTTTAACTTTACGCGCAATTTGCATTTTAAGTCTCAATAAATGGGTGGAAATAACAAAATTTGGAATTATGCACTTTATTATATCAGAGCTTAACGAAGTTTTCATTGCAAATTAGAGTCTCCAAGCTCTTATAGAAAATTTGTAAAATCTCAATTTTGGGACTGGATCTCAAGTCAAGGTCTCAAAATCTACAAGAACTCCAATACTGCCCATGTATAAATTTTCAAAACTATTTTGACTAAACTTTGGTTGTAAGGTTAAAAAACTGATGTCTTTCTGGTGGCGATGTTCTCATGTTCATGTCATGTAGTTTTAAGTTGTATTCTTTTCCTATAAAAATAGATTAATTTACTGGCCATACATTGATATTTGGTCAATAAACAAATAAATTTAAAAAGAAATACCATCTTACATTTTCTGGTGACTTAAGTTCTTTAATGCGTTAATACATACTTAAGTAAAAATCACATTTTGAAGTCGTCGCGTAAGTCATTATATTTAAGCACGTGAGCTTTAATTTTGGAGTCATCTACCCATGTAACAAAATCCTCTAAATTTCTAGAGACGAGGAAAGCCGGATCTTTAATCATTTCGGGGCCGACACGCACATGTCCTTGTTCAATTAGATCAGTTGCATTTTTTAAGTTCTCAGACATTTTAACTAAAAAAATTGAAAAAAAAAAAAAAAAATTTACATATTAGCTTACGACTCTTCTTGTGAGCATCGGTTGTACGCACTTTTAACCATGATCACCGGCAATCGCCGCCTACAAAAGTGACTTGCAGATATATTATTGGCTGTTTCTAAACCAGCGGTGTCATTAGTAACGCCCATAGCATGCAATTTGCTAAGTAGGATTCCAGTAGCCTCTGCCTTAAAGGGATCACTTACATCTAATTTTGCAATTTTTTCAGATAACGCCCGGATCTCACGCGATAATTTGTTATACCTTTTTTAAAATAGAAAAATTTATTATGTTAAGGATATGGTTTAAAAAACAACATACCTTGTATAATCATCTCTTTTTCGTATGTGATAACGGCGTAATATTTTATTTTCCTTAGCACCATTATCTACTTTCCATGTGATAAAGTCAACTTTTTTTAACAATTTTTGTTCGTGAAACTGTAGTTTGCGCACCATATTTGTTTATTTATGCTACAATAGCACATGTAATTCTACGTGACTGGCAACTTTATAATAAAAAATATACAGTGTTGGAAAAGACAATTATTAATCACTAGTTCTTTCTATAGCCTTTCCACATTGAGTAAAAAGTTGAGAGTTCTGGTTTTGCGTCCATAGTGTGCTCTGGTGAGCTCTGAACACCTGTTTCTTGTATTGGTTGTACACACACGCGCAACTTTGCGCGCGCGTTTGTCAAATTAAAATTGAAAATTTGTGAAAAACACATGGTTAAGAACATTTTGCAGAATATCCACATAGTTGTTGCAGCTCCCTTTTTCATTCCAAATACTTATTTTATTTCCTTTTACTTAAAAATATTTTGTGACATCATAAGCTGTTTAATAATCCCATGACCGCAAAAGGCAGTAAGAATGACAAGCCTTAAAAGTGGGTTCAAGTTGAGATCACCGAGAACACAACCAGAACCCAGAGTTCTGAATGCTACAACAAGTCCTCAATGTGGTCATCATCCCTGCTGTTAATGTCGTCAGAATACAGAGTCTTGCTTGGGCTGTCCAGAACCCAACTTTTTACTCACTATGGAAAGGGTATTATAGCTCGTTTTCAGTGTGATGATTCCGCATTTTAATGAAATGCGGACGAAATGCGGCTTCAATTTTACAACAACCAAAGGGAATTGAGGGTTGTTGTTGTAAAATGAAATAATGCATCTATTCAGCATTTCATCGAAATGCCGAATCAAAATGCCATTTGTTTGTAGTGTTAGTATATTTTTGATAATTTTAAGGTGATATTCGACTCTCGTTCTTTCTTTATGTTGCGCGCCAATAAACAGCTGATGATGGCACATAATATATTTAAGTAAAATTTAAATTGTAAATTTGTTTGTAAAATAATAACAAAATACGTAGCAGGAATGAAAAGGGAAGCAGCCAAACAAACTGTCAATGTTAATTTCTTATTGTTTGCGTGCACTTTGCATTTGTGAGTATAATCAAAACTGTTTAAGATGTGAAAATAGTACTGTGAACACTACTTTGCATTTTCAGTTGCATCTAAATATAATGCAGCTCCAATGTAGCAGCTGTAATGACTAAAAATGCCCACAATCATAAAAAATATAACATATACGATATTACATATTACAAGTATTTGACATTTTCATCATATTATATGATGAAGTGTCTTTTTTACAGTCAATATATCATAGGGGCATTCACGCAACGTGGTAAACTTAATAATTTGGCAAATCGGCCATTACTCCCACGGTTGCCACATTTGGCTTTTTGCGCCAAAACTGGAGTTTTTTTTTTCCCTGTTGGCGCACTGGCTCTTTTTTTATTGGAATTGGTTCTTTTTTGCTTAAAACCACATAAAATTTTGAGAATAGCCATGACAAGATGGCTGTCTCTAGAAAAGTTGGGTAAATTCTTCAGGAATGCGATGCACTCCAATTATTTTTCTTGGCTCTATCCCCAGAAGTCGACAGTATAAAACCAAAAGAAGTAGCTAGCATAATGATGAAACCCGAAACCAAAATTTAGTTATACTTGTTCAACGTCTTGACTTTGGTAGAGAGGATATTAAGTCTGTTATTATGATCACAACAGCAATGAGCCTGAAATAATATCTTTAATTAATAATTTTCAGTACCTATATGTGTGAATCGGATCCGAATGAAATTATTTCACAATGGGCCATGTTAAAGTTAACTGCCGCTAAGTTTAAAAAATAAGAGGACATATCTTTATTTTGGGAAGAAGTAGCAAATATTTGGTTCTTTTTTAATGAAATTGGCTCTTTTTTTTTTTGTTTATTTTTGGCGCATTCTGATTTTTTTTAGTGGCAGCCGTGATTACTCCATACAAAAAAAATTACGAAATTTACCCAGATTGCCGGAGAACTTAGTTCGGCAAACATGGCAAAGTGAGTGCTGCCAACTTTTTGAATATATTATGAGTTGGCAAGTCTGCCCAAAAGTAAATTATTTTACCAATTTAACTTAAATAACAATTGATTTACAGCAAATAGAAGCACGTATAATACATCATTTATTGTCAATTTTGTACAAGGGTAAATATTCGCCGTAGTATCCGTCATGTATCGACACATTCTTTTAAGAACTCTATTCTTGAGATAGCAGAATAACGTAACGATGAAGCCGCTAAGGCAGTTACATGACGGATTATTTACGAACACGATCATCTCGTCGCTGCGGCTCGTTATCATTCTGATTATTTTAAGGATTTCAGTAAGCCTATTGTGGTCAATACCGTTGGTCGTCTTGGGGGTAGTGATGAATTATTAGCGATGGTAGAAATATATTCATTTATTGAGAACAATTATGAACGTCAGTTCACTTTAAACGAATTAAAAGATGTGTGCAAGAATTAAGTTCTAGATGACAAGACTATGAAAAGTTAACTAGTTTAAAAATATGGTAAGCAAATAATTATTACAACTAAAAGTAGAACTTTAACAATTATTTGTTTCACCGACACACAATTTCTTTAAAATAAATCATGGTATGACAACAGAAAACTTAGTGAAGCAGAAGAACGTCTTAGAATTTTAGAAACTGCTGCTGCTATTATTCGGGAAGACATTAGATCGGTGGTAGTAAAAAGTGAAAGTTATCCTCTTCCAAGCCAAATATTTGAGAATAAGATTGATGAATTTCCAACTTCCCTAACTTTTTTTTTAAAAGAAATCATTCTTAAAAATTGGAAATGTGCACTTGATTCTCTTAAACTGAAATGCACTTCTATTAGCCATGCCATTCTGACAGCTGTTCGTCCAAAATTATTTATATTACAATTGCAACTTGGTCTGTCAATATTCTGTCATGGAAGATTTGGATCTAAATGCCTCATAGATGTATTATCGTCCTTTGGAATGTGTGCAACATATAAAGAAACAGTCAGGTATGAAGCAGCTACAGTTCACCAGCCCCTGGCAATTAAATTTACCACCTGAAACTGCAGCTTTTCTGCAATATGCTGCTGATAACGCCGATTTAAAAGTCTATACACTTGATGGTCATAACACTCTTCATATTATGGGTATTATTCAAATTTTAACACCAGCTGGTGCAATTCTACCTGATAAACCAATAGCACGTTCTAAAGTAATTCTAAGAGCAAAAGATATCGCGGAAAAGGATAAAGTCACGTTGCAAATTTATGAAAATAAAGGTGATATAGGATTAAGTAAAATTGTTAAAGAAAATATTTTAAGCAAAAAAATAAATGTTTCCATGCACCGAAAGATTGATGAATTGTGGATTTATGGAAGATGGAGTGATATCTCAGAAGTGCCAGGCTGGAGTGGATACAATGAATGTTTGACAAAACAACATTGTAATTTTTCCATGTCGTTAAAACTTTTTGAATCGAATTTACTTGAGAACCGTTAGTCTTACCAAAAAAAATAACATCATGTTTTATGTAGACAATTTTATAAGCTACAAATTTGATGTTGACCGTTTTGTCGATAAAAGTGACCGTTGCCGGTAAATTTTCGTGACTTTTGACCCCTCTTAACTTTTTTAGCGGCACATGTATCGATGGGGACTTTTGGATTTTGTTCACAACTACAAGGAGAAGCTTCATGTAAATATCCAGCTTCCCGCAGTTTCACATTTTTTTTTGGCTATTTTCCCTGGACTATATGAGGAAATCTATGACAAATATCATATTATATATCATATTTTTCTATGATCGTGAGGCAGCACCAGAGGTGGCAAACTGTCGATGGCACTATCGATACATCGATATTTTTTTTTCTTTACTATCAATGAAAGGCCTTTTATAGTCGGTTTAGACTGAAGGAAATATCAGATTTTTCCAAAACCAAATAAATCAGCTGACAACATCTTAAGTAAACCATAAATTGTTAATTTTTTTAAAAGATTCTAATGAAATAAGTATCAGGAATTAAAAATGGGACTGTAAGAACTATTTGCATATATTTCAAAATGTTCTAAATCATGTATTTTTTACAAATTTTTTGTTTTAATATAGCCAACGTGCTCGCAAAGTTCCACGTGTATGTATAACCAAAATAAAAAACAGCTGTTCCGAAGACAATTGTATAAAATTTGAAAAAAAAATATCAGTGTAATCACCTGATTAAAAATCAAACAATTTTGAGCAGTCTAAACCTACTATTAGACGGTCAGTCTCAATCCATGTTATCGCTTCAGAAATCGAAATGGACTGACAAAATGCTTGTTTTTACACGATCAGTCAAAATCTTTACTGTTGTCAATCGTTTCAGTTAATTGTAAAACACTGAACCCTATTTGTTTACATATTGTTCATATTCATTTATTGAATAGCTCATGGCCTTAGTCGCTTAAGCTTTTATATTGCATTTTAGAATTAAATTTTCTAATTTTCAATATATAAATTAATAATAAATAAATAATATTTATTGAAAAGTAAACATATGTGGTAATAGACTGAAGGAAAAATCAGATTTTTTCCATAATCAGGTAAAAAATCTGATTATTTTTACAACATCCACAGGGAAAAGTAACATCACTGAGGGTTGTTGCTATGGTAACCAAAGTTGATTATAATCAGATTAAATAAAAAATCAACTGTCGACTGGTCACCTTAGCAGTGTTGGGATATTTCTGCATTTTTGTTTATCTCATTTTGGCTTTTTCCTTTTTTTATTTCCCCTCCAAACATATATCAGCTGTCAACATTTGAAGTAAACCATAAATTGTTCATATTTTTAAAAGATTGTAATGAAATAAGTATAAGGAATGGAAAAGGGAGTTGCAAGAGCTATTTGCATATATTTCAAAATGCTCTAAATCAACTATTTTTCACAAATTTTTAGTTTTAATATAGCCAACGTACTTGCAACGTGTATGTATAACCAAAATAAAAAACAGCTGACTGCTTAAAAAAAAAAACACCTGATTAAAAATCAGTCAATTTTAAGCAGTCTTAACCGACTATAAGAGCGATATCATCTACCATACTGCGCTCACCGAATAGCCTAAATACACTGTATCAAAATCGCTGATTAGACACAGCGCTGTACACGAATGAAATGAACAAACACACGAGAGATGAAAAGAAAACAACGAAAACAAAGGCAGCGAAATTTTTGTCGAACACGGCTGCATAGCCAACCCACACGCGCGCCTTCCTACAAGCAAAAGTGCGATGAGTGAATTCTGCCGCAAAGTTGGACAATGTAAAACGTGACTATTGATTCGTATGTTCGTGTTCGAATTTATCGTCGATTCTCTTTTGTTGTCTGATGGTTGTGTCTGGCTTGCTTATACATTATCAGACTTTCGTAAACCTACTTTTTTCATTTTTCTTCATTTTTATTTTCGTATGCTGGAGTATGTTTCATCGCAAAACACTTTGTTTACATTTTTGTTTGTACATGCATTTTATTTAGATTTAAAATGAGTTTTGAAAAGGCAAATGAAATTATAGATTGTGTGAAATTAATTCTGCACATGGATGAGAGTGAGAGAGATGACGATGAAATTATGCTTAAATTGATGGAGTGATACAGGGTGGAGTTGATTGTCTAAAACAAAAATTGTTTTCTTTGTTAGACTGGATCATTTATTTATTTTTTATTAATTATAACTATATAATACTAGCTTTCCCGGCGTGTTTTGCTACGCTCCCGACGTGATGTAAGTGCATCATGTTATTTTTTTTTTGAAATGTAATACATTGCGCATTAATTGAAAAACTTTTGAAAAATCAGACGAATCAAATATTAATATTGAGATAATTTCCTGCTATATTTGACAAAGGTGACTTGATTGATTTTAAAATATGTCTCTAAGATTTGTATGCAAACTAATATCCACCAATTTTTTGTAATTTTCGTAGGGTTCCCTTATTTTTTTTTTAAATAAAACAGAGCCTATATGAATCGCTTAAAATGAAGCTTTCTATAGGTGAAAAAAATTGGTTAAGTACTTTTTGAGACTATTCATTACAAATAAAAATACAAACATTTCCTCTTTATAATATTAGTATAGATATAATAATCAATAATCTTATTATAGTTATAAATTATAACCTAGTTGTATTTATAAGCAATAACGCAGAGCAAAGCAAATTTCTTCAAATTCCGTGCTATATTTTTCATTTCCCATGCATTCGCATGCATCCTCACTCTACGAACGCTAAACGAAATGAACAAACACACGAAAGAGGTGAAAAGAAAACAACGAAAAAAAAGGCAGCGAAATTTTTGTCCGTGGAACATCACGGCTGCATAACCAACCCTCACGCGCGCTTGTCAACAAGCAAAAGTCGGATGATAGAATTCTGCTGCAAAGTTCGATAATGTAAAAGCGGTCTATGAAGCAAACTACATAGCCGTCGCTGTCGACGGATTCTACGTAAAAGTTGATCAACTTCAATTTTGCCATCCGTCGACTGCGTTTGGAACTAAAAAGAACAGTTCCGTGCACCAAAAATAACTAGAGTGAATGGCAAAAACTGTTTTTGTGTTCTGAAAACAACTATTTTCATATTTTGGTGAATGACAAACATTTGATTTTACTTGTTTGTTTGTTTAATAAGGTTTAGTTTTGTTTAAAGTTGCATAAATATGGAAAAGAAACTAATTGAAGAAATAAAGAAACACAATTGCATATTCGACAAAGGCTCCCTTTAACATGGGAACAAAAAACACACTTTGTTCTTTTTATGACACTGACTTGAAGTCATACACACATACACACCCTTATATTTATTATTTATGTAAACGATGAATTCAAATTACACTAATGTTTGTGCAAACACTTTTATCTTTTTGTTAGACTGACAATTAAAATAAGTGGACGTGATGACCAATAGTAAATTCAATTTACCTAATTTCTGACACATAATAAGTTGAAAGATCTCTAAAAAAGCTGTGCACAATTGAATTTAATTTTCTTTTTGTGTTATTATTTTTCTTAAATACATGTATTTTTATTAAAAGTTGTTTATGTTTAATAAAACCATATTCTTGTCTTCATTATTTTTAATTTTAATCATAGCCTGCATACTATAGCAACGTAAGAAAATTTGTTTACATGTTGGTTTCCAAATGCTATATTAAAGTTCTATACTACTATCGATAGAACCGATAGTTTCAACTACCGTTTACGATAGTGCGACCATCGATAGTTTTCCAGCACTACCGTGTAGTTCGAGCTTTGAGAACGAGATGACAGACGAACAAGTTCGCATAGTTCACATAAAAAAGCAGTCTTTCGAACTAGGTCGTTCGGAAACTACCCAAGACTATTTCTTTCGAGTGTTTATCAGCACAAGAAAAAAAAAAACAATTTTTTTTAAGATTATTCAGAAATTTTTATTAGGCGACCAAATACACAACATTTGCGTTACTCCTACAACTTATAAATCAGACAAATGGAGGAGGAAGCAGATTCTACGGCAAAACCAAATACCGACGAGGATCCTTTGGCTGAAGAGCGCCTTGGATATGTGCGTGAGGTCGGTAGTCAAGCGGTTTGGAGCTTGTCATCCTGTAAACCAGGTGGGTTCTTAATATGGAATTTTTGCTTCACTGAAAATTTTCTTTAGGATTCGGCGTTGAACGCTTACGTGACAATATAATGGACACCTACTGGCAATCAGATGGCCAGTTGCCACATCTTGTCAATATACAGTTTCACAAGCGTACAAACATCAGCCAAATATATATTTACACTGACTACAAACTTGACGAAAGCTACACACCGTCTCGTATATCTATACGTTCGGGAACGAATTTTAATGATCTGCAAGAATTGCAGGTTATTGACTTGTCAGAGCCAACAGGTTGGGTACAGATCCCTATCAAGGATGGTGATGTCAAATCTATTCGTACATTTATGTTGCAGATTGCAGTAATTTCAAACCATCAGAATGGACGCGATACACATATGCGTCAGATACGAATACATGCACCTGTCGAAGGTAAAAATTATCCTTTAGAGTTATTTGGAGAATTCGGCACTGTTGGATTCCAAAAGTTTGCAACGCTTCGTTAGAAAACTTTGAAAAATATAAATCAAAACTGTAAAACTATATTTTTGTACATATAATACAATTGTGTTAGTTAATTCTATATTCTTATTCTTCTTTTCTTCTTATATCTTATCTGTTATATGTTTATATATATAATATATATATATAAAATAGGACGAGAAAATAAGTTTAACGGCGATGAACTCCAACACAGTTTGACCAATAAGCATGAAAGTTGGCTTGTATGTATTTATATGCTATCCACTTTGTTGCATCTCGCAAGTTTTTATATATGTTTTTACATATTTTTGAAGTGAAACTTCTTTAGCAAAGTGTAAGTCAAAAAAAAGCGTTACAATAATCAAAATGAATGTTTGTGCATGAGGAAGAGAGAGATAAAAAATGCTTTCCTGATGTGTGTTTACTTTACGAAGAGCTTACGAACAAGTGACCGAATAACCGACCACCAGCCGAAGATGCTTTTCTCTATCTCTCTCTTCGTGTGTGCCGTCGTTGTTGTTGTTCCGAGTGAACATACAAAAGAACTATCACAATTTGCGTTTGTCATGAAGGGAACTGCGCGGGTCGTTGCTGTTGTTCGGTTTTGTGCACAACTTATCAACAACACACCCATCAACAGTTGCGTTTTCGCTCTTCTCTTCAATCATATGTGCTCATGGATTGAGCGAATTTCAATTATGCTTTTCATTTGTGTGTGCCCTACACGACGCTGATCTCTCATATTAATTTGTGTGCATGTCGCTGCAACTTTGCTGTTATATGTCATATAAATCAATATATGATATGCTCAATATATAATATGCTTTCAAAACTAAAAAAGCTTCTTCAGTAATGAAATAAATGAATAATATACACAACTCTAGTAATTATTGTAAAACTTTATTTCTAACATTTTGTGCAGCTGTTTCACTTCTATAGAGTGCTAATATAGGTGAGGCACATTACTCTTTTTTTTTTTTTAGTGCATTTATTTTGACTACTGTGAGTTCATTATGCAACCATACAAAAAGCTCATTGCTATAGAACTTCGTTTCTGTTTGATCATGTTTTAAAGTTTAATGAAGATGGCGCGAATTTATATTGTGACAGAATTCACTTCAAGGATAATAAAAAAAAAATTAAGTGATTATTTTATTTGAATTTATTTATTATTTTTCAGGAACAATTTTATGACAAAGTGTTTATTTTATTTGAATTTATTATTTTCCAAGAACAATTTTATGATATTTATGATTCAAGAGAATTGTTAAGACTAAATACTTAATTTTGATCTTACTAGATGATAGTTTTACTATACCTCTGATTATATGCGCGTTCGACACTTTTAATCACGTTGCACTTTAAGTGGAAGTTTTCTAAAAGAATTTTGTTTGTTTGTTGCGACGGATGTGATGTAGATATGCAGTCAGCAAAAAATGTGGGAACCAATGTGAGCGATATTGCCCAAAATAATGAGGTAATATGAGATGGTGAGAGTGTCACTATATGTCACTCTATCGAAACTAGAACATTTGAAAACAACAACAACAACATTAGAACATTCGAGAACACAAAAACATGCTTGCTTTCGTTAGTAGAAAAAAATTACACAAATGTGCGTGACAAAATTAGAGCAAGAAAAGAACAATGACTACAAAAATCATACACTAACATCACGACGGGTCGCAGCAACGCGTGCCGTGCTCTGTTAGTAATTTAAATAATGACTAGCTGTTGTATTCGAAATATGTTTGTAATAGCTTGTATTTTATTAAAAATATGAACAAAAAGTTTGCAATATTCAATTTACTTTTACTTTGCCTAATCATCAGCTGTTTGATGGTAACAATGCGCAAAAAGTTGGCAACAGTGCTTAAAATTTAATTATAAAAACCAAAAAGTTGCTATTAATGTGCGTGCTTTGCTACGCTTCCGGCGTGACGTTAGTAGTACATTGCGCACAGTGTTGCTAACAAGACCAATATAAAATGTGCTAAGCTGCTGTTAAAATTTAGCCAAAATTATGCTAATTGCTTTATAATATTGCTAAAAATTATGCCAACATTTTTCAATGTCAAATAAAACGTCATTTAATTTTTAATATTTATTTATCAACAAAATTAGATTTAGATTAATCGACTATCTTATCGAACAAAATATTAATGGTCTTCATCGGCATCTGATGAGCATGTAGACGTGGGAACCTCATTGTCAAGACTGTAACACTCATTGGTACCTATAGAGTGCTGTACGTTATCCGGAACTGTGTAAGAATAGCAGCAATTCCCAGCCCTCCTTAGGCCTAATCTGATGTATAAAATGACATTTAAAGTTTTTAACGACAAATGGTTGCGAAGCTTACTTTTAACTACATTTATTTGACTGAAAACGAGTTCAATTTCTGCATTGGAATGTGGTAGTGATAATAATGATATTGCTAACTGAGATAAATCTGCAAATGGGTTATTATCAGCTGCATCTTTATAATCAAATAATTCATTCCAGAATCCTATGGTGGAAGTTGTGTTTTGCCATTTTATGTGCACACTATTTTTCCATTGAGATATGAGCCTATCTATTGTAGATGCATCCACTCGGAATTCTTGGGCAATATCAATTATTCAAGGTTTGACTACTTTTAAAGTGTCTTCTACCGAAAATAAAGATACTTTCTCAAGTATATTAAAATTAATTGGTAATCTAGATTGCAGCTCTCTTGCAAGTTTCAGTGTGAAATTCTGGCAACGTCGACGTAAATTACTTTCCATTTCATGTTGAAGGTTGTATTCCCATAATTTTGTTTAAAAAGTATATTCCATGTACGGTTAAGGATCCAAATAACTTATAACTTAACTATATTTTGTGTAATAATATCCACTCTCGCAGTTGGGTTCAAGATACGCCGACTTGTAGATTGAACTATGGCACACAAATCCTTTGTTGGATCAACATTGCTGCTTTCAAACAGCTTATTTACAGCATGGACTTCCTCTAAGACAGGTTTTAAATACAATAAGTACAATTGATTTACAGGATCATTGTGTTTCTGCCATATAGCAGTGGTCATCGCGCCTGGCAACTTCAAAAAGTAATTTCAATTGCACCCATTTCTCTAGAATACGGTTGATTGCTGCTCCAAGTGATATCCATCGGGTGTTGCACATTTGCGAAATTAACAATGGTTTAGAACCACAGTTAATTGTTTCATAGATTCTTTTGTAATATAGTCGACGGTTCGAAGAATGACTAGACCAATTGTAGGTTTCTCTTAGAATAAATTCATCATTTCGTGGTAGAGTTTCTTCTGAAGCATGAGAAAATAGGTCTTTTAGACTCATTAACAGAAGACGCTCGGATACCGCAAGGCTCACAGCGGTTTTTACCGGTCACTGGTGTCTAGGTATGCACGCGGAGAGACTGGGTATTCCGTTTAGAAGCCATTGTAGGAGCTGCGGAAACGCAGAGGAAGTGGAATCATTCACCAACTTTCTATGTCAATGCCCAGCCTTGGCAAAGACTAGAAATAAGTTTCTGGGAAAATATTTCATAGAGAATCTCTCGGACTGTGCAGCCACATGTCCGGGTGATTTACTCAAATACCTAAATTCGACAGGTTGGATTTAGTAATACTGATTGCGTTCGGCGAGGAAGTGGTAGCAAAACGTCACTCTAGTGCTAATTGTGGCTCGTAGTGGTTTATGCGAGCCAGCCACGGAAACCAACCAACCGTCACTCTGTGGACTTGCTGTATTGTGGAGTGACGTTGTCTAAATCCGAATTGGTGAACAGGTATAATTTTGTTCACATCCAGTATTGGTTGAATTCTGCCAAGCAAAAGTCGTTCAAATACTTTTGATAATGAAGGCAGAAGGCTTATTGGCCTAAAAGATGACGTCAAAGTTGGATCTTTGTCCGATTTCGGTATAGGTATTATTTCAGCTATTTTCCATAATGTCGGGTAGTGCCTTAGTTTTAGTACTTCGTACAAGTTTCTTATGTATATAATTGCATTTGGAGGAAGCTCTTTTAGTAATTTTCCAATTATTTGGTCATATCCTGGAGATTTTTTTGTGACTAGTACGCATTTCGTTAAGTCCTTAGCTGCTTTCCACAAAGATTAATTAGTGTCAGACGTTGGAGTTAGTGATTTTAGATATTTTTCAAATTGTTCATTTTTCCAAATTTTAAGTGTGGCTTTCAGGTCTTTAATCGCTTTGTTAAGTTTTGCTTTATCATTTGGAGCTCTCGTCCTTTGCCAAGTCTTACGCATTTTGTTCTTGCTCACAATAAGTATTTAATTGATGTTATAGTTGTCCTCTGTTGGTCTTAGTTTTGGTGTTGCTCTATCAGCTGCTTCGTTTATAATGTCATTTAAGTGTATGATTGTTTTTTCAATATCGTCTAATTCCTTAAGAGGTACATTTATTGCTATGTTGATATCTATGAATTTTCTACAAGAGTGCCAGTCAGTTCGTTTATTATACATCTTGCATGGGGGCAAAATATTTTTTATTGAGCAATTATAATTAATTTGGATCGGAGAATGGGCAGAAGAAAGTTCTAATCGAGAGTCAATTTCAAAATGTGCCATATTCATATTTTTTATTACACAAAAGTCAATTAGGTCAAGTATCTTTGTTCGATCAGTTGACCAATATGTGGGCTCTCCAGTACTCAAATGCGTTCCTCCACTCATTTGAATTGCACATGTAAATTTTTTCCTTTAGTATTTGTCAACTTTGATCCCCAGTTTACATGTTTGGCATTATAGTCTCCAACAGCGATGAACCTTTGGCCAAGCTCAATAAAATAGTCCTGAAATTGAGCTGTTGTGATTATGTGTCTAGGAGGACAATAGATAGCTGCTACTGTAAAAAATCCATATATATCTTGCAGTATCAAATTGGTCGACTGTATGTGTGCTTGTTGATAGTTTTCCAGTTTAACGTCTCGTATATTATTTTTGATAATAATAGCAGAGCCACCATGACCTGGACCATCCGGATGATTTGTTCCATATATTTTTAACCCGGAATGCTTAGGTGGTTATTTGTAAAGTGAATTTCCGAATTTAGTGCAATGTCAATTGAATTGTCATTTAAGAAAAGTTGGAGTTCTAAAATATGTTTATGTAGTCCGTTTGCATTCCAAGCAATTATTCTTAACTTATTGTCCATTTTGTTTGTCAAGCTTTGTTACTAAAATTGTTATAATGTTGATCATGTTAGCCATTTGTTGGCTTAATTCTTTCATCATGTTTTTAAGTTCTGAGATATCGTCAGATGGGATGGTATGATTGTTGTTTTGCTGGGAAGAAATTTTGCCATTAGTTAGATTAACACTTAAATCTTTTTTTTCTTTTTCAGCTGGTCGATTAATTGACTTAATCTGTGAGGAAGAAGTAGCAACCTGCGAATAACTGATTCCTTTCTCCACTTTGTGAGAGGTTACGGAATTTTGCTCGTTTTTTGTTTCAACAGTAAATGTTGTGCGTCGAAGAGCAGGAAAACTTTGTTTTTTTTTTTTTAATCTTTTGGCTGTAATTGGCTGTATGAGCTTTACCACAAAGAGCACATTTTATTTTTTTTTGATGAATCCATTTGACAGTGAATCGTGCTATGTTTTCCCGCACATTTAACACAAACAGGATCTTTGGTGCAGTAGTTTCGTGTGTGTCCGTATTTTTGGCAGTTAGATCATTCTATCGTTCTCTTACTATGGGGGGCCTCAAATTGTATTTTGGTGTGAAGTAATGTAGTTATGTTATAAATGTTTTTGTTGTTAGGGCTGGCTTTAAGTTCGACTGAGAATAGGGGAAGTGACTTTTTGGAGTTTATTGACGAATATTAAATACATTCGTGACATCATGGTCTAATTCTTTCAGTTCTCACTTAATTTCGTCGGTGTCAGATGATTGGTGAAGGTGTCTCAGCATAACTTTAGTACTTGGTATTTCTAGCTTTTAACATTTTCATTATTGTACTATATTGTTGGGGTTCTGTCACTTGGATACGAACTTCATTATTGGGCATGGATTTAAGAATATAGTTTTTCTCTACAACTTCATTAATAGCATTAATGAGAGTATTAATGTCTTCTACCCCCTGCACATAAATATGCGGTGGCTTGTTAACTTTAAGTGGCTGTTTGGTTTCTTTTTGTGCATTACGATTTGTGGACTTAGGATCTTTGCCGTTGTTATCGTCTTTTTCTGCTAGCAGTGCGAACATATTGCTAGTATTAGGTTTGCTCAACCAGTAATCATAGTTTTACTTCTTGATATTGTTGTCTATTAATGATTTGCCTGTGTTTTACGGTTTCTTTTACAAGGTTTTAACTGTTCAGAACTGGGACTATTGTTATTGGTGTTGTTTGTGTTTTGTACTTGCGTATGTGTATTTGATGTAGGCATATCTATTGAAGAGTCTAAGTATTTTCGTTGCAACTAGGCCAGGTAGCACTTGTCACTTTGCAAGATTCAAGATCTTTCCACCGTCTGTTTGCCAGCTGACGGAAATACATCAAGTTGCTCCTCTTGACGACCGCCAGGGGAATGGTATATGTTCCGCTAACGATATATCAAGGGAAGCACCAAAACGAGCCAGTTCGTCAGCCTTCTCAATGTGCCTATGGCCGGGAACCCATAAGAGAGTGATATCAGCTTGACGACTGAGCTCGTTTATCGTCGACCTGCATTCCTTAACGAGCTTGGCTAGCTATCTTACGACCTTCTGGTACGTTATTTCTTGCCAGCCGGCATACCTCTGGGCTCGGACCTCTGCCTGAAAGACTGTGGCTTCGTCTGGTAGCCGAAAAGAGCGTTCGAAGCTTATTTGTGGTGAGTGCACCCCTGCACCTTCACCACATTCCATCTTTAACCCATCCGTAAAGATTGAGATGTCATCATCACTCTGAAAACTGTTTTCTTTCCATTCCGTTCTGGTCGGAAATTTTACATTGAAGTCGCTCTCAAAGCTATTATGCGCCACTGTATAGTCTGTTGTTCGTTTGAACATAGGATTTTTAACCACTCCTAGTATTTTACTATGTTCATAAGGTCGTTTTGCTCAGCAGCCGGTTTCTTTTAACCTTACTGCGCTGTTGCAGACAATGTTTTTGATGTTGAGGTCAATTGGGAGAAGATATAGAAGTACGTTCAATGCTGCCGAGATTCCTACACATGCCAACCTCTGCACACCGCTTAGTTTGTGCACTATTAAGCTCCTTCCTAGAGCTGGCCACCAAACAATTGCACCGTATGTTAGTATTGGACGTACTATCCCTGTGTACATCCATGCTATTTTGTTTGGACTAAGGCCTCATCTTTTGCAAGAGTAAAAGGCGACATAGGCTTTCCTAGGTCGTAACTCTATATTGGAATTCCAATTGAGTTTTGCGTCCAGGTGTATAACAACCATGCCCATGGGATGAATAGCACTGGTGGACTCCGGATACCTGGCGCTCTCCGGTTTACACTTTAGCCTTGCCGTGATAAAGGGGGCTATGCCCCGGTGGACCTAGACTCCCAAACACTCGTGGGACCAAATATGAACGACAACAAACAAAATAAAATACAAAACAATAACGAACAAACAACAACGAGGACGAAATGGAGCTCCGGATGTACTCCGAGGACGAGTTAATGGCCTCAAGCCAGGAACTAGTCGCCACTGATAGTGGGTAAGGTGTAGCGTCAACAACAGCAGCAACAATTATGTCGGTGACTATTAGAAATAGCGCCAAACCGACAACATCAGCTAAAGCGACGAAGAAGAGCGCCAGTTATAGCGCACCCAAGCCAAAGAAGGCCCTGCCGGAAGCGATGGTCAGGATTAACCTGTACCAGAAAGCCCTCTTCATCTTAAGCAAGATTGCCAAAAGTGGGACGGTACATGAGTTCGACTATGCCGACATTATTAAATACCAGGCCGAGGTGGACGAGTACGAGGAGTACATGTCCACTCACGTGATAGCTGTAAATGCGACTAAGCGTAATCGATCTCAGGATGCGACCATTACAAATGCTAATACTGAGAAGAATAAGGGATGAGAGCTGACGGTGGCACTCGTTGATGAAGTCACAAACGACGGTAAGAAGGTGTTGGAGAAATGGAGGGAGATTAAGCCCAGGGTAACAGTGTTGGCGATGGAACGCCTCCTCTCTGATCATCTCCACCGGGATTCGACTCTCCTGCAGGGTGATCAAATGTGATGATCGTCCGTCTATGGAGTTCCTGGGCAAATGCATTGCTAAAATAGGCAATGCTTGGGAGTGCTTAAGGCTTAAGCTTATCCCAGCTCGGGACATCCCAAGGCGGCCGAGAGCTCGCATTTAGTTGTCTGTTATGAAGGTGGAGCATGGCAAAGTGCTTCAGCTTCTGCAGCGGCAGTATCCTACCATGCCTATAAATGGCTGGATTGTCATCAAAAATGAACGCCAACAAAAGAGCTCTATGTCTCTACTCCTCTCCATTAACGAGGATTCCGTTAAGGAGTTAGAGAAAACTGATCACAAAATGCGGTTCGCCGTGAGTTACGCCAACCTAAAAATTTTCCGGTCATCGGACAAGGAATCAGTTGATTTGCAGGCTGCAATCAAGCTAATAGATGACCTAATGCTTCAGGACGAAGTAACAAGCACACCAATTAAACATACTTCCGATGGTAAAGGTCGTGCAGATTAACCTTAAGCATTCTAAGAATGCCACGGATTATCTTGCCGTCCTCCTAGGTGAAGAGGACGTTGAAATCTGTATCGTCCAAGAGCCTTGGGTCAGAGGTACTAACATTCTGGGGTTCAAAGTACAAACTACTATACGCTAAGGTATGTGACAAGCCAAGAACATGTTTCTTAGTTAAAAACAATGTAAACGCTTTCCTTTGTCCTCAATTCTGCACGGATGATTTAACAGCCGTAAAAATCGAATTGGAGGAGAAAGCCATGCTCACAGCATCCGCATACATGTCGCACAACAAGGAGGCACCTCCCGACAAGATTGTGAATTTGACCGCCAGTGTGACAGCCAGCAACACTACCCTCCACTCCCAATTAGAAGGAGCCATAAAAGTTTCCCACAGTGGTGTAACGAAGAGCTCTCGAAGCTCGGAGAGAAAACGGGAAAGCTCTTTAACCAGTGTTACAGGGATAACAACTGGCAAGCATACAAAGTCTGTCTCAAGACTTACAAATAAGCCATCAGGAACGCCAAAAAAAAAATGACTGGAAGGAATTTTGTGAGTCGATCGAGTCTACTTCTGTCTCAGCAAGACTAGGAAAGGTTCTGTCCAAGGAATATGTTAACCCCTCTTTCGTGTGAAAGGAAGATGGAACATAGACAGAATCATCTGCTGAGACGCTTGACATCCTATTAAAACACACTTCCCTGACTGTAAAGATGTGACAACTGATTTAGAAGTACCCGTACGATTACGCCAATCTTTACAAGACACTCACACAATCAGTACGTTTTCGCGTTATAAATCGCCTGGCATTGATGGAATACCTCCGATAATGCTACAGAAGCTACAGGACTAGGTAGTCCCTTGGTTAAGATTGATTTTTAGGACATGCATCCGTCTAAACCATATACCAATGAGTTGGAGAAGAGTCAAGGTATTCTTCATACCAAAGGCTGGGAAAATTGGTCATGAGTCCGCAAAAGACGATGAAGACGATGAAATAGGTATTGGAACTCCATCTTCGATCCATTATTGATAAATATCCCATCTCAACTTGCCATTCGCACTTTGCCTTTCGATCAGTGAAGTCGTGTTTTTTCCGCTCTCAAGCTCAGCGTGATAAAAACTTCTATCTTCATTTTATTTCGCTTATCCATACTAATCATTTCGTTCGTTAAGCAGAATAAAAAACAAATATAACAATACAAACTCACACTCTCATCAAAAAAACTCAGCAAGAAAGACAACAAGAAATGCATATTTCTCGTTTGTCTCTTCCTTCCCCAAAAACAAAAATGAATCTTCATTTTCAATCACCAAGTCGCCTGAGCGCAGGGCAAGTTCTTGTTCTCCCGCTCTGTGATCTGACAGCGTGAACACCACATGCTCCTTACCATGGAGCTCCCAATGCTCATCCCCGCAAACCCCCTTCACACAACCCATGCTGCAACTGTATCAGCAACTACAACTACTACAACACAAAGCACTGCCTGTAGATCAACAGCTTCAACAGCAACTTCAACATCAACAGTTTTCTCAACAACTGCATCCGATCGCGTCATCGTTACCCCAACAACTATTAATACCGAAACACATGTCCTCAACAATAACAATGATTCGATCGCCTCATTGGTCAACTCTGTGACAGTTACGCCTACAACAAAAATTAACACTCAAGTACTAAAATCAAATAATACAATCTGTAAGCATGGATCTGAACAGTTCATTTCAAATAAAAGAAACAGAAAAACGCAATCACTAGCCATACCGACTGAAAAATCACTAAACAATAACAAAAATCTTAAACGTAACAAAACGTCACCTACCATAGCTTCAAGTTTAAATAATCCTAAACAACAAAAAAAAAAGACCATACTTAACTACTGGCTTGGCAAGCCATCTTCCAATTACTTAGGCATTTTAGATATTGACGATGAAAATGTAGAAGAAGAAAAGAATAATCCGGACAGTGGTTCCAAACAGACTCCAAAAGCTAACAAGCCACCACCTATTTATGTGCGCAGGGGGTAGAAGAAATCAACATTCTTACCAAAGCTCTGACTGAAATAGTAGAGCATAACTATGTACTTAAAACACTACCCAATAACGAAGTTCGTATCCAACCGGCAGAGCCCCTACACTATAAAAAATCAGAGAATTACTAAAATCCAGAGATATGAAATACTACACTTTCAAGCCCAAAGACGAACGTGGTTTTAAAGTCATGTTGAGACACCTTCATCAATCAACAGATACCGACGAAATAAAATGCGAACTAAAAATATTAGGCCACGAAGTTATAAATATACACAACATCAAACAAAGAACAACCAATAAACCACTACCTCTGTTCTCTATTGAACTTAAATGCAGCTCTACCAACAAAAAAATTTCTAATTTGACTTCATTACTACACACCAAAGTTCAATTTTAGGCCCGCCACAACAAGAGGATGCAATGTTCCAACTGCCAAAAATACGGGCACACCCACATCTATTGTACAAGGGATCCAGTATGCGTTAAATGTGCTGGTAAGCACAAAACAATCGACTGCCTTATGGAGTCAGCAAATAGAATAAAATGTGCTCTCTGTGGTGGAGCTCATACAGCCAATTATAAGGACTGCGAAATATATAAAACATTAAAAATCCAATGATTTCCTGCGCTTCGACCCAAAATATTGATGGATGGCACAAACAATCAACAAATGCACATAACGTCCAGGAAAGTGGAGAATGGCATAAGCTACGCGCAAATTTCAGCCACGCGTTCCCAACCCCAGCCAACCAACCGACACATCCAAAAATCTAAAGTCAGCTCTACTGACTATCCGTCCATAGACAGTAATTCCTCCCAAAAAAATAACAATAACATTATGCCAAAAGACGATACAGCTGAACTTAAAACCATGATGAAGCAATTTATTCAACAGATGACTAACATGATGAACATATTAACCCTCCTGATAACCAAGCTTGACAAACAAAATGGACAATAAATTGAGAATAATTGCGTGGAATGCGAATGGTCTACACAAACATATCCTACAACTCCAACTATTTCTAAACGACAATATGATTGACATAGCTCTATTCTCTGAAACTCACTGTAGAAGCAATCACTACTGGAGCATTCCCGGATATAAAATATATAGAACAAACCACCCGGACGGTTCAGGACATGGTGTCACGGCTTTTATTGTTAAAAACAAAACTCACCACGTTGAACTAAAACATTATCAACACGTTCACATGCAGTCGACCAAATTGCTATTAGAAGACAAATATGGCCCTTTTACAATAGCAGCTCATTTTCAGGACTACTTTAAAGAGCTTGGCCCAAGGTTCATCGCAGCAAGTGATTACAAAGCGGAACACGTAAACTGGGGATCAAGGCTGACAAACACCAAGGGAAAAAACTTGCTAAGTGCAATTTAGATGATTGGGGGCATGCACTTGAGTACAGGCGAACCCACATATTCTCCAACCGATCGGACGAAGATACCAGATTCAATAGACTTTTGTGTATTAAAAAACATGAATATAACACATTTCAAAATTGAATCCCGACTTGAACTTTCTTCCGATCATTCACCAATACAAATTGAGTATAGTTGCGCAATAAAACAAGATCAACCCACCTGCTCTGCATGAGGTAGTCCGTACGGCTAAGATGGCGATCTACTATAAACAATAATCTCTCGCAACTTTCTTAGATATAGGGTGCTTTCATTTTTGGCAATCTTGCTTAAGATGAAGAGGGCTTTTTGGTACAGGTTCTTCCTGACCATCGCTTCCGGCTTGCCCTTCTTTGGCTTGGGTGCGGTATAACTGGCGCTCTCCTTCGTCGCTTTAGCTGATGTTGTCGGTTTGGCGCTATTTCCAATAGCCACCGACATAATTGTTGCTGCTGTTGTTGACGCTACACATTACCCACTGTCAGTGACGGCTAGTTCCTGGCTTGAGGCCAGTAACTCGTCCTCAGAGCACATCCGGAGCTCCATTTCGTCCTCGTTGTTGTTTGTTCGTTGTTGTTTTGTATTTTATTCGGTTTGTTGTCGTTCATATTTGGTCCCACGAGTGTTGGGGAGACTAGGTCCACCGGGGCATAGCCCACTTTATCTTGGCAAGGCTAAAGTTTAAACCGAAGGTCGCCAGGTATCCGGAGTCCACCGTTATCAAACACACTCACGCAGTGCTATTCATCCCATGAGCACGGCTGTTATACACCCAGGATTGCGGGTTTACTTCACTAGATCCACCATATTCCCTTAACATCAGGGATACCTCTAGCAGGATGTGGCTCCTCACCACGTATGGACGGTCTTGAGTCGCTGGCTCGTTTACCCAGAAACCTTGTTCCCGAAGTATGAGATAAAGACAACTGTAATGGTGCCATTCATTCGCAGCGAACTAAAACCAAATTATCATTCCCAATTGCATTTTTTAATAAGGCATGTACTCCGCTATTAGTATCTCTCATCACCGTAGCGTTATCTGTGACAATACGGATCAATTTTTTTTATTTCAATTATCAAGCAATTAATAATGTAGATAAAACTGTGCTCTATAAACTGTAAGTATAATTCTAAGTGTACGGTTTAATATTTCTATTTCTATCTCACTTCTTTCTTTCAACAGGGAAGGAGTGTCTGTGTATGGTATATTGAAAAGGTAAAATTTATTCTAAATGGAATGAATTTTTACGCTTAGCAGTAGCAAAACGGATCGTGTGTTTCATTAATTAATGGTAAAACTTTAATTAACTTAACCGTTATTAATCATTCAGACAGACGAAAACCCCGCTAAAGCTAACACTATCATTGCTGTCTCCTTCTAACACACGCAACCGCCGCAAAGCCAAGCAAAACAACAGCCTCAATCACTGTCCCACACTTATTACATTTACATACTATCTGCGCACCTCACAGCACTGACAGAGCGCGCACTTCCAATTCGAATCTTAGATTCTAGTTCTCCGACATATGCTAAAAAATATAACATGAATATAACGCATTTCATAATTGAATCCCGACTTGAACTTTCTTCCGATCATTCACCAATACAAATTGAACATAGTTGCGCAATAAAACAAGATCAACCCACCTGCAAAATGTATAATTGTAGAACTGATTGGGAAGCATACAGAAAATTCATTGACAATAGCCTCACAATAAATGTACCTCTTAGAGCACCAGACGATATTGAAAAGACAGTTGTACACTTGAATGACATTATTAACGAAGCAGCTAACACAGCAACGCCAGATCTTAAACCAAAAGATGACAACTATATTTTCCTCCATTCAATAAAAATCCAAATCGCGAACAAAAATAAACTGCGAAAGATCTGGCAAAGGACGAGAGATCCAAATGACAAAGCAAACATTAATAAAGCAATCAAAGATTTGAAAATCAGGCTAAGGAATTTTAAATATGAACAATTTGTAAATTACACAAAATCACTATCTCCGGCAGCAGACACCAATTACTCATTGTGGAAGGCTGCTAAACACATCACTAATCGCACCTTCCACCAGTCGCCACTCTTAAAATCGGATGGAACATGAGCTAGAACCAATTCTGACAAAGCTTCACTTCTTGCAGATAATTATGAATTGGCTTTTACTACCTTTTAAATACCAATTCAACAGGACTCCGTCTCCTCAATACTGTACAAAAAAGATTTCAATCAAGTTAGGCACTGTATTGAAAAGCGCACTTGCCAGAAAAAAATGCCAGGCTATGACCAAATAACTGGAAAGTTACTCAAAGAAGGCATTGATATATATTAGAAACTTGTTCAATGCGATATTACGACTAAGGCACTACCCATCTTTATGGGTTGCTGAAATAATAGCCATACCTAAATTGGGCAAAGATCCGACTAAGGCGTCATCGTGCAGACCAATCAGCCTACTGTCCCTATTGTCAAAAGTATTTGAACGTCTTCTACTTGACAGAATAGAACCAATACTAGACGTGAACAGAATCATACCTGACCACCAATTTGGATTTAGACAAAGTCACTCCACAATCCAGCAAGTCCTCAGCGTAACGCACAAAATTTTAAAGAAACTTGACGAAAAAAACTTCTGTGTTGGTGTTTTTCTTGACATAGAAAAAGCCTTCGACAAAGTCTGGCACAACGGCCCACTTAGTAAAATTAAGACCTTATTTCCAATTGATCTATTCGAAATTAAAAGATACCTTGACTATCGCTATTTCTACGTAAAATGTAATGACGAATCTTCAACACTGAGACAGATAAGAGCAGGAGTCCCGCAAGGAAGCGTGCTTGGTCTTATGTTGTATACTTTATACACATCAGACATCCCAACTCCAGGAGATAACTCTTCAATGGTGGCTACTTTCGCTGACGATACAGTATTAATGTATTCACACAAAAATTTAGCTGTGGCTACAACTAAGCTACAGGATATTCTGGACGAAACATGCATTTGGCTTGATATATGGCAAATAAAAGTCAATGAACTAAAAACGACGAAAGTAATATATACGACACGGACAGCTTATCAGCCAAGACAATTAAAAATAAAAGGTACTGACATTCCACTAAGCAATGTGGCAAGGTACCTGGGCATGCACATTGATAGTAAACTGACTTGAACATATCACATTCAGAAAAAGAGAGAGCAAGTCACATTAAAATTTAACCAATTATACTCGCTTCATAACAATAGATCTAAGCTGATAACCAATGGAAAATTAGTGCTATACAACAGTGTAATAAAGCCTATATGGTCGTACGGCATTCAATTATGGGGTACAGCCAAGAAAACTAACTTAAATATTATTCAGCGACAACAATCTAAAATGCTCCGAACAATAGCTATAGTTAATGCGGACTGGTATATAACTAACTACGAAATTCACAAAGACCGCGGCGTAACTATGATTCAAGAAGAAATCAATAATGCTAGCAGGAGGTACCACAAAACAATAGAGCGACATACCAATGTAGAAATAACAGACCTTCCAACTCACGAATTGTCTAGACGTAGACGCTTAAAACGAAGCATATTTCGGTTGTTGGCCTGCCACAAATTATTCTTAGAAATGAGGCCTAAGTCATCCAGTCATCCAGACCATTATTATCATTATTTTAACTGACCACTCGCATATGTTCGATATTGTCTAATGTCTTCTCCCCTCTGATCGTTTAAAAATGTACTTAGTGTTTACTTTTATATTTAAGATATAAGATATAGGAAATCAAATGTACATAACCAATCGAGAAGTAGAACAAAAAAAAAGAAAAAAGTTGCCAACACGCGTACCACAAGGGCAGATCCACGGAAACTGCTCTGCATGAGGTAGTCCGTATGGCTAAGATGGCAATCTACTATAAACAATAATCTCTCGCAACCTTCTTAGATATAGGGTGCTTTCATTTTTGGCAATCTTGCTTAAGATGAAGAGGGCTTTTTGGTACAGGTTCTTCCTGACCATCGCTTCCGGCTTGCCCTTCTTTGGCTTGGGTGCGGTATAACTGGCGCTCTCCTTCGTCGCTTTAGCTGATGTTGTCGGTTTGGCGCTATTTCCAATAGCTACCGACATAATTGTTGCTGCTGTTGTTGACGCTACACATTACCCACTGTCAGTGACGGCTAGTTCCTGGCTTGAGGCCAGTAACTCGTCCTCAGAGCACATCCGGAGCTCCATTTCGTCCTCGTTGTTGTTTGTTCGTTGTTGTTTTGTATTTTATTCGGTTTGTTGTCGTTCATATTTGGTCCCACGAGTGCTGGGGAGACTAGGTCCACCGGGGCATAGCCCCCTTTATCTCGGCAAGGCTAAAGTTTAAACCGAAGGTCGCCAGGTATCCGGAGTCCACCGTTATCAAACACACTCACGCAGTGCTATTCATCCCATGAGCACGGCTGTTATACACCCAGGATTGCGGGTTTACTTCACTAGATCCACCATATTCCCTTAACATCAGGGATACCACTAGCAGGATGTGGCTCCTCACCACGTATGGACGGTCTTGAGTCCCTGGCTCGTTTACCCAGAAACCTTGTTCCCGAAGTATGAGATAAAGACAACTGTAATGAATGGCACACGCAGCGAACTAAAACCAAATTATCATTCCCAATTGCATTTTTTAATTTAATTTTTTAAGCACAACAACAGCCTCAATCATTGTCCCACACTTATTACATTTACATACTATCCGCGCACCTCACAGCACTGACAGAGTGCGCACTTCCAATTCGAATCTTAGATACTAGTTCTCCGACATATGCTAAAAAATATGCTATATGCTAAACAACAAATAAATATGCTAAACAATATAAAAATATGCCAAATCTAGCATAAAATATGCCAAATTGGCAACACTGATTGCGCAGCAATTGAAATACATTCGGATTCGTCATTGGTACACCGTTGAGTAAAGACGTGCTAATAAAAAAAGAAAAATAAATCAAAAAGTGATAATTAAAAAAAAATACAGAAAATATAACAACCTAAAGCGAAAAGATAAGCAAATTCGTGCTCACCTACTATGTGCTCGAGCAATATGAGCACCAGACATTCACTGCCGTGGAGCACCCAGTGCCCATCCCCGCAAGTCCCACTGTACACGGCCCCAGTAGTGGCTGTATCAACAACATCTACAGTCACAGCGCAATGTACATCACTTACAACAACTGCTACTACAGCATCAACAACAACAATTGTGAACTCAACAACTGCATCGATCCCGTCATCGCATGCAGTTACCGCAACAACATTCAACCAAGCGTATGATCTCAACAACAACAACGTATCCAATCAGGTTTCGATCCCGTCATCGGTATATACTGCAACAGTTACGCGTACAACAAACATACACACGCAAGTACAAAGTGCTGATAATAATTCTTTTCTCGAACGATCAAACTCTTACAAAAGAAATCTTAATATGTAGTCACCAGACAAACCCACAGATCAAACACAAAACAACAACAAAAAGCAACGAATAACATTGCAAAAAAATACACAAGCAAAATTATATGTTTTGGTTAATCAAACCAAACACTTACAACAGGTTCGAACTACTATATATCGAAGATGTCGAGCAACAGAACAAAACGTAATTGTAACAGTCAAAATCCAGAACAAGCCAATATGGATGGGACTGAAATAATCTTGAAAAAACCAAACATTTGCAAGGAAATAAATTGCAGTCTACTCCATCAGGATGATCTCCATTGGAATCAAGTTTCACTGTGTGGAACTAAAAGATTATGAATCAGCGTGCAGCTTTCTAGATGGGAAGCCTTACTGTTAGGGCTTGACTATGTAGAACCCGAGTCTTTCAAAAAAGAACTTATTAACATGGGACTGGATTGCATTGACGTTAAACGTGTTGAGAGGAAGAGACCAAATAATACCGTTATGGTCATTTACGTGGCTTACTTTACTACAAAGACAACCACTCTAAACGATCTTAGGAAAAGTAATAAACTACGTGAAGGTCAAATGGGAATACCAAAAAAGAAATGTGAACAAAGTCACTCAATGCTACAATTGCCAAATGTTCGGGCATGGAACAAGCCGCTTTGCCATCAAATCTTGCTGTTCATAGTGTGCGGTAAACCACAAGACGCCTGATTGTAAGGAGAACTCATCCGTTAAATGCGCCAACTGCAACGGACCTCACAAATCAAACTTTCCTGATTGCACTAGCAGGAAAAATTACCTTAGCATAAGATCTCATTTTCAATCAAAACGCGTTAACACCCAAGCTAGAAATCCAGCCAGGCCACATCAGCAGTCCAACACTGAAGCATTCCCTAGGCTACATAATAATGCAAATGAGCAGGCCAACCACATTTCGGTAAGTCCACCAGTCCACGAAAGGTAACCAAGACCTCTTTACTTTAGAGGAAATTAAAAACATTACCTTCGAGTTGATTAACAATTTGCGAAACTGTAAATCCAAGGTTGACCAGTCATTACTTTTTTAGTTTGTAAATTTCTTTCATAATGTTAGACCAACATTCTATAGTACATAACATGGAATGCCAGAGGCATCAGGAACAAAAAAGAACTGTTTAACTTTCTTCTCCAGAAAAAAAAGGACATTTGCCTTCTCACTGAGACCTGGTTTAACAGCTCATTATCATTGAAGCATAACAGCTATAACTGCTTTAGGAATGACCGAGAGGTCAATAGAGGGGGAGGGGTGGTGATAATCATAAAAATGAATATCCGAACAGCTTGCAGATAAAAGACAACAGTTCAAAACCGTTATTCGCAAATTGACCTGCAATAGTGGAAATTATGTGATAGGAGGCGACTTCAACTCTCTTTATCGAAGTTGGGGCTGTTGCCGAGCAAATTCATGAGGTTATATACTTTATGAGATGATAACCTCAAAAAATACCAGCGTAATATGAGCATACGTACATCCCAGCGTGCAGTAGGAGCCTAAGTTCTACTCTCGATTTTTTCTTAACAAACTGTCCTCAACTTCTATCAAACGCTAACCTTATCAATGACTTAAGCTCTGATCACTTTCCGGTCCATGGCACTATGCACACTTGTCGATTATTGTTAACTCATTCCGTTACGACATAAAAAATACTAACTGGGCAGAATTTTCTAGATTAGTTAACTTATTATTACCCAGCACTGATCAGAATTCTGTTCAAAACGCAGATGACATTGAAAAGGTGCTCTCTGACTTCAACTATGCTAACCTTACTGCGAAACAAAACAGCGTCCAATTGAAAAGAGTTATACCCACCATAAAGCCACTCCCTCGTTGCATACAAACTTTAATTAAGCTTAGAAACTAACACCGTCCAAACTGGCAAAAATATAGAAACTCTACTGACCGTGTCGCTTCAAATGGGTAACTCTACTCATTTCCGACAAGATTTCCACATTCCTTAATGAATAATGGAAAAATCTTTTATCCCCGTTAGACAAAGATTCCTCGCCTATCTAGAAACTAATAAAAGACAATAAAAAAATCAGGCCGATATCCCCAAGCCAAGTGACTGCTCAAGGCGTTTGTCTACACCTGACAAAAAAGCGGAGATCTTAGCACAAACATTTAGCCTCATTCACTCTATCTCTATCGACCTAAGTGACCCAATTACAACGTCTGTGGTCAGTAACTCCATGACTTTACTTGACTCATCTTCGCCCAGTCCGGAAGAGGTATATTACATAAGAAGCTCAGCATTGTCAAAGATCCTAAAAAATCTGAAGTCTAAGAAATCGCCTGGGTCGGACGGAATTGAAAACTGATTCCTTAAAGCAGTTCCTCGCAAGGGAATAAAATATCCTATTACTCTTATCAATGAGTGGTTACGTCTTTGCTATTTTCCCAAGCCATGGGAAATCCCATAAAAAAGCTAAGAAACCTGCTGAGCTGCTTTCTTCCTACCGCCCCATAAGTTTGTTGTCCTTGGTCAGCAAAATTATGGAAACAGTCATCAAAATAAAACCTTCTCAGTTTTTAGATGATAATGATTTACTCCCGCTGCAGCAATTCGACCTTCGCGGTGAACATAGCACGTTGCATCCATTATCCAGAATCAAGAACATTGTCAAAACTAACTTTACAAGATCCAAATCGACGGGTATGGTCGTATTGGATAGAACAGCAACTTTTAACTCAGTTTGGCATGATGGATCAGCTCACAAAATGAGTCTTATGAATTTCCCACCAGAACTCACAAAAATTATCCTAAGCTTCCTAAAAAATCGGTCGTTTGTTGTCCATATTGGCAATGCCAAGTTCCAAGCCTTGGAAATAAGAGCAGACAGTCCACAAGGTTCTTGTCTTTCACCCATCCTTTACAACATTTATGCCTCTAACTTCCCCATACTAAGAGGTTGCACTACCTCAACCTTTACTGATGACACAGCGGTCCTATTTTCAGGGACCCTAGCTGCCGACATTTCTGACAAGAAGTGGAAAATATTAGTAAACTCCGAAAAAACGCAGGCCATATTTTTTACCAGAAAGTGGAAAGACATAAACCTCCCTAACAGTCACATAAAGCTAAACCATGTCGACGTGAAATGGGAAAATAGTGTTAGGTATTTAGGCTTAATCCTAGATAAAAAGCTGACAATCAAAGAACAACTTTACCAAAAATAGTGTTATCACTTTGATCCGCACACTATATCCTTTTATCAACAGGAACTCACGCCTTAGCTTAGAAAACAAAATGTATCTATTTAGGTGCATTTTTCAAGCAGTTATCTTTTATGGGGCCCCAGTATGGTCTGATGTCGCAAATTGTCATGTTAATAAACAGCAAGTCACCCAAAATAAGATATTAAAAATTATTTTTATTCTGCCCTGGCACCATTCACCATTGACTTGCATCACAAAGCAAATATCGATTTAATAGTACACAGACATGCTCGACTTTCCTTAAATTTTAAAAATAAGTAATAAATCTAACTTTCCGCATATAAATAGTTTAGCACAAATTCTTTAGTCTTAAGTGTAGATATAAGTAATAATTATAAAATAAATTTTTTGTAGGGTTTTTATAAATCTTTTATCCCTCTTTTTACTATTAAGAACCTATTGTTAAATCCCATAGTTACTAATCCCTTCTATATGTCTCAGTAGAATAGGAAACGTAGCCAGATCTCTTAATTTAAAAAAAAAAAAAACTAATGCTAAAACGCATACATGTAATATACCAAATTATTGTGAATAAATCAATGAATGAATGAAATACATTCTAAAAATCATTCTTATTATTGTCCAAACCAAGCGTTTTTGGTCCTCACGAGAATTTATTAAGGTGCGGGGGTGTAGAATTAATTAATATCCGCAATGCACAAAAACACGACTTCGTGTACAATAACCATATTTCACAAGGATCAGGTAAATGAGGTATTGGTCCACTTTGTCCTGTTCTGTAACTCGCTGAGATATTCGTGTGACTAACGTTTGCAAAAGTGGTGCCTGATTGCATTGACGAGATGCCAGCGTTCCAATTTGTCCAGATTTCTTTCTGCAATAGGATATTCCGGCAACGTGCTCAAGGGACTATCAGAAAGTGACCTGGTGTTAGTGCCATCAGATCGTTAGGGTCAGACGAAAGTGGTGTCAACGTACGGGAGTTAAGAATTGATTCAATCTCTGTAGTGACTGTATTTAACTCTTCTAGGGTGAGTCTAGTGTTACATAGAGTGCGGTTGAACAGTCCCTTGGCACTCTTGACTGCTGCTTGCCATAATCCTCCAAAGTGGGGTGCTCTAGGCGGAATAAAATTAAAGGTGGTACATGGTTCTGTGCACCGTTTCACGATTTGCTCTTGCGTAGATTTGTTGTATAAAAAAGATTTTAGTTCCTCCAGCTTATTCGATGCTCCGGTGAAATTGGTCGCATTGCTGCGACGGGTGGCCTTTCGTCTAAAAGCGCATATAAATGCTTCCGAGAACAAATCCGAGATAACTTCGATGTGCACAGACTTGGTGACAAAACACACGAAAACTGTTATTATTTAGTGGGAACCTTGCCCCAAAGAAATCCACCCCACTATGTTAAAATGGTGGTGACGGTGTCACTCTCTCCAGTGGGATGTTGCCCATGATTTGTTGTGCTAACATCGGCTTGTAACGTATACAGCTGATGCATGATTCGACAATCCGTCGTGCCAAATCCATAGCGTTGACAATCCAAACACTCAGACGAGTTAAAGCTTATACTGCCTTTGGTCCAGCGTGATAGTTCTGCCGATCCAAATGCTGAACGTATCGAATGAAAAATTCATCCTTTCCAGGTAGCAATATCGGATATCTTTGTGTATCAGGAACATCTACCAGCTCTAAACGACCTCCAACAGTGAGGAGCTGGAATCCATCGATCGTCTGTTAGAATAGATTAAGAGATTTTAGACTGTTGCAAATAACCCTACCCTTGCGGAGAGTCTGTATTTCTTCTGCGTAGCATGTTCTTTGTAAGTTCCAAGCAATACAATAAAATTCTCGTTGCAACTCCTGCACTGATGGTGATAGCTTCGACGATTCCAGAGTCCCTATTTTCATGGATGCGTCACTAAAACGGAATACAAATTGCAGGGTACGACGATGGCAGCTATATCTGTGTACTGCTTCAAGCAAATGTTTTGTTGAGGCAGTGGTAACGAACGACGATTTGCGCATATCCTGGTTGACGACATCCATGTTGATCTTTTACAAATATTCAGGTCCGTCAAACCAGTTCTATTGTTGTTATTCTAGTACAGTGCACCCTCTTGAAACCAAATCTGCTGGATTGTATCGTGTCGAAACGTATCTCCAGCGGCGAGTTGTTGTCGCTTCTTGAATATCAGAAATCCGATTGCCTACAAAAGTAGATAGTGTAGCTGAGCGGGCCATAAGCGGATGGACGCGTCAAAGAAACCATGCAGTTCTAAACTCTTTCTCTTGAGTTGTAACAAATATCGTGGTGTGGTAAGTAACTCAAATGATGTTAGTGATGATATGAACTTCGTCCATGCATGGTGGATGTTTTGAGACTCGTCCCACTGTAGTTTTTGCAACCATAATTCCTGTAATAGAAGATTTGTAACAATAATAATAAGAGAGACTAAACCTTATGGGTCGAATAATGATGATGAAATGGAAAGTATGGTTCTTTTGGTGACAACCTGACACAAGCATTTAGGTACAAAGGCAATCTTAAACACGTCTTGAAATTGATCCCATGTCAGACCCAATGTACTATTGGCAGCTTCTTCTTCTAGGTTCAAGTCCTTTCCGAGGGAGTCTTCGACGAATTCTCTAACATTGGAAAGCCATTAAGCAAGTTCAAGTCCTCCACTACGAAGGATTTCGGTGACTTCAAACTTCATCTGCCGAAGATTTTCAACAGTGTCCGCTCCACAAAGAAGGTCATCAACGTAGAATGACGATTTTATAACTTCCGCTCCAACTCTATATTTCTCTGCTTGTTGGTAGGTCAGAAAATTCATACTGCGTACTGCTAAGTACGGTGCAGCTGCAGTTCCGTTAGTGATAGTATATAATTCATGTCTTTTCTGGTGGGTCCCTCCAAAGTATGTATTAGAATCTGCGATCCTGAACATCTACGAAGATTTTTTTGAACATCTTTACGACATCAGCCGTCATAGCGAAGCGATACATCCGAAAACGTAGAAGGAGTATATACAAGTCGGATTGTATGGTGGGTCCAACCATGAACAAGTCGTTTAAGGACTTACCCGATGAGATCTGACAGGATGCATCAGTTTCTAAAATTCTTGCATAAACTCTACATAGCGCGTCTTCAAATCTGGTCTACGATCTTCTTTGGGCAATTTCGTATGAGGAACCTAATCAGGCTGGATCATCCTTAAATGGTAAACGGACGATGAGTAAATCTATACGACGCAATTGATAAAACTTCTTATCAGCTAACACTGCGTTGTCAGGCAATCTCCAAGTTGATGTGTCTATTTCAGTGTCAGGCTGATATGAAATCTGTGAGGTGATGCCAAATTCGAGCAATGTTTTGAATGTTCCAAAATGTGATTTGTTTGTGTATCGCCTATACTGTGAATCTGCATATGATTTTTTTTTCGTGGAAGACGAAGTGATTGTGCAAATCTTTCTGATATAAGATTCACCTGTGAGCAAGAATCTGGTCGGCCCACCTTGTATCCTGCAGATGCATCCTCTACCAGCACCATCGCAGTAGCCAAAATAACTTGTGGGAAACCTACAGCAGATTGGAACCGTGTATGAATTGGTCTGTCCAGCAGCATCACGATGTAACAATGTGTGATATGCACGAGAACAAATGCGACACCTCTGGTTGGACTGGCACTTAACCAACTGATGTCCCTTGCCTAAACAATTCAGACAGAGGACAAGCCGTTTGATAGCCTCACATCGGTCATGTACGGACATTACCCTTACTTTCGCACATCTATAAATTCTATGATCGTTGCTAGAGCGAATTGGACAAGATGCATTGTCGATGAGACTACTAAGTTGACCATTGGTTTGCTAATTGAAGGGAGATTGAATAATGTTGTTATGTTGTCTGAAAATACCAAAGTCGGATTGTTATATCGAAGTCTCAAACGTTCGAGTGCCTTTGGGTAATTTTCTCTTACCGTTTCCAAAGCTGCCCCTCGGGGACAGTTAAGTAATTGATTAAACTTTTTCAAACTCACGCAAACAAACGGCTGTTATGTATTATGTTTTGAACGTCCTCCGTTATGTTGCTGGTCGAAGTGTTGATCAGATTAACGGAGAGGTGAAGGAGATGTAAAATAGATTTTCGTTACGTAGGCAAGGGAACGCGACAGTAGCAATGACGAAGGCGTTGATGACAGCGAAGGATCCGGCAAGAACAGCAAACGATCGGCAACAGCAGCAAATGACGACTGCGAAGGATCGGCAAGGCAGCAAATATGATTGTTGGTCGACAACGAGGGGTCAGCAAAACGGCAAATATGATTGTCCTTACTATAATGAAAACCGCTCGGTGATCAACGAAAGTGTGTTGAGATTTAATACAGAGATCAAAACCACGAATATGTAAATTACACTACAAAAGCCCCGCGTTGGGCGCCAAAATGTTCAAACCAAATGTTTTTGGTCCTCAGGAGAATTTATTAAGGTGGGTGTGTAGCATTAATTAATATCCGTAATGCAAAAAAACACGACTTCACTAAATTCATGCTCTCAGTAAATTAACTTTATTGAATTCATTACATAACGATAGAGTTAAAAATTAAAAGAAAGAGATAATGAAAGATAACAGTTTTTATGTACAAACAAAGTAGCTGTTGTGTTATGTGTATGTATTAATGAACAGCAATGTTGTGTTCTGCACCAACAATTATCTAATTAGGGTCTTCACTTAAACGTGTAAAGAATAGCAACATGTATTTCATACACAATTGAATGAACGCCTTGTTTTGATTATTGACTGTGTAACTGTGTAAATCGTCTATTCAGTAAACTATATTTCGTATTCACAAATGTAAACAAACAATAAATCACAGCATGGATTTGGAAAATGCAGGTCCGCAACCACTAATCTCCTTCAGTTTACTTCATTTGTTAATCAAGATTTCGTCAAAAGGTCACAAACTGAAGTTATTTACACAGACTTTACTAAAGCCTTTGACTCAGTTAATCATGACCCTTTTTTTATAAACTAAATATTATGGGCTTTCCGAAAAATCTTCTAAGTTGGATTACATCCTACTAAAAAAATCGTTCTCAAAGAGTGTTGTTTAGGTTTTCTCTTTCAGATATTGTCCACGTTTCTTCTGGGGTTCCTCAAGGTAGTCATCTAGGACCTCTTCTTTTCAATTTGTTTATTAATGATCTGCCTCTCTTCATATCACACTCTCTCGTGTGCTCATGTACATTGATGATGGCTTTCAGTTAATGATGGCGCCTCTTATCTTTAACTTCAAGAGGATATTGATTCTTTACGTACTTGGTGCTTGACAAATTATTTAGATCTAAATATTTGTAAAAGTAAGCTCATGACATATCATCGGTGTAAGCCTCATTTGTTTACTTACAAGATTGACAATGTCCTACTTGAGCGAGTCGCTACGTTTAATGACCTCGATGTCCTGTTTGATCCAAAGCTGTGTTTTAACCAGCACGTCTCTTCTGCTGTAAACAAAGCGAAGGGTGTTTTTAATTTCATCAAACGCTGGTCTATTGAATTTAATGACCCTTATACCACTAAGATTCTTTTTGTGTCTCTTGTTCGTCCAATTCTCGAGTATTGCTCTTGCATTTGGTCACCGCAATATTTAAAGTATCAAGATCGAATCGAGTCTGTTCCGAAATAATTCCTTCTGTTTGCTCTTCGTGGCCTCAACTGGAATCCTGATTCCCGGTTGCCATCTTACCCTGATAGACTCCTACTTATCAGTCTTCCGTCTTTGGCGCATCGTAGAATTGCTCTAGGGATTTCCTTTTTTTATAAGCTCTAAATCGGAAACATTGACTCTCCAGAGCTTTTAAATCTTTTGAACTTTTCTATGCCTAGTCGTCCTACGAGAAATTTTATCCCTTTAGTGTTAAATAGATGTACTACTAACTTTGCCCTTTATGATCCTTTCAGAGTTTTATGCTCATATTATAATAAGTTTTATCATGTTCTCTCTCCTGAATTATATCCGGAATCAATTAATTCTATCAGTTTTCGTTGCCTACGGGATTCATGACTTCACTGTTGGGATACACTGGATTTTGCTGATCAGCTGTACCATCTGTGTAGCTTATGTGCCTCTGACCACACATGGCTGTGAGTAGGGGCATAGATTGCTAGTGTTGCAAATAAACTTCCCCCATCGGGTCAGAGGCTGCTGTTGTATGTTATTTTCGTTATTTATTATTTTAATTTTAATTCTGTTTTGTTTCTCTGTTCTTTTAATTAATTTATTGATATTTTTTATATCTTTATTATGTGTAATTGTTTGATTTTAAATCTATTGTTTTTTATTTTTAAGCTGACAGTTTTTTGTCATTAAATAAATAAATAAATAAATAATGCCTGTTTATTGTTTCACCTTTATTAAAAAATCGCTATTGGCACCAGAATATTTCACAAAAGGAGGCATATGAGATTTTTGAGAAATGCGTTTGTGAGATTCAAAAACGTTATATCATTAATTATACGAAATTCAATGTGATGGTGATCGATAAGGATGGTATTTGTGATTTTTTTTAATCAAAACTGAAAATGCTTCAACTCATTAACGAATTCTATAGAGTATAGAGTTTTGTCAACAAATATAATTAAATAAATAAATGCTGCTGCTGCTAACTGTTTGGTATTATTATTTTGGTATTATTATCTCTACATCGCTCTATGAATACTTTCTGATTTGTAAAAACATATAACATATTTTCTATCGATCCTAATTTGATGACAATACCACATGTGACAGACATCCGAACATGGCACTAAATAGTGAAAGAATGAAGAGACAACAGCTCACCTGGCTAGCGGCTCGATGAGCAGTGGAGGGGGTAGAGAGTAGCGAGCAGCGCTGGGTATGCTATGCGCAAGAGCTGGCGCTGTCCCAAAGCTCTGCAGTCCCTCACGAAAATTGCAATATCTCAGCAACTAATTAAGTCTCCATCAATTTTTTAAATTTTTTTTTTTAAATAAAGGTGAAACAATAAGGAATGTCCTCATAAGGATCTCCAAAAGTTGGTAATGAAAAAAACTCGATTTAAAAAATATTTTGACTTTATTTTGTGAAAAAATTTTAATTTTTATATTAGTGTTTAACTATCTAAAAAAGCCTAAATTTCTGTATAACATATTCAAATTTCATTAAAATCGGATAATCTGTTTCAAGAATATTCAATTTTGAAAAAAAAATTACAAAATATTTTAGTGCTATGTAGCTCACTCAATTATCAAAATTTTTGAAAACCCTTCGGTGTCAGAAAGTCTCTTATCTAGTACTATAATTTCACCAAATTACAGATTATTCTGAAGACCACTTGAAGATCATTATTTTTTTGCCGTATTCTTACTCATATATATTTGTGATCAGCTCGATGAGACGAAATACCTCCCATACAAACCCCCTTTAAATTAATGTTCTTGTTAGAAAAAGGTTTTTTGTTTTTGAACGTATCGAACTGAAATTTGAAGTCTATAAGTTTCTGATCTATATTCATCAACCATATAAATTTCATGATCCTAGGGTTACCAGGAGTGGTACCTCCCATACATACTCAAATTAAACGTAAAACTTCTTTACGTAGTATAAAGCAAAGTCGAAATTTCAAGAAGTTATAATACTGATTACTTCTAAACCACGCAACGTATTTTGATACGGTTTTCACTGTTAATTAAAGAATTTCCTTAGAAAAGTTTGCATGTACATAAATAATTGATTCAATAATAAAAGCAATTATGATTATTATCATTAATTATCCATATTTGTCATTCACTAAAGACTGCAACACTTTTTTTGACATTCACCAAAACAGGTATTTGTAATGCACTACAACATCAAACAGCTATTTTGGTTCACAAAACAGTTCAAAAAGTAGTAGTAGTTTCCCCATTTACCAATACTGTATTCTGATAATTTCACAAGTTGGCTTTGCGGACGAGTCCCGTTTTGTTCTCTTATAAAATTAATGTAGTTGTAATAGTGTTATAATTTATGGAAAAAGCATTTACTGCTACTACAATATTGCAGCTTTGCATTCTTTACACAGCAAAGTTTCTTCAAATGTGATTTTAGCATTAAATTAAAGTAATTATTATTATCATATAAGCTATACCATAAGGTAAAGAAAACATTTGTTTACTTGCAATATAAGGAAAAGATGTCACCTACCAACGATCAAATAGGTAAAGTAAATCATTTAATTCTGTCAAAGATCAATGGACTGACTCAAACATACTACTCTGTAGACAATGCTATTGATCTGGAAGAGGCTGTTAATTTCCCAACAGAATTTCTTAATTCTCTATAGCCTTCTGGTTTGCGCCCACATAAATTAGTTTTAAAAGTTGGGTGTCCCTATTTTATTACGGAACCTTAATCCACCAAAATTGTGCAATGGTACACGTTTACAGATAAAATCATTAAATAAACTACATAATAGAGTGTACAATACTGACCGGATGTGGAACTGGATAAGTCGTTTTAATTCCCCGGATTCCATTAATACTAACGGATCTACCTTTCAAATTTAGAAAATTGCAGTTTCCTATAAAATTGTCATTTTGAATGACAATTATCAAATCACAACGTCAAACATTCAACGTTGTGGGATTAGACCTGAGCATTCAGTGTTTTTCCCATGGACAGTTATATGTAGCTCTTTCACGCGTCACTTCAGTTCGTATTGTGTAATGACAAAAAAGCTGTAAAAATTGTATACAAACAAACAAAAATTTGTTAAAAAATTAATTAATAAAATTTCATGCTATTAAAACCAAAGCGAAATTTTTAAAATTGCATCCGTGCAAAGCAGGGCGGTTTGCTAGTTTAAAGAATAAATGTACAATAAAATTGCCACTCAAACTGATGTGATGCTAAGAAAGAAGGTTGGATGTAACCCGGAGGTGCTTGAAGAGTATTACATCTTTGGCATAGCCAATGATACCCTTTTATCTGGTTTTACTTAAATTGAACCATATTTTACTTTATCAGTAGATTACTTTAACACTTAAAAACACTTTAATACAAAACTTTGCAAACTATGACTAATATTTTTAATGAAAGTAATTTTGAAATTGAAATTAATTGACTGAATTAGTCAAAAATTTGTATTCAACATATGTTCTTATTATTTTTTTTCCGACATGGATAGAGGCACTGCCCCAGCTTGCCCCAACGTAGCTACGCCACTGAATGGAATAAAAAAATATTGGTAATCGCAAAATCGAAAGTGGCTCCAATAAAGGCTGTATCATTGCCACGCCTAGAATTGTGTGCTGCATATTTACTTTGCCAGACGCGGCAGTAAATTCAACATATATTTGCAAATTTTAATAATTCTGTTTTCTTTTGGACAGATTTAAAAATAGTATTGAAATGGCTTAAAATGCATTCATCACAACTTAATTGCTTTGTAGCTAATCGGATATCTGAAATGCAGTCTACATTAGTACATGTAAAATTGAGACATGTGCCCGGTAAAGACAATCCAGCGGACATCGTTTCTCGAGGTTGCCAAGCGAAGGATTTATTGAATACTATCTGGTTTAAAGGGCCTGCGTTTCTTGGGCAGGAAGTTTCTGGGTGGCTAGATTCTTCATCAGCAGCGAAGGGTAGTGAAGTAGATTTAGAGAAACGCAAAGCAATAGTTCTTAGGTGTAGCGATAGTGGCAACGTTGGATCAGTCATTGATCAGATTATTAGTAGAATTTGATCTTATCATCGTATTTTACGTATTGTGTCATATGTATTGAGAATATTTAATAGAGTTCCTGCTGCTAAAGAGTTGCGTGCACAAACCGTAGTGCTTATACCGAGTACAGAATTGCAACAAACATTCTTATATATCGTATCATCGATTCAAGCTTCAGTGTATTCCCAAGAAATTAAATTGTTGAATGAAAAGAAACTACTAAAAGCAGAACTTCAGAAGTTAACACCTTTTGTAATGCAAGTGGAATTGCCTGGTCAAACCATATCATTATTGACAGTAGGAGGACAACTTCTTCATGCGCTGATAAACTATGACGCAAAATTTCCACTGATATTACCGAAGGCACACACATTTACTTTGAGGTTCATCGAACACTTACATCGGACTCATATGCATGCTGGTCCTAAAGCATTAATCGAATTACTTCGTTTACAAGTTTGGGTTATAAATGCTAGAGAAATTGTGAGGAAAGTAGTCAGACGTTGTACACACTGTTACCGTTACAAACCTCGATTACTACAACAGATAATGGGTTCCCTACCTAGTGATAGACTGGTGGCAGTCGGCCATTCTTAGTTTTTGGTGTTAATTTATGTGGACCATTACTAACCTCATATCGAATTCGAAGCAAGGTTCCATACAAAACTTATTTAGCAGTATTCGTTTGTTTTGCATCAAAAGCCATTCATGTAGAACTTCTTTCTGATCTGTCAACTAACGTATTTGATTTGTTTGAAGCGCTTCATTGCACGTAGAGGAGTACCACAGCGGATTTACTGTGATGACGCCTCAAACTTTGTTGCTGCACGTTCCCAGCTTGACGAGTTAAAACATCAGTTTTTTAAGCAGGAAGCTGTGAACGAGCAGCAGGACTTCAGTTCTAAAGTTAATTTCAAATTTAAATTCATTCCCCCTCGAGCACCACACTTCGGTGGTTTGTGGGAGGCAGCAGTGAAGTCGGTTAAGAACTTGTTAGTGAAGAACATGGGCAACACATATTTGACGTTCGAAGAATTGCAGACAGTAGCGTTGGAAGCTGAAGCGATCCTGAACTCACGGCCACTAACTCCATTGTCAGACGACCCGAACGATGGAGAAGCTTTGACTCCAGCCCATTTATTCATTGGGTCTTCACCGTTGGCTATTCCTGAGCCAATTACCGTAAATAAAAACTTGTCATACCTGACGCATATCTTACCTTAAACAACAATTCTGGGAGTTGTGGAGACGAGATTACTTCCACACACTGCACGAACGCTCCAAGTGGCAAACATTCAACCTGGTCAACTGGTTGATACATGATGACAACACCCCACCTCAACATTGGCTTGTGGGGCGTATAACAAATTCGTGCACCGGTGCAGATGGACGAGTTCGAGTGGTAGACATAAAGACCTCGAAGGGATTGGTTCGTAGACCAATTCATAAGGTTGCACCGCTTCCTCTGAATAACATTGTTGAAAGGAATTGAGGCCTTTCAACGCGCGGAGTATGTTTAGACATCAGCACAATATTAACACAAAACATTAACACAAAACATTAACACAAAACACCGACACAACATCAACACAAAACATCGAGACAACAACAATACAGCAGCGATCGCAGCACAGGCGACGATAATAATAATGATACAAGGAATAAGCAAAGGCAGGTACAATCAATAAGCAAAGGAGAACTTCTGCATAGTCAAAGCAACTCAATTATATGCAAATATAAAGAAATATGAAACAAAACATAAATCAAATAAATAAAGTGAAAATTCAAATGTAAAACACGGTGTATGTGTACTTGTACTCGTCCCGTTAGCGAAACTCACGCAAACAAACGGCTGTTATGTATTATGTTTTGAACGTCCTCCGTTATGTAGCTGGTCGAAGTGTTGATCAAATTAACGGAGAGGTGAAGTAGATGTAAAATAGATTTTCGTTACGTAGGCAAAGGAACGCAACAGTAGCAATGACGAAGATGTTGATGACAGTTGATCCGGTAAGAACAGCAAATGATGAATACGTTGGTGATAGCAAACGATCGGCAACAGCAGCAAATGATGAGGGGTCGACAACAAAAGCAAATGATGAATACGTTGACGACAGCGAAGGATCGGCAAGGCGTCAATTATGATTGTTGGTCGACAACGAGGCGTCAGCAAAACGGCGAAAATGATTGTCTTTACTATAATGAAAACCGCTCGGTGATTAACGAAAGTGTGTCGAGATTTAATACAGAGATCAAAACACGCGAGTTTGCGACCACGAATATGTAAATTACACTACAAAAGCCCCGCGTTGGGCGCCAAAATGTTCAAACCAAACGTTTTTAGTCCTCAGGAGAATTTATTAAGGTGGGTGTGTAGCATTAATTAATATCCGCAATGTACAAAAACACGACTTCACTCAATTCATGCTCTCAGTGAATTAACTTTATTGAATTCATTACAAAACGATAGACTTAAAAATTAAAAGAAAGAGATAATGAAAGATAACAGTTTTTATGTACAAACAAAGTAGCTGTTGTGTTCTGCGCCAACAATTATCTAATTAGGGTCTTCACTTAAACGTGTAAAGAATAGCAATATGTATTTCATACACAATTGAGTGAACACTTTGTTTTGATTATTGACTGTGTAACTGTGTAAATCGTCTATTCAGTATACTATATTTCGTATTCACAAATGTAAACAAACAATAAATCACAGCATGGATTTGGAAAATGCAGGTCCGCAACCACTAATCTCCTTCAGTTTTACTAAAGCCTTTGACTCAGTTGGGTGGTTGGTTTCCGTGGCTGGCTTGTATCCTCTACGGGGCACAATTAGCACTAGAGTGCCGTTTTAAAACCACTTCCTCGCCGAACGAAATCTGTGTTACTAAATCCAACCAGTCGAATTTATGAATTTTAGTAAATCACCCGGACATGTGAATGAACAGTCCGAGAGGTTGCCAACGCTGGGCATTGACATAGGAAGTGGGTGAGTGACTCCTCTTCCTCTTCGTTTCCGCAGCTCCTACAATGGCTTCTAAACGGAATACCCAGTCTCTCCGCGTGCATCCCTACACACCATCGACCGGTACAACCCGCTGTGAGCCTTGCGGTATCCGAGCGTCTTCTGTTAATGAGTCCTATTTTCGTTGTAACAAGGCCAGGTAGCACGTGCCGCTCTGCAAGATTCAAGATCTTTCCACCGTCTGTTAGCCAGCTGGCGGAAAATCAGGAAGTGCTCCTCTTGACGACCGCCAGGGTAATCGAGACCTGTTCCGCCAACGATACATCAAGAGAAGCACCAGAACGAGCCAATTCGTCAGCCTTCTCATTCCCCTCTATGTTCCTATGGCCGGGAACCCATAAGAGAGTGATATCAGCTTGACGATTTAGCTCGCTCATCGTCGACCTTTACGAGTTTTGATTTCACAGTGGTGGATTGCAGTGCTTTGAGTGCCGCCTGGCTGTCAACGAAGATAGCTATCTTACGACCTTTCGGTGCGTTATTTTTGGCCAGCCGACAATGGCTTCCCTAATGGCAAGGACCTCCGCCTGAAAGACTGTGGCCTCGTCGGGTAGCCGGAAAGAGTGGTCCAAGCTTATTTGTGGTGAGTGCACCCCTGTTCTTACACCGCATTCTATCTTCGACCCATCCGTAAAAATTGAAATGTCAAAATCACTCTGAAAGCTGTTCTCTTTCCATTCCATCCTGGTAGGAAATTTTACCTTGAAGTCACTCTCAAAGCTATTGTGTGCCACTATATAGTCTGTTGTTTTCTTGAACATAGGATTATTAACCACTCCTAGTATATTGCTACGTCCATATGGTCGTTCTTCGCAGCAGCCGGTTTCTTTTAACCTTACCGCGCTGTTGCAGACCATGTTTTTGATATGGAGGTCAATTGGGAGAAGATATAGCAGTACATTCAGTGCTGCCGTGGGGCACGTGCGCATGGCTCCTGTGATTCCTGCACATGCCGACCTCTGCACACCGCTAAGTTTGTGCACTATGTAGCTCTTTCCTAGAGCTGGCCACCAAACAATTGCCCCGTATGTAAGAATCGGGCAAACTATCGCTGTGTACATTTATGCTGTTATTTTAGGGCGTAGGCCCCATCTCTTACCTAGCAATCTTCTGCAAGAGTAATAGGCCACAGAGGCTTTCCTAGCCCGTAGCTCTAAATGAAGCTGTTGTCCATTCAGAAGAGGAAAGGGGAAAGTCGGTATTTTGGTTTTCGTTGTGAAAAGCATCAGTTCCGTCTTGCTTGGGTTAACGTTTAGACCACATCCTGTGGCCCATTTTAACAGTCTCCCAGAGCTCCCTTCATGATGTTGCTTATCACACTAAGAAACATCCCTGATATCATGATCACAACGTCGTCTGCATAGGCGACTACCCTTGCCCCTGTCTCCTCTAAAACCTTGAGAATTTTATCTATGACTAACAGCCACAGCAGTGGAGAGATTACCCCGCCCTGTGGTGTCCCTCTACTGATATATCTGCTTAGAGTCGAGACTGCACTGTTCTGGTTTTAAGCATGTTAACTATCCATTCCCCAATATCTTCCTCTACGCCAATCCTAGCTAGAGAATCCTGGATAGCACGTGTACTAACATTATTGAATGCACCCTCTATATCTAATAATGCTGCGAGAGAGTATTGTTTATAGTAAATCACCCTCTCTGCCATGCGGACAACCTCTTGTAGAGCCGTTTCCGTGGATCTACCCTTGAGGTATGCGTGTTGGCAAGTCGAGATGGGATATTTATCAATAATGGATCGAAGAAGGAGCTCCAATACCCTTTCTATCGTCTTCAAGAGGAACGATGTTAGGCTGATGGGCCTGAAATCTTTTGCGGACTCATGACCAATTTTCCCAGCCTTTGGTATGAAGACTGACTCTTCTCCAACTCATTGGAACTACCTTGTCCCGTAGCTTCTGTAGCATTATCGGAAGAATTCCGTCCATGCCAGCGATTTATTGGGCGAAAACGTAATGATTGAGTACGTGATTTTGTCCTCTGTGAAGATCGACTCAAAGTCTCGTGAAATTTGGCGTAACCGTACGGGTACTTCCGATCAGTTGTCGTATCTTTGCAGTCGGGGAAATGTGTTTTGAGAAGGAGGTCAAGTGTCTCAGCAGATGATTCCGTCCATGTTCCGTCTTCCTTTTTCAAGAATGAGGGATTTACCCGTTCCTTGGCAAGAACATTTCCTAATCTTGCTGAGACAGAAGTAGACTCGAGCGACTCACAAAATTCCTTCCAACCATTATTTTTGGCTTTCCTGATGACTTTTTTGTAAGTCTTGAGACAGTCTTTGTAGACTTACCAGTTGTTATCCATATAACACTGATTGAAGAGCTTTCTCGTTTTCTTTCTGAGTCCCGAGAACTCCTCGTTCCACCACTGTGGAAAACTTTTATGGCTCCTTCTAATTGGACAGGATATCTTGTACGCTTTGCCGCTTTGTTTAAGCTACCCTTGTAAAATCATCCCATTTTATATTGCGTGGGTTTCTAAATGGAACAGAGTCCGTTGTCCTCAAATTCAAATTGTAGAGCATCCAACTGTGATCCGAGAAAGATCTTTTGTTGGACACTCTCCAGTTTTCAACCTGAACCTCTGAGTTTTCGGACAGAAGGGTTATATCTAGAGTACCTCTTCCCACCCCGAAAAGCCTTCTGTACTAGGGATTGTGAAGGTTGGAGTATTTCCTCTATTGCAAACTAACTGACTGGAACTACTAATAAAATTAAAAAGCGACTCACCCCTTTCGTTATCCTCGGTGCTTCCCCATAGCGTATGGCGTGCATTGGCGTCGTATCTTAGAAGTAGGGGAGTGTTGCTGTCTGTCGCGCTGGCGGTCAACTGCGCAACCTCATCCGGAGGCGCCTCCTTGTTGTGCGCCATGTACACCTATGCTATAAACATGGATTTCTCCTCCAACACTTCGATTTTGACGGCTATCAAATCACCTGTGCAGAATTGAGGACAAAGGAAAGAATTTACATTGTTTTTGACTAAAATATATATTCTTGGCTTGTCATATACCTTAGCGTATAGTATCTTGTAGTTTTTGTTTCTGAGCCCCAGAGTGCCTCTGACCCAAGGCTCTTGTTCGATGCATATGTCAATGTCCTCCTCGCCTAGGAAGACGGCAAGATTATCCGAGGCATTCTTGGAATGCACGACCTTCAGCATCGGTAGTTGGTTTCTTTGGCGTGCTTGTTGCTTCGTCTTGCAACCTGCAACTCATCTGATTCTTCTTCTGATGACCGGAAAATTTTTAGTTTGGCGTACCTCACGCCAAACCGCATTTTGTGGTCCGTTTTCTCCAACTCCTTAACAGAATCTTCGTTTATGGAGAGGAGCAGAGACATGCTGCTCTTTTGTTGACCTTCATCTTTGATGACAATCCAGTCACTCATAGGCATGGTAGGGTTCTGCCGCTGCAGAAGCTGTAGCACCTTGCAGTGCTCCACCTTCATAACAGGCAACCAAATGCGAGCTCTCGGCCACCTTGGGATGTCCCGAGCTGGGATGAGCTTAAGCCTTAAGCCCTCCCAAGCATTGCTTATCTTAGCAATGCAATTGCCCAGAAACTCCAAAGATGGACGATCGTCGCACTTGATCACCCTGCAGCCGCGGAGAACCTTCTTACCGCCGTTGGTGACTTCATCAACAAGTGCCACCGTCAGCTCATCCCGAGCAACGTCGCTAAAAAGCATCTTGGCGCTTGTGGAGGGACCTTTTTCGTTGGTTGTTTTAGCAACTTTACTCTTACGAGTATTTGTAATGGTCTCATCTTGAGAGCGATTACGTTTAGTCGCTTTTACAGGTTTCACGTGAGTGGACATGTACTCCACGTACTTGTCCACCACGGCCTGGTATTTTATCTTGTCAGCTTGGCCGAACTCATGTACCGTCCCACTCTCCTCATTTTTGGCTATCTTGCTTAAGGTGAAGAGTGCTTTTTGGTACAGGTTCTTCCTGACCATCGCTTCCGACTTGCCTTTCCTCGGCCTTGGTGCACTGTCCCTTGCCGATTTTGTCGGTTTTGTGCTATTTCCGATAGCCACCGACGTAGTTGTTGCTGCTGTTGTTGACGCCACAGCCTGCCCGCTGTCAGCGGTGACTAGTTCCTGGCTCGAGGCCAGTAACTCGTCCTCAGAGCTCGTACCTAGCTCCACTTCGTCATCTGTTAAGTTGTTTACAAATTGTTTTTTTATTGTTTTGGTTCATATTTGGTCCCACGAGTGTAAGGGAGAGTAGATCCACCGGGACATAGCCCCCTGTACCCCGGCAAGGCTAAAGTTTAAAGCGGAGGTCGCCAGGTATCCGGAGTCCACCGTTATCAAATACACTCACGTAGTGCCATTCATCCCATGGGCACGGTTGTTATACACCCGGGATTGCGGGTTTTATCGAGTTTACCTGTAAACAGCAGGGACACCTCGAGCAAGATGTGGCTCCTCACCACGTAGGGACGGTCTTGAGCACCAAGCCCGTGGTTCTTTACCAGAAAACCTTGTCCCCAGACTCAGTTAATCATGACCCTTTTTTTATAAACTAAATATTATGGGCTTTCCGAAAAATCTTCTAAGTTGGATTACATCCTACTAAAAAAATCGTTCTCAAAGAGTGTTGTTTAGGTTTTCTCTTTCAGATATTGTCCACGTTTCTTCTGGGGTTCCTCAAGGTAGTCATCTAGGACCTCTTCTTTTCAATTTGTTTATTAATGATCTGCCTCTCTTCATATCACACTCTCTCGTGTGCTCATGTACATTGATGATGGCTTTCAGTTAATGATGGCGCCTCTTATCTTAAACTTCAAGAGGATATTGATTCTTTACGTACTTGGTGCTTGACAAATTATTTAGATCTGAATATTTGTAAAAGTAAGCTCATAACATATCATCGGTGTAAGCCTCATTTGTTTATTTATAAGATTGACAATGTCCTACTTGAGCGAGTCTCTACGTTTAATGACCTCGGTGTCCTGTTTGATCATAAGCTGTGTTTTAACCAGCACGTCTCTTCTGTTGTACACAAAGCGAAGGGTGTTCTTAATTTCATCAAACGCTGGTCTATTGAATTTAATGACCCTTATACCACTAAGATTCTTTTTGTGTCTCTTGTTCGTCCAATTCTAGAGTATTGCTCTTGCATTTGGTCACCGCAATATTTAAAGTATCGAGATCGAATCGAGTCTGTTCCGAAATAATTCCTTCTGTTTGCTCTTCGTGGCCTCAACTGGAATCCTAATTCCCGGTTGCCATCTTACCCTGATAGACTCCTACTTATCAGTCTTCCGTCTTTGGCGCATCGTAGAATTGCTCTAGGGATTTCCTTTTTTCATAAGCTCTAAATCGAAAACATTGACTCTCCAGAGCTTTTAAATCTTGTCCCTTTAGTGTTAAATAGATGCACTACTAACTTTGCCCTTCATGATCCTTTCAGAGTTTTATGCTCATATTATAATAAGTTTTATCATGTTCTCTCTCCTGAATTATCTCCGGAATCAATTAATTCTATCATTTTTCGTTGCTTACGGCATTCATGACTTCACTGTTGGGATGCAATGGATTTTGCTGATCAGCTGTACTATCTGTGTAGTTTATGTGCCTCTGACCACACATGGCTGTGAGTAGGGGCATAGCTTGCTAGTGTTGCAAATAAGCTTCCCCCATCGGATCAGAGGCTGCTGTTGTATGTTATTTTTGTTATTTATTATTTTAATTTTAATTATGTTTTGTTTCTCTGCTCTTATAATTAATTTATTTATATTGTTATTTACATTTCAATTTTATATTTCTTATCTCTTTATTATGTGTAATTGTTTGATTTTAAATCTATTGTTTTTTTTTTTTAAGCTGACAGTTTTTTGCCATTAAATAAAAAAATAAATAAATAATGCCTGCGACTGGGCAAGCTTGCCGATTTATCATAAAGTGCGGGTAGTTGCTGTTGTTTGGTTTTGTGCACAACTTATCAACAACAACACACCCGCAATTACTACAGTTGCGTTTTCGCTCTTCTCTTCAATCATATGTGCTCTTGGGTGAGCGAATTTCATTTATGCTTTTCATTTGTGTGTGCCCTACACGACGCCGATCACGCATAATAATTTGTGTGCATGCTGCTGAGACTTTGCTGTTATATGTCATATAAATCAATACGGTATTTAACCCAATTGTTTAAATTATTAATTATAATATGCTATAATGAAATAAATGAATAATAATATAGAACACAACTCTAGTAATTATTTTAAAACTAAAAACTAAAACTTGAGTACTAACATTTTGTGCATCAGTTTCACTTCAAAAGTGTTCTTATGTGAGGCACATTAACTTTTTCTTGTATGGAGTTAGTTTAAACAGTGTAAACTATATGTTGTTAAAACTATATACACGCCAAATACACGTTTGAGTGAAGACCCTAAATATATTTGGCAAAGGCGACTTGATTGATTTTAAAATATGTCTAAGTTTTATATGCAAAATTTTGTTCACCAATTTCTCGACAAATGCAAGTTCAATCCACACCAAACTCCATAGGAACATTCTCCAGGCTATGCTAGAGTTTCCTAGAAAATTTCATCAAAATCAATTTAGCCATACTCAAGAGATGAGCTTAGAAACGTGACGCAAATGATTTTTATATATTTATATTATCTTTGGCAATAAGTTAATGTCGAAAATTGAGATTGAACGTTATCATTTTTAACCGCTTTAAAACACGTATATCGACTAAAGAACTTTTGAAAAACATGGCTTAAAACATAGCTATATCATTTTACTTTAGTGTACTTTTGATTAAAAACATTGACATAAAGCCAATCAGGAATTATTTTACACAAAAAGGGTAATATGTATCTCAAAACATAGATTTTCGACTAAGGGTATGGCCACCCATTGAGCGATTAGCGACTGAGCGATACTTATCGTTATCAGCGATCACTTTGAGTGATGTGCCCATAGCTCGGGCGATGTCGCTTGAGTTATTTAGTTGTAAAAATGCCTTTAGCTAGTTAAATTCTCCGCACAGATTTTTTGCATTGTGTACAGGTTAACCAAGAACAATAAATGAATAGGTGGACAGAACAACAGTAAAACTTGAGCTATACATTTGCTTTAATTTCTGTTCTTTATAAAAGATCCCCCACTCTCGTACTCCACCACGGTTAAGTAGATCCGTTCCAATATTGGATTTACCGTTATTTAGCTTTGCATATTATTTTCAAGGTTATTGACATGTCACTTGACCCCGGGGCACTGAGAGTGAGATAAATGCTAAATTAGGTTCACTGGAAGAGAGTCCAACCCAATCATTGTCGTAATAAAAAAATTGGGGTAGGTAGTATCGCTACAGTACCGTAATTGTTTTTGCGTGAAAACGTTTTTCATGAACCATTATTATTACATAGTATAAAGCAAAGTTGAAATTCAAAATTGTTTGTAAACGGAGAACTTTTAAACCATGCAACGATCGTTGTGCCGTGAACCTTAAAATGATATTACTTAACTTTATTGGTTACTTTTCTTATTTAAATTTATTGTATTGGGTTGGTGGAAAAATATCTTCCGAAAATGACTTTCATGTTTCAACAATTTTTTTTTCATTTAACGTGATTTGTTTATTTAATCAAATATTTTACATTGTTATTTATAATCTTTTTTCATCTTTCGGGTAAAACCATAATCCTGTCTTTGCTTTTTTTTTGGGGTTCCTGATAAAAAAAACTGGCGCAATACCGTTTCGCAGTCGTTTAGGGAATTCATTGTTAAGCCATCAACCATAATCCTGCATGGAGCAAAATAAATGATAATCAGATGGTGCTATGCCCAGACTATATGGTGGGTGCATTAACACTTCCCAGCCGAGTCCCTTAAATTTTTGCCGAGTCATCAAAAATGTGTGTGGCGTACACACTTTTCATCCCCAGTTATCAATTTGGAAAGAAAAGGTTGCAAATCATTGCATTTCCAGTGTTTTTGCATAACCAGCCTTTGTTAAATGGTCTAAAACTGTCATATGGTGGATGTCAAAGTCCTTAGCGATGTCACGAGTACTTATGCTTCAGTCATTCTCGCCTTTTTCAATACTTTGGTCCACTTTTTCGGTGCGAGGCCGATCAGACCGAGACGGGTCTTTAACATCGAAATTTCCGGAACGAAACCCAGCAAACCTTTTTCAAACAGATCATTCTGATAAAGTGCCTTATCCATGATGTGTATATTTATGAGCATACGATGCAAAATAACCTTTTTCGAAGAAATAAAGTAAATTGCAAAGAATTTTCTTTGTTTCGGCACTCCTTTTCTTTACGAAAAAAAGCTGATTTAATAATCACTTGTTTATTCTCTTAGCAGCATATGTTTTACAAAGATTGCAAGCTTTCCATTGCTGTTGGTATTTTCAAATCGGATTATTACTTAAAGAAATGTCGCTTTTTAAATCTAGCAATTCAAATTTTTGGAAGTCACTTTTCCATTAAGATAGTATGTTGGGTTTGCATGTCAATTGCATTGGTTACGTTAGAACATTCACCTATCCCAATATTTCAATATAAAGTAACTATATGAGTCACATTAATAGTAACATTAATTATTTTCAATCTCACCATTTCATATTATTTATACTTAGGTCAATAAACTTAAAATGCAGCTTATGCATAAAATGATTTGCATAACTCAAATTCCAGTTAATACGTTATTTGAATCAAGCTTAGTCTTAAGCTTATACTCGTTAATAAAAGAACATAGATTTCCCACTTTTCCGGTGGATTTTCCGTTCTCACGAAATACCGTTAGAAATAAGGAATGTATTTATTCAGATTTGAAAACAAAAAGTCAAAATTGTTTCTAACAAACACAACAAAAGAAAAATCAGCCAAATAGGGCAAGCCGTTCTCAAGCAATACGCTTACAAATGAAAAGATAATTTTCAATTTTAGTCACCTCTTTGAATGCCCCACCCCCTTGTTGACATAAGCGCGCCATGACAAAACTCCTCGTACACGCTGCACCGTATACGAGGGCTGCTATTTATATTTCGGGAATTGGCAATACTAATGTCAATACGTAAAATCTGGCAACGCCATAATAAAATTTTTGATTTTTTAGCACATACATATGTACAACGTTTTTAAGTACAAATGGTTTTTGTTTTGTTTACAATAAGTTAAAGAAATCAATTTGGCACAACAATGGAAATTTCTCGAGAGGGTTTTCGTTGGATTATTTTTCACAACTTTCGACGTGTATTATCCCAACAAGAATGTGTCGATGAACTTAGTTCTTTGTATGGTAAGAAAGCACTATCAAAAAGGACAGTTTATCGCTGGTTTGCAGAATTTAATCGTGGTCGTAGTTCAGTCGCTGACGAATTCCGTGAAGGTCGTCCAAAATCGGTTGTTGTGCCACAAAACATCGAAGATGTGCGTGAACTGATAGTGCAAGATCGACATGTGATATATCGTGAGATAGAAGCATCCTTGCACATTAGTTCCACTTCAATACATTCTATTTTGCATGAACACTTAGTTGTAAAATGGTTTGTTCTAGTTGGATACCCCATAACTTATCAATCGCTCAAAAAAAGGCTCTCGTCGATTGGAGTAAGGAAATGCTTAAAAAGTTCGACCGTGGTGCTTCAAAAGACGTTTATAAAATTGTGACAGGTGATGAATCATGGATATATGCGTATGAGCCGGAAACTAAATAGCAATCGACCGTGTTGGTGTTCCAAGATGAGCCAAATCCAACAAAAGTTGTTCGAGCACGAAGCACTTCGAAGCAAATGGTCACCAGTTTCTTCGGAAGAATGGCTCATGTGGCCAGTGTCCCGCTAGAGCAACGTAGGACTGTCAATTCTGAGTGGTACACGACCATTTGTTTGCCGAATGTCTTCGGATAAATTCGCAAAAGGAACTGCCGAAGACGAATCATTCTCCATCATGACAATGCGAGCTCTCACACATCTCGGCAAACAGATGAATTTTTAAGCAGTCAAAACGTCGAATTGATGACTCATCCGCCCTACAGTCCTGATTTGGCACCCAATAACTTCTTTTTATTCCCTCACATCAAAAAAAAAAATGCGTGGTAAACGATTTACGAGCGCCGTAGAAGCAGTTGAAGAGTTCAAAAAACATGCTTTGGAGGTGTCTCAAGACACGACTTTTAAGTCACGAGATATATTAAAAGCAAATGCGTTAATTTTCGTTAAATTCTGAAAGAGCGGCATATTGTGACATGTATGTGGCAACTCCAAATTAGGAAGCTCACCACTATCGAAATTAGAGGATGTCACCACACTATTGTGAATTAAGTTTTGACTATTGCGAATAAGTTTTTACTATTGTGAATTGAAAATTATTTTAGAATAGACACGTGTTAATCAGTAGAGAGGTTAAGAAAATTCTGATTGGACACCTTCATCGAGGAAACATTGTATTAAATTCGCTACCTTCAACTGCTTCAACTTGTTGACCAAATAATTATATTTGCACTAACATAAAAAATAATAAGACATTTACAACATTAAATAATCTGTAATTAAAAATAGAAAATAAACCAACCAAACAAAAACCAGCCAAATGTATACCCGTTTTAAAAACGTTTTCACGTTAAAACACATTTATTAAATGTATCAAAATTTCCTATTTGTAACGAGGTTATAGTATGATGCCTGTTGATTAAATTCATAGAACGATAGAATCATTTACTCGAAGTTGAACAGTATTGGAACCTAGCCAGTGGCCTACAATTTTTCGTAGTTAAAGATCCTATCAGCTGTGAATGGATATCACTTAAATATTCAGATTTTTTAAATTGGAATTTGTTTTCCGTTTAACTATACCAAAAAAGAAGAAATTAAATTTGAGTTTGTACGCCCCGCCAATTTCGATAAAGATGGTTTAAAACTTAATACGGCTTTTTCGAAATGAGCCAAGAAAAAAATATTTATGCCTTAGATCTTCCGCAAATGTGAAGGATTCGTTAAATGAAACCGATGAAGTAGATTAAAAATGGCCTTTTGAACATCACTATGAATATGTATTAATTATATATATATCTATACTCTATATTATTATTTAAAACTGCTTATATGGGCTTTGTATGTAATGTTTTCGCTCAAACTATACTGAACCAATTTTAATAATTTTTTCTTTAAAATCTTACAATTGTGCTAAGTAATCGAGTGGCATACTTACTTTTCGGATCTGTTTTCGAGAAATTGGAGAATAAAATTTTGCATGTAAAGCTAAGAGACATATTTTAAAATCAATCTAGTCGTCTATGGCAAATATATCCGACAATTATGTCAATATTGATATTTGATTTCTTTGATTTTTCGTGTAAATTGTAATCGTAAAAATAAATAAATAGCCGTGTCCGTCTGTCCGGCGTGTCATTGAGTTGCTTTAGCCATGTCCATTTAAGAAATCTGCGATGTCTCCTTCTGTGTGTTAGAAACTTCATGACAAACTTATAATACTATTCACTCCCGTGAAGAGTATAAAAAGTACACATAAAACTGTATTGTGCCCCTCAAACTCTGCTCACATTTGATACTCAAACTGTGTTCTTTGTTGATAGTCAATAGAGCTGGAAAAACAATTGATGGCACAATCGATACATCGATGTTTTACGAACGTAATCCAAATCAAGTTCAAGAATATCATATAAATTTTACTTACATCTCTTCTGCTTCACTACGCCAGAGGAATGAAAAACAATCGATAGTGGTGATATTCTTGAACTTGATTTTCATTAAAAATAACATATTTATTTTTGCAGAAATAACTGGAGCAGCTTATGGTGGTGCTGGTTGGCATTGGTTGTGAATAAGGAAAGACAAATAAAAAGAATATAGACTGGAAAAATCCAGCGCGCTCTTTCTCCCAACAACAAATTGTGTGGAATGTATCCTCGAAATCATAGTTCGCAAATAAATCACAACCTTTTCAATATGTCCGCACGCAACCAATTGCGAAGAAACCCAATGTAAAAGGGACAAAAACATTGTGATTCATTTTTCGTTTTTAAGTGTTTGTGTGCAAGCGAAATTAATTATTTTCGTTTGCTTACGTGACAAAAAAACATTGTGATTCATTTTTCGTTTTTAAGTGTTTCTGTGCAAGCGAAATTAATTCTTTTCGGCAGGGCCAACCACTAAAAGAGTTATTGCGCGATGTTGGTCAAAAGGTCTTTCGTGTATATATTTGAATTTTTTAGATATGTATGTTTGTCGCTTGTGCGTTGCACTCGAACATTATGCGTTGCGGTAGTCGAATGGTTTTTCGTGTGTATGTATGCATTTTTTATATATGTATGTCTGCTTGTGCGTTTCGGTCGTGAAAATGTCTTTCGTGTTCTGTATTAATTTTTACAAATGTGTGTCTGCTTACGCGTTGCATTCGACTATTATGTGTTACCCAGCAAACATTTCGATTGCATTTTCAATAATCGTGTTACTAAGTAGTATTTGACTCATTTTTGTGATTACAAATTGAGTTTTGAAATAGGCAGCCAATAAATATTTATATTTATAAATCATACAAATACACAAATATTAATAATTATAATAAATATTAATAAGAAACATATTATTATTATAAGTTACTCAAAATGTTTGATGGGTTTGCACGGACCTTTTCTTTGACAATTATTTGGAGTGAGATTGAGCAAAAGGTCCCAAAATAACAGTTATTTTGGGACCTTTACTTTTATATCACAATGGAAATGGTCGGAGAAAAACCGAAAAAAATTAAAAATAACTATAACGGTCGGAGAGATCGCGAAAAAATTTAAAAATAAGTGTACCGGTCGGAGAGATCTACTTTGAAAAAAAAGGTTGATAATTATTTGCGAACTATGCTCGAAATATGTTGTTGGGTAAAAAAATAGAAAGAGAGCGCTGCAAATGACCAGTCTGTACTTTTTATAGTCTTTGCTTCAAAGTACAATCCTAATTTTTTAAAGATGAAATCTACAGTGGTGGATAAGCTTTGTTTTTGAACAAAAATACAAAAATATTTGTTCTCTAATTAAACAAAAATACAAAAATGTTTGATCTCTAAAATAATAACCGTTTGACCTAAAATTGTTTTTTTCAACTATTCTGTGATTTTACAAAAACTTCGGAAACATCGATGAATTGCTTTGAAAATATCGAAAACATCGATGGCCGCAAATATCGATGTTTCTCCAGCTCTATAAGTCAAATTGTGACAGAGAGAAAATGGTGTTGCTAAGAAAGGAAGCATATCTGATATCTGGCATTTGTCCCCGTTCGGTTGGATTCAACCCGGAGGAGCGTGAAGTGTATTACATGTTTGGCATACATCTTTGGCATAGCCAATGATAATCTTCTATCTGGGTTTTGTTTAGGTTTTATTGTTTTACATGTATCTAAGTAATATACCAAACTTAGACAAAGGTTTATGGTTTGAAATTTGAAAGACTTCATAACCTTTCTAATTCCTAAAGAGGTCGTGATTCGTGCGGATTTTTTATTTGCAATTATCGGGTGCGTGCAAGCAAAGCCACGAAGAACAGCTATCGATATACTTATATATATACCTACCACGGTATCATTAAAAAAAAATTGTTTTTAGTTTATCACTTAATGTCCTCTAGAGGGCGCCATTTTTAATTTTATGTAGTTACAACGACTACTAAAAATTAAATTAGAGATCCACTTTGATTTGATAGACAGTATATTTATTCAATCAAACTTATGCCCATTTCACACTGAGCATCCAATGTATATTTCTCGAATGCTGCCTTGAATGCTACTTTCGTCAACAACAACAACAGGGAAAACGACGAAATTTTTGTAGTTGTTGTTGTAGTAGAAAATGTATATTCGATAAGAATGCAACTAAAATGCTGTTTTTGAAGTTGGTCACTCTACCAATTGCCAGCATTTTTTAAAAGATTTCAATAAAATAAGTATCATGAAAAAGGGAGCTGCAATAACTATTTGCATACAGTGCACAATGTTCTAAATCACGTATTTTTCACAATTTTTATACTCTTCACGGGAGTGAATAGTATTATAAGTTTGTCATGAAGTTTGTAACACGCAGAAGAAGACATCTCAGACCACATAAAGTATATATATTTGTAATCAGTTCGATGAGACGAGTTGATTTAGCCATGTCCGTCTATCCGTTTTTTTTTTTTTTTTGTTTTTTCGATGGGGAAGCATTGACAGCCGTACGAATCTACAATTCGAAGTGTGGGACTTGACTCACCCACTAAACCCCATCGCCCCAAGTCCTACAGTCCCCCTGGCACTACCGCTAAGTATTACGTCAAGGAGGAAAGAGGGAGCATTTCTGCTCAAAGTCTGCTTCTACCCCATGTAAATCAGTCAGTAATTTACGTTATAACTTCTTGTCGATATCAAACTAAGGACCTATTACTTCAACGTTAGTCTGAACTCGTCTCAACCGTTCAATTCGGCGCAGCTCTGTCATGATTTGAGCTGCCGCCTGACTTACCGCATCCCAGTTCCGCTGCGATTGGTACATGTGGCGAACACAATTCGCTACAGTCGGTTCCTCTCCAAACGCTGCTGCGACCATTGACCTGGCAACAACAAATCTCGGACAATGCAGAAAGACATGTTCTGCATTTTCGTTTACGCCTCTACAATCCGGGCAGTAGGGATCATCATCATATCCCCGCTTATGTAGGTACTCCTTGAAGCATCCGTGACCGTTCAAGAACTGCACCAGGTAATGATTGACCTCACCGAACTTTCTTCCGACCCATTCTTCGACATTATTAATGAGCCGATGGGTCCATCTGCCTTTGTCAGAACTCTGCCATCTCCGCTGCCACTCCACCATACTGAGGGCTCTTTCATCTAGCCTTCTCACCTCTCCAGTGCTCCTCTTAGCGACAAACAGTCGACTTATCTCTGCAACCACTAAGTCAACAGGCATCATACTCGCCAATACCAGGATTGCATCGCTGGATACCGTTCGAAATGCAGCACAGACACGGATGGCACATGATCTGTGGACTGCATTCATTTCTCTCATGTATGACTTTATTCTACTAGCCTCCATCCAGATCGGCGCAGCATAGACTAGCACCGACGTTACGACATTTGCCAGCAGCCGTCGCTTCCGCTCTCGTGGCCCTCCATAGTTCGGCATCAGCCTGAGGACAGCACCAGCTACTTTTGATGCTTTAGCAGCTGTTTGCGTCAAATGTTTCTTGAACGTCATCTTTGAGTCCAATTCCACTCCCAAATATCTCAAAGATGGCTGTGACACAATCTCGAGGCCGCCAACCGTTACGCTAAGGTGTTCCCTCATTCTGCGTTTGCTGACAAGCAGTACTTCTGTTTTGTGTTCGGCAAGGCGCAGATCCTTTTGACTCAACCAAACACCAACTCACCTAACAGCCTCATTACAGATAAACCTAAGTTCATCGATGAACTTTGCCACCACCACAATAACCAAATCATCGGCATGGGCCACCACCCTTACGTTGTTGGGCATGTCAATTTTTAGGACACCATCATACAAAACATTCCATAGCAGGGGGCCCAAAACTGAGCCCTGTGGTACACCTCCTGAGACGTCATACTCGATCTCCCTGTCCTCTGCATAGTAAGTTAACCGTCTTTTGCTAAAATAGTCAACAACTACACGGATCAGGTACTGTGGAACGCTGAAACTTCTAAGAGCCTCAATAATGTGCTGCCACTTTGCAGTGTTAAACGCGTTTTGGATATCGATCGTCATTACAGCACAGTATTTTTTAGCGCCACCTTTCCATCGTTTACCTTTAATGGCATTTTAAGCGATGTCCTTGACCACTTTCATCGCGTCGATAGTTGAGCGCCCCTTACGGAATCCGTATTGATGTGTTGAGAAGCCGCCAGTTGCACTTATTGCCATTTCCAAGCGATCTCGTACAATACGTTCAAATATTTTCCCCACAGTATCTAACATACATAAGGGCCTATATGAAGAAGGTTCCTCAAGTGGCTTATTTCCTTTCGGTATTAGGACCAGCTTTTGAATTTTCCATCTATCCGGAAAAATTCCCTCCTGCAGGCAACAACTATAGAGCTTACTAAAGGTGTCTGCTCGTTCGATCATAGCTAGTTTTAGCACTTTATTGGGTATCTTATCTGGCCCTGGCGCCTTCGATGCCTTAAGTGTTTTTGCTAATTCAACCACCTCAGCCGTTGCAACACCCCTGACTTCTTCTATGTAGTTTGAGTCAATATAAGAGCCCATGTTACTTCTCTCATAGCGCGGGAACAGTGTTGTTACGATCCTTCGTAGCAATTTAGGGCAAGTTGGCTGTTTTGAATTGCCACCTTTCAGCTTTGCGGTGACAACCTTGTACCCAATTCTCCATGGATCGGCTTCTACAGATTGACACAGCTCAGCGAAACAAGCTTTTTTGCTGTCGCGTATAGCATGTTTAAGCTGACGTCGCTTCAATCTAAACTGCTCCTGCAACTGGCTTCTAACTTCATCATCCCTGCAACGTTGGTATACCCGGCGCGCATGGTGACACTGGGAACGGAGGTCTGCAATATTTTGATTCCACCAGTAAACGGGCTTCCTTGCATTTGTCCCAAATTTACGGACCATAGATGCATCGCATGACAGAGCAAGTGCCTGTGCTACATTCTCTGCGAAATTATTCGCAGGCACAACCGGTAGGGTGGAATCATTCCAGATATATGAAAATGTCTCTTGATCAAACGTATGCTGTTTCCAACCACCAAAGACAGTAGTTCTGCGAGTATCAGTACGTCTATGTGTGTGGAGATCGAGTATAATAGCATGGTGGTCACTGTGCGTATACATCTCGCTGACTCGCCAAGAGGATTTCCGCAGGAGATATTGTCCATGAAACATAGGTCTATTATGGACCCTCTGGAACCCTGCTGGAATGTTTGCACAGTCGTGTTGTTTGCGACTACAAGGTTCAGCGAAGACATGGCGTCCACCAATATACGGCCTCTAGGATTCGTCCTACTGCAACCCCATGTTGTTGACCATGCATTGAAGTCACCAGCAACAATAATGGGATTTTTTCCTCTAGCGTCCTGCACCAAGCTATCAATGACTCCTTCAAACTCATGTATGTCCAGCCGAGGAGGAGTATAGCAGCTGTATACATGAGTTCCAGCAATGTTTGCTCTCACGTAAAACTGATCTGCCTTTTTAAGCATTCCCATCGGCATATCGTCGCCGCAAATCCAGACTGCTGAAGTGCTAGTAGCATCAGTTAGCCATTGTGAGTCGTCGGGATTTTTATATTGCTCACTAAGTATAGCAACATCCACTTTAGCATCCTTAACGTGTTGCACAAGTAGATCCTGGGCAACCGCACAATGATTGAGGTTTAACTGAAGTACCCTCATTTACTTGCGTTGCTTCACAGCTGCCTTATAAACACGACATTCCGTGCTGCGTGCATCGTTTTTCTCTGAGCAAAACATGCATTTCGTGATACCTCTACAGTTTCTTGCTAGGTGGCCCTCCTCACCACATTTGTAGCAACATCGCGTACGATCTAATTCGTTTTTGCAGTTGCGCCCAATGTGACCATACTCGAGGCATCTGAAGCATCTAGTCACCGGGTCCTTTTCTGCCAGGCTGAGTCTGCATAAGACCCATCCGATTTTGATTCTTCCTATTTCCAGGACTTTTTTGGCATCGGCTGCTGGCAAGGATATAAATGCCGTCCTTGTACCACCGTACGAATTTCTGATTCTCCGGATTGCCGATTCATTGATTGATGAAATATTGCATGACCCACTTATCGCCTCACAGATTTCATTTGCCTCCGTTATTTCATCCAAATCCTTACACATAAGCATTACCTCATGCGTCTTGGCTTTTATATCCGCTACCTCTCCAATAGCATCACTTAAGGTGGACTGGAAAGATTTAATATTACTTTCCCCTTCAGGGCGCTTTAGCTGAAGATATAGCTCTCCTTTCGCTGTCCTTCTAATTTTCGTGGTGTCGTTGCCCAATGCCTTAAGCTCAGGGTTGCTTCTCACCTTACGGAGTATTATTTTAGAGGCTTTGTTGGTCTTACTTTTGACAGTAGACCATCCACTTTTGTCTGCTGATGCATGCCCTCCTGATTGTTCACTAGCCTAACCAGTCACCTGGTTTACCCCAGCGCCAGGTCCATCACCTTGTACTAGCCGCCCTGGATTATTTTGCCGCCCAGGTTTTTTCTTTTGGACCCGTGCAGTCTTCAACCTGGCACCCAAGTCAACCTCAGTTTGTGTTACCGCATTCTTGATTTCTTTATTAGTATTTGGCCCCTTTCTGTGAATTTGGTCAACATCCATAACTTCAAGAAAAACCGTCTTGATCAGACGGCCCAACCTCTTAATTTCGTGGTGTACGTTGTTTCTGTCACGGTAAAACTCATTCAGGCTATCAATCGTTTCACCCAGCTTTTTCATCTTGGCTTCAAAAGAACCTACACCTTCACCATCTTTTGCCACAGGATTAGCATCATGCCCAGAAAGAATGTTCACATTTTGTGTATCCAAATTTTCCAGTGGTGTACGTGGCGTCTTTGTGCTGCTTTGGAAAGGGTCCAGAAGACCCTCTGTATTAGCTGGCACGATTAATGCGGGTGGGGAGCGCGGCGTCTTTGACCTTTTTTGGAATGGGTTCAAATGCCCCACATCAGTTGCTGAAGCCATACCCAATAATTTAGTACTGAATATGCAATAGATTTGTACTGGGTTAACAACACCAGATTTCCAACTGGGGTGCTCGAATATTCAGAAATCAACAGCCCAAGCTTTATTTAAGACAAGCTTAAAGCTCGGACCAGGATAAACTAAACGATGAGACGAGCTTAAGGCTCGGATCAGGATGAGCTTAAACTAAGCTAAAAGCTTTTTTATGGAAGCTCTTTATTATCAAAGCTTGCTTTAGGTAACAAAAGAAGCTATAGATTATCTAGAATCTAGATTCTAGATTATTGTTTCCTCTTCAGATAAAAAAAAACAAAAAGAAAACAACAGTTTCTAGCGGCAATTTCAATTTGTGTAAATTAAAACTTACTTTGCTTTAGGTAAAACTTACTTCTGTGCACCTGGTGTCGGTATTTTAGGATAGGACTGACACACGTCACAACTTCGAAATTCACCTTATATATATTTAAGATTTTTAACACACTTTCTCACACAGAATTTAATTAAAAACTCGGAGCTCAATAAAACACGACTGATCACTTAGGCGATACAATCATATCCCGTCTATCCGTCTGTCTGTATGTATGTATGCAAACTAGTCCCTCAGTTTTCTTTTTACCATACGCAGCACATTTCTCGGAATCAGCCGAATCGGACCACTACGGGGGGTACCTCCCATACAAACCCCCCTTTTAATTAATGTTCTTGTTAGAAAAAGTTTTTGTTTATTAACATATCGAACTGAATTTTGGACACTATAAGTTTGTAATTTATAGCCATCAATCATGTAAATTTCATGAATCTAGGGCTACCAGGTGTGGTACCTCCCATACAAACCACCCTTTAAATTAATGTTCTTGTTAGAAAAGGTTTTTTGTTTTTTAACGTACCGAACTGGAAACTATAAGTTTCTGATCTATATTCATCAACCATATAAATTTCATGATCCTAGGGTTACCAGGAGTGGTACCTCCCATACAAATCCAAATTAAATGGCAAACTTATAAAGAATAAATGTACAATAAAATTGCCACTCAAACTGATGTGATGCTAAGAAAGGAAGGTTGGATGTAACCCGGAGGAGCGTGAAGAGTATTACTTCTTTGGCATAGCCAATGATAGCCTTCTTTCTGGTTTTGTGTTAATTTAGGCAAAGTTCCACGTGTGTGGATAACCAAAACAAAAACAGCTTTTCCGGAAATGCAAAATGCAATGCGAACAGTTTCTGTGAATGCGGATGTGGATGCTTAGTGTGAAACCATTATTAAAGTAGAAGGAAAATCTATATATACTCGTATAAAAGAAAGTCGTGTGTGTTACACCATTTAGAACTCAAGAACGGCTGGGTCGATTTTTATGATTTTTGATTTGTTGGATTTGTCTCCGCCCCGAAAAGCAGAAAAGCATCGGATAGGACCAATTGTTGTCGAGCAATTCGTTGATAAAATTTTGCAGAGAAACCCTTGAGACATAATTTAAAATCAATCAAGTCGTCTTTGTCAAATATATATAAGATATAGATAAATATACATTAAGTATTTCTAGAGCCTTTAATATTCCAGGAAATATTTCAATGAAGGGTGTCGACCCGAGTGAAATCTCAGCAATACCTTAAAAATATTTATAAAAGTAAGAGTACATAAACTGAATTTAATTGAGCTACTAACTTAACAAGATTCCTTGAACGAGGGCGTAGCAACGCGAGCCGGGACAACTAGTTAATTATAAACTTAAAACACGTTTTTTTGAGTTACTTCATTTTTGGCTTCTTTCATCTCCTTATTCTTTTTCTTATGTTGCCAACTAAATCATAATGCTTTTCTCTTTGCTTTTTTTAATACATTTTTGCCTCTCCAGAGTTAATGTGATCAGACCGTCACATTCACATATGAGCTGCATACATCAAAGCGGCTTTCAATATGCGATGCATACGCTCTACGATTCCATTAGACGCGGGATGATATGGTGTTGTTCTCGTTTTAGCAGCGCCTACCAACTTAGTTAACGATGTAAAGAGAGCAGATTCGAACTGCGATCCTTAGTTGGATGTGATCGTGACTGGAAAACCATAACGGCATATCCAATGCGCATAAAATGCAGAGGCGACTGTGTCTGGTATTAGAATGGCTTCCGGCAATCTGGAGAAACGGTCGATCATTGTCAAACAATATCGAAGTCCTCTAACCACTGGTAGTTCAATCAAATCAATGTGCACGTGACTGAATCGATTGCCTGGTACATCAATATGATTCGGTTTTAACCTGTTGTGTCGCTGGATCTTAGCTCGTTGATAGTGAAGACAATTTCTGGCCCATGCTAAGTTATCTTTTTCCATTCCAGGCCAAACGCATTTTTCGCGTGCCATATGGCATGTGCTACGACCTGAAGAATGCGATAAACCATGTACCATGTTGAACGCTACCTTACGTAGACTTTTTGGTATAAATTGACGTATTACTCCAGTTGAGATATCGCAGTAAAACCTGATCCCTTGTTCAAAATCACACACGATACTCTGGAGTTTGAGAGAAGTGCTGTTGTTTTCTATTAGGCGTTGAAGCTCTTCGTCGTCTGTTTGAGCTGCTGCTATCTTCTCTGGCGTTAAAATTGATGGCATGCTGATCTCATTGATCCTTGACATATCATCAGCAACAACATTATCATCTCCTTTGACATACACTAGGATGGCGTTGAATTGTGCTATGTATGTTAAGTGATGAACCTGTCTGTTTGAAACCTTTACCAAGTTGGTTTGCAAAGCATAAATCAGCGGCTTATGATAAGTTCGGATTACGGATTGACGAGCTTCAAGAAAGTGTTTGAAAAACGTTAATGCCGAGAAAACAACAAGAAGCTCCCTGTCGTATGTGCTGTACCGAGTTTGTGCTGGTATGAGCTTCTTGGAGAAGAATCCTATAGGTTTCCATATACTATTGATGAATTGTACTAATGATGCGCCGATGGCTGCGTCAGATGCATTCGTAGTAAGACGTAGAGGTGCCTCTGGAGCTGGAACTGCCATAACCGTTGCGGCCACCAGTACATGTTTGCACCCTTCTAGGCTTTCTTATGCTGATGTTGTCCATGGTACTTTGCGTTTTTCATTTTTTTTTTCGATGATTTTAAAAACACGTTAAGTGGTGCTTGAATTTTTACTGCTTCTGGTATACATTGTCTGTAGTAGTTTACCACACATTGAAATCTTTTCAGCTGCTGAATCGTTTCCGGTTTTGGGTAATCAATAATAGCTTGTACTTTGTCCTGTGGTGGCCGATAACCTTGATCGTTGATAATGAATCTGAGATATTCACATTCAGTTTGGCCAAAAGTATATTTGTTTACATCGTTCGAAAACTATACGCAGATGTTGTTCATGTTGCTCATGTGTGTCAAACATTATCAGGACATCATCTAAATAAACAAACAGAGAATTCAGTTCGCGAAAAAGTATGTCTACGTAACTTTGAAAAGTTTTAGATGCGTTGCAAAGTCCAAAAGGCGTGACGGTGAACACATAGAGTCCAAAGGGCAAATTCAGTGCTGTTTTTGAATGTCTTCTTGAGTCATGGGTATTTGATAATATGCTCTGACTAAATCGAGCTTCGAAAATACTTTTTTATTGTGCAGCATATGAAATAAGTCTTCGAGCTTAGGAGTTCTGTACTGATATGATATCGTTATTGCGTTTCACTTCCGAAAGTCTCCACCCATCCTCCAGCCTTGGAAACCATGGGTATAGGACTGGACCATGGACTACTGGAAGGACTCAAGATACCCTGTTCCAGCAGAAATTCTATTTCATCACGTGCTGTCGTTCGTCTTCTTGGAAACCATGGGTATAGGACTGGACCATGGACTACTGGAAGGACTCAAGATACCCTGTTCCAGCAGAAATTCTATTTCATCACGTGCTGTCGTTCGTTTTTCACCAGCTAAATCTCTACAACGTTCAGCTACCAGTGGACCAGTTACCACAATGTAGTGAGCCACAGTGGAAATGTTGAACGTTGCTGTCGATTCCAGTGTTCCTGCTATTGTTAACAATGTGGATGATTCACGTCGTTGCTGTAAATTAATCAGTAAACCATAGTGCGCCATAAAATCTGCACCTGTTATGGCACCGTAGTCGTAAACCCAAGGTGAGTTCTAGAATTTTGTTGCCGTAAGTTTTAATTGTGCTGCCGTTAGCAGCAAAAAAATCAATTCGTTTGTTGTATCTTCGTTGACTTTTTTACCAAAGTGCGAGTTAGGACTCAAACCACTGATCCAGAGTTAATGAGGAATTTAAAATGGTTTGTCAATCGTAGATGAGTAGACGGAGCTCTTGCGGGTTACTGTTACTGTCATTGTCCGTCTGTGCCAATGACAGCTTTTTTAGTTTCCCGTATTTTCGACATGGCTGTCGACACTTAGTAGCTTTGTTCCCAAATTTTTTGTGATAATAACAGATTTCAGATTGACCTCGATAAGTTTTCGGAAAGTTTTTTTATATCACCCTCAATCAGAGAGTCGGTCTTCGTATTTGCATGTCGTTTTTGGTTTACAGCTGCCACCTGATCATTTTGACAGACCGATGACGTTTCCAACACAGAGCGAAATTGCGCAGTCTCTCACAGCTTTGTTAATTTGGCAAGGTTAGCATCAGCAACCTGCAGAATGCAGCTAATCGTAGTTGGAAGTTGCCTCATGACATTGCCTTATCTTGTGCTAGCGATTGCATTTTTCGTAGCAGTTGGGAGGGTTTCATAATACCCGGTTCGAGGTAACTCAACAATTCGTTAAGTTTGCTTTGGGTACACTTGCCAAGAATTCCAATAACATTTCTTTTAACAGCCTCGTATTTGTTGCCTTCTTGTGCATTAACTATGCAATCAACCATTTATGACAATGTCTACGTGTCAATTGCAGCTATTATCATTCCATACTTGGTTTCATCACTTGCAATCCGTCGTAATTTAAAAAACATTTCCATTTGTAGGAACCATGTTTCGGCGAGTTCCTTGTGAAATTCCGGCATTCTACACGGGTCCAGCGCTTGTACTGAGTTGTTGTGAATACCGCTGCCACCGGCATCGTTTGCACCTGTTGTGCGCTGCACAAGGGCGGAATTAGCTGTTGCTTGGACACTTAAATTAACCGAGTCTTTTTTATCCCCTAGGAGTATGATAACGTTGGCATTATCTTGACTAATGTTTGTAGAATGCACGTGCGTAAAACGAATTTAAACGGACTACGTTGGGGTCACTAGTTGTACCTGCTACGACTACTAAAAATTAAATTAGAGATCCGCTTCGAATTGATAGACAGTATATTTATTGAATCATACTTAAATTATAAGGAAAATTAATTATAAACTTAAAACACGTTTGTTAGGGTTTTTCATTTTGGCTTCTGTCTTCTTCTTATTATTTTTCTTATATTGCCAACTAAATTGTAATGTTTTTGTCTTTGCTTTTTTTAATACAGCGTTGGAATTAGTGTGACCAGACCGCCACATTTATGCTAACAATATATATATGTGGCAACCCTCTGTGGAGTACGTTGGCAGCTCCTTGAAGATCCTGTGGCAACCCCAACGATCAGATGGGGACAGGAAAGCGAGCTTGCCAACACTGACTCGAGGTTCTTTCTCTTTCCTGTTGAGTCGGCATCATGGACGCACGCGATAAAATTAATCTCGCAAAATCCTTAGCATCACTTGAAAATATTAATTTTTAGTTTTAATAAAGTTCGGTATATAATCAATTGAAATCAGTCGTAAAGTATTTTGCTAGTTGGAAGTGTCTGAATAACATTTCTAAATATAGTTTCGAAATGTGCTAGTTAAGCCTTTCCATTTGATACCCAGTACGGTGTCATTAAAATGTTAGACTTATGTCCATATTCTATTTAATGTCAAATACCAATAACAAGCGGACGATGAAGACACTTCCAACGATACCTCATTTGTCAAATTATGATAAGTTATGAGAGAACAGATGAACATCCAAGCATACATACCGGTCAAACTCCTTTTTGCTTTGCCGTAGTCGGGTAAAAATTAAAGTATTACAGAAAACTGAAATTTAAAGATCGTTTATTATTGTCAATATTTTTTTATACCGTAATAAGTAAAAATAAGATAAAATTTAACCTCCTCGCCGCCTAAACCTGCTTACCTAATACTTGAACGACCACTTAGTCAGAATAACACCCTTAGACTGGTTGCTTCCAGATGGCCAGTATTGACCATATCCACCAGGACATCGGCTCGCTAACATAATCTTTCTAAGAAGTTTTTTGCAGACCACTCATATTAGTGCACACTTCAACTTCAGCACAATTACGGGCGTTGTCTCTTATTGCTACAGGCAACGTATTCGTCCTTCTGATAACCATCGCAGTCTACAGTGTGGTGATTTTCTTCACAACACTGATAAATGCCCTAATAAACCAACCCAATTGACTCCCATATGGCTTCAACGGATAGAGGTGGCTTCTTCTTTAGGGCTTGATATCTAGGTTAAGAGCTCTACCCCCTATTAATAACTTATAGACCCGGCGAACTTTGTACCACCACCTCGACTTTTGAATTGTTGAAATGATTCTCTTAGTCGCATTTACACAGTTCATCATAGAGAAGAGTACTGACGTTCTCAAACCAGATGGCAAGGCTGTGCATGATGATTGTGCAGAATATTGAAGTTGATGGCGAGACTGGAATCGAGCAACACGTAAATTAAATATTAAATAAATACAAACTATGACTATCTATAATCAATGTGTTGTCTATTAATTATGTGAATTATTACATTGGCGACGAGGTAAAAAAAAGGAAAGAAAAAAAAACACTAAAAGTCTTTGATGTTTTAATTTGGGGAATAATCCAAGAACGTTAAATTGGAAAAGTGTAAGAATTTAGTCACTGCAGTAACGGCGCGTCAGTGTCGATAAAAAAAGCGCATATATGTACATAAGCATATCGTAAAAGAGAGAAAAGTAAGTCAGAGCGCGAAGCTCAAGATTATGTATGTATGTGTGCATGTATGGGTTGAATGCTACACTAGAAGTCCATTTAATTTAGACTAATATGTAGTAGAAAAGACAAAGAGGAAAGAAGCAAAGGCATGGATAGCTGGTTAAATTCGAACTGATGCAAATTGAGGGAGAAGAAGAAGCAGCTGTGCATGGATAGCCGATTTAATTCGGGCTGATTCAAGTTGAGGGTCCAGGCTGATGCAAGCTACACATGAAACAAATGTGTTTGTATATACGCATACTATATACGATCTGGGAAAAAGATCGCCACCAATGCGGAATTGAACACATTTTTGTGTCAGAGCATTGATAAAGCACTGTGGCGTTCGGAATGGAAAGTTTGGCTCAGTGCATTTAATACATACATCAATGCTGAAGAGATAAGCTCTGTGAATAAGAAGCGGAATAAGCTCCTACATTTGGGTGGGCCGTAACTATAAGCAGTAGTTTATAGTATTCCGGGTGCACTAGTTCCCTAAGATGACGAATCCTAAAACGATGTATTTACACCTCTAGTAGACAAACTGAATGAGTATTTCGCTCCTCAAAGAAACTCCTCATTTGAGAAACATCTATTCCGATCAATGGTCCCATTGGAGGGGGAATGTTTCTCGGAATTTTTGACGCGGTTGCGTCTGCAGATGATTAAATGTTCATTTGGTGAGACAAAGGAACAAATTAAAGAGATTTGTTTAAAGGACAAAATTATCGATGCTTGGGCACCACCAGAACTGAAAAAGAAATTAGTCGACAATGGACGAGGTAATTAAGACATGCAGTATTGATGAGCAAGTGGATAAGCAAACGCGTTCCATGATGCCCCAACTAGAGCACGGTAGCGTCAACAGAATTTTGCAACGTAATTCAAATTATGAATGTGGCAGGTGTGGCCGAAAAAATCACGGAGAGAACAGTTTTGATTACCTAGCCAGAAATGGGAAATGTAATAAGTGCTCCCGACTTGGACATTTCTCCCGGAAGTGTCGTACGAAGCTGAGGGAAACAGCGGCCCAAAAAGAAGGACGCGACCGGAAGCGGCGCCGTATGGTAAAAATAGAAGAAAAGCTATCAGCAGTGGAACGATGGGTGAGGGGTTGCAAGATGCTAATTGTTTTAGGGTAGGGAATGTGCAAGTGGGAGACGAATAGATTCCATGCAAAGTCGGGGGGCGGAAATTAACAATGATTATTGATTTGGGTTCTAAATATAATCTGGTTAGCCAACTAGATTAGCAGAGGCTGTGCGACGAGAAAGCCATTATGTTTAACACCCGGACACAGACGGTCATCCAATTTCGTCAATATGCCTCTGATCACTTACTAAAGGTGCTAGCGGTTTTTGAGGCTCCGATTTCGGTACAGGATAACTCCGAAGTGATTGCTACGGTTTACGTCATCGAAAATATTAAACAATCACTGTTGGGGCGTGATTCCGCTGTAAAACTCAACGTTTTAAGACTGGGGTTAAACGTGACCGTGTGGAAAAGTTTAAGTCTTTTCAAACCGGCGTGGCGTCCAGGTAAAATTGTCTATAGATACATCGGTGGTGCCAGTACAGCAACCGTTGAGGCGGATTCCAACAGCTTTGGAGAGACTCAGCCAGGGAACTAACATGATTTGGCGTGCCAAGAAAATATATTTTAAATCGTCTCGAGCGTATACCGGTTTCACTCTCTATATCAGAGATATCCAAAATGAGCATCCAGGATGAGGATATGATTGACGTTATGACATCGACACATCGAGCCCATATTATCAGTTTCGGTTGGAATTATCGATAATTGGAAGTATTCTTCTGTGGGGCACTAGACTTGTTATCCAACATATACTAAGAGAGACAGTGTTAAAACTTGCGCATGAGGGCCATCCGGGAGAAAGCGCTATGAAGCGGAAGTTACGGTCCAAGTTATGGTGGCCACGTCTAGATAAGGACGCAGAAGAACACGTAAAAGTATGTCAAGACTGTCTATGGGTATCAAGGCCAGTGAATCAGGTTCCAATGGAGAGGCACCTATTTCCTAATGGACCTTGGAAATGTCTAGCAACTGATCTACTGGGCCCTTTACCAAATAAAGATCATGCACTAGTTTTGATCGACTACTACTCGCGATATATGGAGTTTAAACTGATTAAGTCGATCACATCTAAAACAATTATTGAGGAGATAGAGGCAATATTTGCAAGACTGGGCTATCCGGAAACTGTAACGACTGACAATGGGAAACAATTTATAAGTAGTGAGTTTATAGATTTTTGCAAGGCCAGTGTGATTAAACAGATAGCGACACCTCCGTATTGGCCTCAAGCTAATGGGGAGGTTGAAAACACGAATACCCTGCTAGTGAAACGTCTGAAAATAGTAAACGCTAATAAATTCGGTTACAGAAAAGAAATCCAAAAGTTTGTCATGATGTACAATATTACACTGCACGGTACCACAGGGGCACCACCAACTGAATTAATGTTTAATCAAGAATTAGCGAAATCAGGTCAAAAGGACATAGATCTCATACAAAAGCAGAAAGGGAAGGAAATGACAGATAGCGCTAGGTAAGCGAAAGAGATTTATATGCAATTTACACCAAAGTACATCACGTTGATGGGGTTTCCCGTTTACACCAGATATTTTGCATCACGAACAGTTGTTTTTTGTTTTGGTTATACACACACGTGGAACATGCGAGCACGTTGGTTAAATAAAAACTAAAAGTGTGTGAAAAATACATGATTTAGAACATTTTGCAACATATGCAAATAATTCCATTGCAAGCAATTCCCTTTTTCATTCCTGATACTTATTTTATTAAATTCTTTTAAAAAAATTGACAATTTATTGTTTACTTAACAATGTTTTGAGCCATCAGCTGCTGTTTAGTAATGCGACAGGTGGAAAAACACAAAAAAACTTGGCAGCACTGCAGAAAATGTCTAGAGAGACTATTATTAATTTTCATATCAAGGCACATCAGTTCTTGATGCGACTATTGATCCCCATCACATTCTACAATAACAACCCCTGAATGACGTCATTTTCCTTGTGGTTGTTGTCGAATCTGATACGTATCAGTAGGCACATCAATGTTGATATTGATGTGCTTTGGTGTAAATTGCATATGACATAGAAGTTGGGGATAGGTTCTTTTTAAAAATGTGGTATTTCCTCATAAACCAACATTTGATACTACCGTATATGTGGTTACAAAGCGAGAGGGTAATGTGGTACAGGTGTCTGGAGGGGACATGTGTTATACTAGGAACGTGAGCCATCTGAGAAAAGTAGTGGACGCTGGGAACCCGATGCGCAGTTTAAAGTCTATGAATAACGAAGCAGTGTTTCCAGCGACTAATTGCCAGACCCAGTCCTTGAAGCGCCCAAGAGAAGGCATGAAGCTACGTCTAGAAAGGAAAGGAGGAGTGTGGAGATCGACCAACACTGGAGAACAATACTGACGGCCAGATGGCAAGGCTGTGCATGATGAGTGTGCAAAATAGAAAAGTTGATGGCGAGACTCGATGCGAGCAACACGTGACTAAAATATTAAATAAATAAAAACTATGACTATATATAATCAATGTGTTGTGTATTAATTGTGTGAGTTGTTACAATGATGAATGCTTCTACTTGCGGTTGTAGCTGGTGAATGTTATTGGGCTAAAATCATTTGAATCACTTCGCTAACTAAACCGTCGAATTTTATACCGCCTCCTCCTTCGACATTTGATTCGCATTATTCCGAAGTATAATTGCATTTTGGAAAATCAGACAAAAAAATTATTAATATTGATATAAATAAACAGGTCTACATGGATTTTTTTTATTTTGATATGAGAATTGTTTCCGATGTATTTTTGAGCGCTGAACACGAATCTGGGGTCCAAAAGTGCCCATCACGTCATGATTTTGAGAAAAGTCGGGTTAAAAATCCAAAAAAGCGAGTTTTTGGGTGTTTTCACTTCCCTTTTTCTCAGAAACCTGACGTTGAGGATGCTTGGAATTATGTGTCTGATTGTGTTCGGACAAGTACTTCCAAGTATGTCCTAGGTGTGTTTGTGGATTTTATGGGTGCGTTCGACTATCTGAGTTGGGATTGTGTGTTGAGGAAATTGAGTCATTGTGGAAGTCGGGAAATGGCTCTGTGGAGAAGCTATTTTTCTGATCGGAGTGCTTGTGTAGTTGGTGTGAATGATAATGTGAGTATTGATGTGGTTCGTGGTTGTCCACAGGGTTCTATCTGTGGTCCATTTATTTGGAACCTCATGATGGATTCCCTGTTGAGACAGCTCGGACAAGTGTATAAGTGTTGTGCGTATGCTGATGATTTGCTCATCATGATTGAGGGGCAATCGCGTTTGGAGATTGAGCGTAGGGGCCAAGAGTCCATGCGCTTAGTTTCTGAATGGGGCAGTGGTGTTGGTGTTGGTGTGGCAATGGGTAAGACAGTGGCAATGTTGCTCAAGGACAGATTGTCACATAGTCGTCATCCTGTTGTCAGACTGAACACTGGCAGCCTACGGTATGTTACTGAGGTTAAGTACCTTGGCATAACCATGGGTGAGAGAATGAACTTTGTTCCTCACATTGCTCGTCTTAGAGACCGGTTGTTCAGTGTGGTTGGGAAAGTGCGTCGTATTTTGCGGAGTGATTGGGGTCTCAGTAGGGGTGCTGTTCGTATCATTTATGGGGGTCTATTTGTTGCTTGCGCAACATATGGATCTTCTGTGTGGTACAAAACGGCATGTTCTACTGCAGGCAGGAAGAAAGTGTTATCATGCCAGAGGGTTATAATATTAGGGTGTGTACCTGTGTGTCGCACTGTCTCTACTGAGGCTTTGCAGGTGTTGCTTGGAGTGGTTCCTCTTGATTTGGAGGTCAGGCGTAAGGCCATTGACTTCAGAATCAGGAGAGGATTACCGTTGCTGCAGGATGATTGGCTGCATGGTTTAGATGTGGGAGCTTGGGTCGAAATGAGTGTAAGAGATTGTTGAATGAGCAGGTTCTGACTGACTGGCAAATCAGTTGGGACAATAGTGTAAATGGGCGGGCAACATACAGGTTCATTCGGGATGTAACATTTGTTGGCAGTCGACCGGCCTTTGGTTTTAACCTCTGGCTCGGATTCCTGTTGACTGGTCACGGTTCCCTTAATGCTTTTTTGCATTCAAGGGGCCTAAGTGACAGTCCGGAATGCCCTTGTGGCGCGATCGGGGAAACGTGGCAGCATGTTCTTTGTGAATGTTCTCTGTATGATGATTTGAGGGACCTGAATGCGTTCGGTATTTTAAGGGTTAATGGGGATTATGTTTTCAGTCAGGCGCTCTCCAGTAGGGATAGTGTTAGGAGATTGAATGAATTTGCACGTGCAGTTTTTATTAGGCGTCGTCCGCTTGTAACCTGAGGGATCCGTGTTTTGTGTGTGAGTGTATGGGGAGGGTTTAGTGTTGTCTGGGGGGCACCAGTCCCTGAGCTTCATGGAGCTGCACTGGTAGTGACTTTTGTCACGCTACCCGACCAGAGGTATTTTTTCTGGCACCACGGGCGTTTGGAAAAGTAGCGGTCTCAGCCTACGATCCATTCGCTAAAGTCCTTGTGACAGTGGGGACATAGTTCGTTTTTGATCGTTTGATCTAAAAATTGCTGCCTTGGCAGAAGAGGTGGGAATAGACCTCGCTCCGAACAGTGAGAAAGCTATATCCATAAATATAGTGTATACTGTGCCATCTGTGGGTTCTGCCTGTATTCTATTCCAGTGAGCTATGTTCGATTTTTGGGACACCAACCCACGAACTATTTGGGGTTCAAATTGGTAGTACCTCGGGTACGAAGTCTGACCAGAGGCTTTTTTCTGGTACCACGGGTGGTCAGGAGCCCACGGAACCTGTTTCCGTCCTGGCCAGCGGAGACGGCCCCTCTATGGGAGTATCGTGGTGGCTGTGGTTGTACCCAAATGCGGGTAGGGCGTGAGCTCGACGTGGAGTTGCGTTATACAACCGGGTGCTGTGACCCACAGACCAGCAGAGGTTTAGATAGGCCTTGTTCCTAACCAAGGAATGAGACATACGACCAAAATAAGTATGGCTTGAGATTGGTACCTGCGGATATATATCCAAGGGGACGTTGATTGACGTTTATCAATCCCTGTGCTTGGCACCGTGATATTAAGTATCTACGACAGGTGTTCACGTTAAACAAATTGACTTTCATTGACTTTCATTGTACGGTTCGACTCAAGTCTAGACCGATTTGGATTGCTGCAATCGGCTTTTTAGCTCCTTGCATACGGGACAACCTCTGCCTGCACAATTACTGCATTTTTTGTGTTTCTGATCATCGGTAATTTGATTCCGAGTAGATTTGTAACTTAGTTTCTTTAATATTGCCCTTGTTTATAGAAACTATGTGCAAATTGTTGTTGCCAATTACTTTAGTGATGCTATGTGCCAGCTTGTTTGAGCTTTCCTCTCAAATATATATTAGTGAAGGTTTCGGTGATTTAGCTTTTGACTGAGTTACATCATTTTAGTGGAAACTTCCTCCTTTGCTAGTAGCGCAAAACTATTTCCATCCAAATGGGATTTCTTAGCAGAACTGCTTTTCTGCGGGCTAAGTTTCCGTTTTTTTTTCTTGAATATGTATGTAGCAGTCAATGACTGTCTGCACCGCTGCTTTAATTTTCGGGGTCCCGTTTTGGGTGCACTTTTTTTGACTAGCAACTGGTGTTACAGTTGTCTGTTTGTTTGCTTTAGCTAGCATAGCAGATTCATTTTTATTGGTTGATTCCGTTACCGTTTCAGACGACACAATTTTTTCGTTATTTGATGCTGATGCAGTAACTGCACTGCTTGCTTGTTCTTGCGTTGTTGTTGCGATTATTTGTTTGGATGTTTGTTATTGTTTCAGTAACTGCATTCGATGACGCGATCGATGCATTAACTGAGTTTACTGTTGATGTTCATGCTGTATTAGCTGTTGTTGTATAAGATGTGCTTTGTGTTGTGTTTGTTGTAGTTGTGGAAGCAGTTGCTTCTGTGGTTGAATAAAGTGGAGTTTGAGGGGAAGGTCACTGGGCGCCCCAAGATAGAGGTTTATTAGAGCACAAAGCAGGAGAGCAAGATCCTGCTCAATGCTCAGGCGACTTAGTGGTAGACAAGGAAGCTTCATTTTTGTTTTTATGTTCGGCTGAAACAAACGAGAAATAAGCATTCCTCGTTGTCATTGTTGGTGGCTGTTTGCTCTGCTGACGAGTAGAGCTCATCTTAGCACTTCATTTAAGGTACAGACAGAACTATTGTTTCTTGACGCAATACTAGTTATTTGAAGGAGGAGCAGTGATAGACACGTCCTATCGCTTCAAAGTATCGAAATAGAATAGTTAATAGATGAGTTTGATGAGTTTGATAATGAATATAATTGTAGTGCAGAGATACACAGACAGTTGAACATGCCGGTGCAAGACGCAAGGTATCTACTAGCTGCACAAAAGTTTAAAATCGGATGGGTACTGTGCATAATTAGAGAGAAACCAAACCTAAGAAAGTGCTTCAGATGCTAAGAGTATGGGCATATGGCAAGATCGTGCCATATTTCGGAAGACAGGAGTCAATACTGTATTAAATGCGGAGAAAAGGGTCATCTTGCGAGAGCATGTGCTAAGAAACCTTTAGGTAGCTATAGGTAGGTGAAAATGTCCCATGTATGTAGCAGCCCAATAATGAAGTTATTACAAATAAATTTGAATCACAGTGACTGCACAAGATCTTATAACACAGACTGTGCATGAAAAAAAGGTCGACGTTGCAATAATTTGTGAGTATATAAAAATTCAAGCTCTGGTACTTGGATTTCAGATGTCACAAAAAAGTTGCAACATGGGTCTGCGGAAAAAATGCGATGCAGGATAAGCCATTAGATGAAGGCTACTATGTACGAATGAAAATATGCTGAGTACGAAAAAATCCTGGACGAATTGGTGAAAGAAGCAATAGCAACTACGCCAAATATAAAAGCGGGAGACTTCAATGCATGTGCCCTAGATTGGTGAAGCAAGAGCACAAACCAAAGGGGCGATTCACTGCTCATAGTTTTCTCATTAGTCGACGCTGTACTCTTGAATACAGGACACCGGAGTATGTTTAAAAAGAATGGTCGTGACTCCATCATTGCCATAACATTTACCAGCAGAGCCCTAGTTCGTACAACGGATTGGCGGGTGAGCGACATGTGTACACATAGTGAACATGTGGCTATAATGATTAATATTGGAAACAACATTCAAAGCCAAAGAAACAGTGAGAACAAAAAAAGAGTGCAAGTCCTAGATGAAGAGCTATTCAAACTTGTGCTGGATGACAATCTAGCTATTGTTAATGATATCAATCAGCAAGCAAACCTAATAGTCCAAAATATTAGCAAAGCCTGTGATGCCGCTATGAGTAGGAAAAAGCAAAACTTCCATAGAAAGCAAGCATATTGGTGGAATAGTGAGATCGATTTACTGAGAAGTCAGTGCCACAAAGCGAGGCGGTGGTACCAAAGGAGCATAGGTACTGTGGATAATGCACGACTACGAGAGGTCTTTAAGAAGAAACGTGACGATCTCAAAAAAGCTATTAAAAATAGTAAATCTTCCAGTTTTAAGGAGCTCTGTGATAAAGTCTATAAAAACCTTGGGATGAAGCATATAAGCTGGTGGCTCCAACCTGCCAAATACTGCTTAAGAAGGTGGTAGAAACGATTTTTCCTGCACAAATCCAGGAAGAAGACAATCTACTCGCTGAGGAACCAGATGTATTCGACATGCCATCAATTAGCGACATAGAAGTGATTCAAGCTGGTGAGCAGTTCGGAAATGTTTAGATGGCAACCCAAACAGAGCTCTGAAAACTGCAATGAAGCATATTAGGAGTTGCGAAGCGATTTACGGAGTTGTTTACAAGATGCCTACGAGAAGCAACGGCTGGTCCTGTTACAGAAGCCAAACATACCGGCGGGTGAACCAAGTGCATATCGACCACTATTCATGATCGATACGATTGGCAAAGTTCTCTAATAAGAACAATTATTCAAATGGGGGTTTGTATGAAAGGTGGACACAATAAGTTCCTAGTCCATATCCACCAACCATGTAAATTTCATGATCCTAGGGTTAGCAGGAGGGTTACCTCCCATACAAACCCTACAAGAAAATAATGTTCTTATTAGAAAAAGTTTAGGGTTTTTAACGTATCAAACTCAAATTTTAACACTATAAGTTTCTGGTCCATATCCATCAACCAAGTAAATTTCATGATTCTACTGTTACCAGGAGGGGTACCTCCCATACAAACTCAAATTAAATGACAAACTTATACAGAATAAAAGTACAATAAAAGTGACACTCAAACTGTGTTCTTTGTTGATAATCAAACTGTCACAGAGAGAATATAGTGATGCTAAGAAAGGAAGGTTGGATGCAACCCGGAGGAGCGTGAAGAGTATTACATCTTTCGCATTGCCAATGTTAGCCTTCTTTCTGGTTTTCATTTTATTTAAATCTAACTCGATGTTCAACGCAATATGCTAATGCGTCACCTGCTACCCGTGGTAAGCCGGGTCGGGTTGCTAGTAGAAGATAATTTGTTATGTTTAAACAGTATAACTTTACCTAATATATAAAATTGCGTTTAACGTTTGCGTTTAAATGCGGTTTTGCAATTCAGTTTTTACCAAAGTTACTTGGCTGAAAACGCGCTCATTTTGCACGGCAACGACAACAAATTCAGGGCAAATGCTGAGTCCTCCTAATTAATAGCCACTTGATCAAGTGAATGTTACTATATTGTAATAATATTTTATCGATTTCGTTGCTATTAACTTTAAATAGCTTCCACTATTGGATCTTTGTGCGTCCGTAAAATCTTTTCTACTGGAAACGAATCTATATTCTTTAAAATTAGAAAGTGTTCCGGCAACCTAATTTAACACTATGAAATTATATCGGAATATTTAAAATTGAAATTTGCATACCTTTGTTTTAGTTGATATATAAAGTTCAACAGCAAAATCTGTACAATTCAGAATGACACATTCTGTGTTATCGTCGAGCTTATTATTATTCTCATTATTTGCGACTACAATTGAGTAGTATATTAAAAAAAAATTAAATAATACATTAAAACTAAGAAAGGATAGATTTCCGGATATTTGACATCTTTTTTCGGATAGGTCAGTTGTAAAAAGGACAGATTTGTCCAGAAAAAGGCTAAAATGGCATCACTGGTGTGAAAACACCATAATATTAAGACACCTTGAAAAATGACTTCAATTAAAATGAAATACAAAAACACAAAAAGTTGAACTGTTAAAAAAAGGATGAGGCAAAATGCAAATCAAAATAAAGAAAAAGAAATAAACTTTATAAATTATAACGGAAAAATTTCAATTTCTGTACCATTATTTGTTAACGAGCTGGCAACATTATCGAAAATCATAAATGTTTTTGTGTCTTCTAGTTTATTTTCGTTTATAAAAAAGTGAAATGGATGCAGAAGATTATAACCATATAAGGTGTAATTTTAGCGGTGTATTTTTTTGAAGACAGCAAAAAACAGGAGCAGCAAAAGGACAGACCATTAAAGAAGCGTAGAACATGGAGAAAAGAATGGGTCAGTCGCCGTGTTAATGAAGGATTTTGTGCAAAACTGTATCGACAATTGAGGGAAGAGGAACCGTCATTGTATCGCAATTTTTTGCGCATGACATCTGATCAGTTTGATCAACTGCTTTCTCTTGTATCACCGATCATTGCAAAGAAAGATACACTCATGCGCCGCAGCATTTCAGCTTCTGACCGATTGATATTAAAACTTCGTTTCTTGGCTACTGGTGACAATTATCGATCACTGCAATATTTATTTCGCATTCATCATTTAATTAGAAATTATGGCTTTCGGAGAACAGTCATACATATATTCGCTTACGTCCACCATTAACAGCTCCTCCATCGCATCCATCAATGTTCGGTTTACTTTGCGTTTGACGTAAGCTGCACGATGATCACGAACGCTGCGTATTTCTGAGGCAATGAATTCACCTAAAACAGTAAATTCGTCATAAGTCCTCGATTGCTCAGGCATGTAGTCCTGGGTCGACATTTTCTTGAATTCGGTTGAATCCGATGATGTCTTTTTCTTTCTTTTTTTTTGTTTTGGACTTTCAGTAATTGATTCCAACTCCGACAAAATTGACGAATCAGTGATAGCAGATTCCTAAAAAATTTTCAATTAAGTATTGTTGCGAGAGGAAGTAAAACTTACCAAATAAATGTAAGTTGTGGATTGCGTTGATTGACGCACATCGGTGGCCTCCAAAAAAAGCATTGATTTGAAGTATGCCCAGCTTATTTTTTTTCATAAGTCCCTTGGCCCCATTTGGTACTGCGGTACTTTGACAAATTAGAATTAAAGGTCACCCGCAGATTACTCCATTTTGCTTTACATACTTTTCCCGAATGTTTATTCAAGCTTTCAGCTACTTCTTGCAAAGCCATCACCTTTGGCAATCTGTACTCCACCAATGCCTTATTCCATATTAGTGGCCGTTCTTCGACCTCTTTTATTACATTCGCTACTTCATCGTGGCTCCACTCGCCCTGCACTTTTGGCCGCTTTCTTCCTTTCTTTATGTCAGCCACAGATCCATCAATTGCTTCCAAATGTAAATATTCAGTTGTGACTTCAAATTCCTCTTCCATTTTATTATATATGTTAACTTTTATTTAATTTTTTTTTATTATGCTTCTTGTTGAGTTCGGTTGAACAATATGCAAGTTTTAAATGCATGCAAACCCATGCACAGTCTTGCCAACTTAACGTATATCCAAATCTGACCGTTTCATTATAATACTGTAAATAAGTTGGAGCCCACATTAGCCACATTTGGGAATTGGCAATAGTTGAAAAAATTAGTAAATATCAATAAAAACGGCGGTTTCAAAAAATTAGTGCAAAAAAAAAAATTTGTGACATAAAAACAAAATGTGACATCCCAAAAAAAAAAGCTATGTTAAAATTAGTGACAAGAACCAGAAATGCTTATTATTGGTTTTGATCATAGTGAAAAAGCAAAGTGAAATGATAAAAGCTTAAAATAAATAAAATTTAAGGTGAAATATATTGCAAAAATTAACAAACAAAATAATAACATTCCACTTTCAATCTTTTTAATAATAAAAAAAAAAAAAAATTGCATGTGTGCCATCGTACACGTGATAGAAGTGAAACTTCTTAACAACAGACGGAGAGAGAGAGAGATTATTTCAAAACAAATACAACAATACAACATTTGCCTACAAAATATTCTATCCAGTTAATTTAGCTATGTCTGTCTTTCACTCTGTCTGTCTATCCGTCTGTATGTTGCTTATGTTTTCTTTGGCGTGTGTAATTGTTGTTGTTGTGTTTACGTTTGCCGTCTATCCCCTCTTGCTTAAAAATTAGAACAACTGCGAGCTTCTGTGTGTTTTTCGTTCTCCTTTCTTCGTATATTCGCTTGTTTTTGTACAACTCACAATCTGTGTTCTTGCATGTTGTTGTTATAAACATTTTTATACACATATACTGCATGTTGTTGTTGTGGAAATGTAATCTCTTTTTTGAGACTTTTCCGGTGGATTTTCCAAAAATTTTATTATATGTTGGGGATATGGCAATATACATTCTGTGAAAATTGTGTACCTAGTGCGGTTCATGAGATAGAGAATCCGAAAAACGTTACAATCTGTATGTTTTCAATCAAAATTTGTACAAAATTTTTGCCCAACGCCGCTAAAGAAGTTTCACTTTTAAAATTAAAATAGTCGCATCAAGAACTGATGTGCCTTGATATGAAAATTAATAATAGTCTCTCTAGACATTTTCTGCAGTGCTGCCAAGTTTTTTTTGTGTTTTTCCACCTGTCGCATCACTAAACAGCAGCTGATGGCTCAAAATATTGTTAAGTAAACAATAAATTGTCAATTTTTTTAAAAGAATTTAATAAAATAAGTGTCAGGAATGAAAAAGGGAATTGCAAGAATTATTTGCATATGTTGCAAAATGTTCTAAATCATGTATTTTTCACATGTGTGTATAACCAAAACAAAAAACAGCTGTTTGTGATGCAAAATATCTGGTGTAAACGGAAAACCCCATCAACGTGATGTACTTTGGTGTAAATTGCGTATTAGTTTGTTATGGGCCCCTATATTCTTACTAATATCGCGGTGTCGCATAGGACAGAAACGCCAATCGAACCAGACTTCAGTACATTTGCACCTGAAACAGACTAGCAAAAACAGTGAATACATTGTATCTCGTTTAGGCACTATTGCCAACTAATTCGATTTTTCGAGGGTACATGGCATGTACTACATGCTATATTTCGAGGGCATACTCATAGTTTAGTTTTATATACAGTCGAAGTATAAAATAAAAACATTAATTAAAAAACATTGTTATTCTAATAAATACATTAGGAAAAAAGAGTAATGTACAGTTCTTCACCATTTATTTGTCGCTGCATGCTCCTTTGTCATTGTGGGGTAAAGAATTCGCAATTTTTTTTCAGATATTTTTCGAGTTGTGAAGTTAGGGCACACCTAAATGGTTTCTTCTAGCTTATGACGCTCTAATAATGCTGATGGAAAATAATTATATTCCAATAAGTTTGTTTTAAGACATAAAAGAAAATGGAAAAAATTATGAACACGGTTGAATCCCTTTTCGGCAAGGATGTCAAAATTGTTGATTGTCAAACCTCTTCGTCAATGCACCAGGAAGAATTATTGTTAATAAACGGTAAACCCATCAAATTAGATGATATACCTAATGATGATGCTAAGGCTATTAAAAATGCGTTACGTGACGGTCAGATACCAGCTGTTGAGCATTTAAATCAATTACTTTTTCAAGCTGGATTAACTAAACAACCTGTAGAGGTGGAAACAGATCTCACAGTTAAATCTTCACTTACAACAACAGAAGAGATTCTAGTTTCCCGCAATGGTCTTATATTGGACGAGCATATTTTTAAAACAGAAGAAGATTTAAACCATTATTCACAGGAAATTGAAATATGGCAACCTTTAAAACGAAATAAAGAGTCTGATAATTTAAATATTTTAAAGTTAAAAGAGGATTCGAATTCAATTATCAGATCTACAGCCGATAATAATATCCCATGCAATTTGGATGGTCTTAACAAAAGTACAGCGAGTGCTTTAATCTTTTCACCATTAGCCAATGCTACAACGATTAAAGGGTCTGTTGTATCTATTTCGGACCAAATATTTGACTCAAATTCAGAGATTGTCTCTCTTGGGGATTTGAGCAATAAAAATTCAAATATTATTTGTTGTGATTCGAGCAATGCATTCTTGTACAATGCTTCACTGTCCACTCCTTGGTCGCAGAGGCAGCAAAAATCCGTTCCAAAATCCTCATCCCATGTTCTTGTCAGTTCAACTAATGAAAGTTTAATAGCTTCCAAAAACACAATGGTAAGTTAGTATATTGTTATCATTGAAAATTTTTTTAAACATTTCCAACAATGACAATTTGCAGGTTACTTCAAATTGTATTCCTCAAGAGCATGGCACACCAGATAATCTCTTTGAACTTCTACTTTCGGATAACCGTGAAGACATTCAATTTGTAATTATACTTTGTGTAAGATTGGTTGAGCAGCCTTATCAATTCCTGAAAAAAATTTCCACTAAAATTTTTAATGAAACCCCACAATCTTTTACACGACGACTTGTGCACTTATTAGAACTGTGGCTTAAAACGTGTCCAAATGATTTCCGCAACAAAAATTTTATGCAAGAGCTGGAAATCATAAACGATAGATGCAAAGAAATTGATCAAGTTTTGCTTCATGTTCCACATATTTTGGAGCAACTGGACAGGCAAAGTGAAAAATGTAAAGAATTTCTCACATCTAAAATTGTATCATCGTCAAATTCAATAAATCGACAAAGAGGTTTTAAATCGTTAAAACGATTTGCTATGACCACCTCTAAAAAAGAGAATATAATAAGCATCGCTGTTTCTACCACAGAACTAGCACGTCAGCTTACTGTTATCGAACACTGCTACTTAAAACTTATAACCCCGGCAGAACTATTAGATGTTCTTCATATAGAGGATTTAAAGCATAGTCTATTAAAAGATGAACAATCTCAGTCATTGTTAAATATGCCGAGTAAATCAAATATAGAATGTTATGTTAATTGGTTTAATAGACTTAGCTATCTGATTGCAGCAGAAATTGTCAGTGTAAGTGTGCATTTATGAATAATAATCATGCTAATAACTTTTCTTAATTATTTACAGCTTAAAAAGTCGCAGTTGCGCATTGAAATGGTTGAATTTTGGATCGAAACTGCGATGGAATGTTTTAATGTCGGAAACTTCAATAGTTTAATAGCAATTTTAACTGGCTTCAATTTAACTGCGGTATCACGTCTAAAGAAAATGGTAAATAGATTCTGCATTGCGTTTTTTAATGAATTATCATTTTATAGATTTATTTTATTAGTGGTTGAAAGTAAAATCAACAAAATTGACTAGGCTTGAAAACCTGATGGACACAGCCTCTAATTTCAGTAGTTACCGTTCCATTCTAAAAGATGCCGCCACGCGTTCAGAGCAAGAATGTGTCAAAGAGGACGAAATTGTCATTATCCCCTTCTTTACACTGTTCCTTAAAGATTTGATTTTTGTATATGAAAGTTCATCCTTAAAGTATGGATAACACTAAAAAGAAACTTAAAGCACTATTTAATTTTTCATTTCTAAGGGTTTCTTGTAATCAACTCAAACTTGAAGAAATGTTACGATTGGGAAGCCAAATACGCAACTTTAGCTATTTCGCTCGTGCCAGTTGCCCCTATTCACATAATACAAAAACAATAACCTATCTACAAAGGACTCAACTATTTAGTGAAGTTGAGCTGTTACTCTTTTCGTTCACATGTGAACCGCCGGATAATAACAGTGAGAAGATACAACAAAAATTATTAAAAACAGAACAAAAATTTGCCAAAAACAAGCATTCATAGATGGTAACATAAATTTAATAACTTTATAACATCCATGTCCTGTCTATATCAGCGGACATCAACTCCTAACTTATATATACACTCATGTAGATCCTTTCAAACATATGGAGCCCAGGTGTGGGAACATTCATACTTTAAGGAAGTAAATTTATTACAGAGATACTTCGTCAAGAGGATATTCCATTTGCCAGAATGCACTCCTAATAATAACCATAGAAACAGGACTCGCAGACGCATACTTATACACAATAAACTTACACCATAAATATATAACGAGAACTTTATACGACTACAGCGGCAATAGATTACATTTCCTAACAAAAATATTACTGACAAAAGGAACTTTCTGGTACGCTTAACTACTGGATTATATGCAAAATTTTAGGATACAGTTAACAAACGGTTTGATCCGGAGGGCAGGTCAAATAATTGTGTGGAGCTGTTAGTGGCAACAAATCATCAACAGGTACAATATTATTTAAACCAGGCAATAATCAGTGAAAGTCGTATGCCTGGGGGAAATAATATGTGGTACAAGATCATGCCAAAGTTTGAAAAAACCATAAATAAAACAAAATCTTATATACATATTTTTGTATCTGTGTGGCAAATTGAAAAATGGGAATCACATGTTTAACACATTTTACATGATTTGTATCATAGCGTGTTTGTTTGTGAGAAATAATAAGTGGTACAAAATACTTCAGTTGGCTTATTCGGACTTTAAGTGACTATGTAAATAAAAATAAAATTGTGTATTTTATGTAAACATTTTATTTTCAATAATAGCAAAAGCGATATTGGCACCCAAAGCTCCTTTCTCAGATAAATAACAGCAATTTGCACTAAAATTGCAATTTGAACGCAAGACAATTCGAGAAATTGCAAAGATTATGTCTAGAAGTAAAACATTAATCCACAACTTCTTGAAAAATCCGCATGTATTGATGAAAGGACGAAATGCCAAATAAAACGCTTAGCTGCACAAAAATGGATGAGTTCGGGTCAAATAAAAGCCTAATTATCACTGAACGTTACGAAATGTCGATTTCCCAATTTTAACTTCGGATGATAACATTCGATATAAAAAAGTGCTGTCAGTTAAATTTAAATCCAAATGTAAACCTTTGGGGTCACCTTTCGAACAATGTTTACAAGAACTGCCGATAGTTTGGGACGTTATTGGACTTAGACTTGAACAAGGCCATTACAGAAGAGTGGTGTAAAATTGATCATTCCCTGCTCCAAAATCTTATTTCTTAAATGCCCCGGCCTTTAAATGAAGTAATATTCAAAAAAGGAGGTTACACACTATTAAATAGATTATTCTTTACTTAACATTTTTTTTTGAATATCATTATTGATTTGTACCACATATTCCTATGAACAGATTTTTGTACCACATATTATTTCCTATGAACAGAATTTTGTACCACATATTATTTCCTATGAACACAATTTTAATAATTTGTCTTTTTGTTTAACAAAAATATTACATAAATTTTTTCTAGTTTTCACATTTACTTTACTTAGTATTTAAAATAAAAAATATAAATGGCAATGGAGCCGAAGGCCTAAGTAGCCAGTGCTCTTTTTTATGTTAATAATGTTTTTACCTTTATTAAAATAAATAAAACCAATAAATGGCAAGTTACAATACTTTGTATCACATATTATTTCCCCCAGGTATACAAAGATCTAGACTTAAAGAAAGGAGTGACAAATTGTAAAATAGTCAAACGCAAGGAACAATATCGTCGATAATGAAGACATGAAGTGATCTCCTGGTGTTAATTGGGAGTCCACTTCAGCAAAGCAGAACGCTATTGTGCACTATGAAAGATAAAAATTTACGCCACTTTCTTGGCATATGTCCGGTACTTAGAGAATTTAGATGTAGATACTTGGGGAAATCTCAACTATCAGAGAAAGAAATTAGAATGCATTTACTTTGAATGGTGTAGGAGATAATAACACTCTATTCAGTACACTTCTCTACTGAACAGTAGTGCCAAGCACTATATTTCAGTGTAGCATTCACATCAAATTAGAATGTTCTATTTTTTATGCACGCCTTGAAGTAAAATATCGAGAAATTCAAACAAGCACACCGAGTGCACTACAATATTTTCCAATTTAATTATACTCTTCACGGGAGTGTATATAAGTTTGTCATGAAGTTTGTAACACACAGAAGGAGACATCGCAGACCACATAAAGTACAGTGGAACTCCTCTATAACGAACTCCCCAATAGCGAATGCTTCTCTATAACGAAGTCATTTTGAAGACACAGCGTTTTTTTCATTTTTTTCATATATTTTAACCTCTCTGTAACGAACTCCTCTATAGCGAATAACCTCTCTATAAGTACGATTTTCAAGCACGCAAAATAATTTTTTCATATAAAATAACTCCTCTGTAACGAGTTTTTTCAAACGCAACGTTTGTTTGCATATACATATGTAGTTTTTAGTTTGAAATGCAAGTACATATGTACTTATATACACAAAATGTGTGTATATAAAATTCTTCTGTACCTAAAAATCGTCAGACAAAGTAACAGTTAATTTTGTGCATTTGCTTTTACTCTTGTCTTCCAAAATGTGTTTGTAGCTTTGTTGGTGTGTAAGCTATGAAAAATTCTTAGAAAACGTTAGACACTATTACGTACTATGTATTGTAACTGTAAATTTTGTATATTTGCCTTACAGTTGCCTTCGAAAATATGATTTTTGCTTCATTAAAGTGATAACCATTGAGTGAAAGAGTTGAACAATGGCAAAGCGCAGTAGTTTATCAATTGGACAAAAACTAAATTTAATCTCCGAGGTTGAAAAAGGCACCAAACTAAAAAAAAAAATTGAAAAAAGAAACATCTTGCTATTTGTTGACAACTGTCCTGCACACCCAAAAATTGTGCAAGTTAAACTAAAAAACATTAAGCTCGCATTTTTTCCCCCGAATATGACATCGTCATTGCAGCCAATGGATCAAGGCATTATATTTAATTTAAAACAACACTACAGAAAAAGAATATTTAGGAAAATTTTGGAATCAAAAGAAAACTTATCATTGTCAATTTCATTACTTGATGCCATAAGAGATTTAAGTAAAGCTTGGAAAGATGTGAAAGCAGAAACAATTACAAACTGTTTTAGAAAAGCAGGATTTGCAAAAGATAGTTCTCGTATGGAGCTGGATTCTTCTGATGATGAGAGCAATATGCCTCTAGCAGCGTTGTCTAACTTACAAAAAGATAATATGACGGAACGTTATTTAGGAGAGTTATGGTCAAAATGCACCGATGATGTAATGTATGTAACATTGGATGATTTTATAAATGTTGATAATGTTGAAGTCACCATGGCTTGTCTTACAGATGAAAATATTTTACAAAGTGTTATTAGTATCGAAGGTAAAATAAAATTATAAAAAATACGCTATTAACAATTATTAATCCGCAACAATTGATATTAAAATTTAAAGTTTCAGATGAGGGAGAACAAGAAGAAGAAGTTGAAGAGTTCGTGAAATTCCCAACATTTTCAGAGACGCGCTCCGCGCTGAAAGTATTAAGGTCATTTGCGGAATCGCGCAGTGATGTTCCCGGCAACATATTTAATGCATTACACATGTTTGAAGACTTCGTTGACATGGAAAAGGAAAAATCTGTCCAGCAAACAAAAATTAACGATTTTTTTCAAAGTAAATAAAAGAAAAATTAAATTTGTTTACACATATGTACATATATATATGTAAAATGGATATAAATAAAAAAATGAGTTTAATTTAATTTCTTATTTTAATGTAAATGTATTTGAAGCACAAAAAAATGTTTTCTTTCAACTCCCCTATAACGAAACCTCTCTATAACGAAGGTATTGTCCGGCCCCGACTTCGTTACTAGGAGAGGAGTTCCACTGTATGTATATTTGTGATCAACTCGATGAGACGACTTGATGTTGCCATGTCCGACTGTCCGTCTGTATCAAAACTAATCCCTCAGTTTTTTATTAGAGAGCACATAGGTTACTTTTTACCACACCCTGTATATTTGTTGGAATCAGCCGAATCGGATCACTAGGGGGTACCTCCCATGCAAACCCCCTTTAAATTAATGTTCTTAGAAAAAGTTTTTTGTTTTTTGACGTATCGAACTGAAATTTGGACACTATAAGATCCTAGTTCATATCCAACCACGTAAATTTCATTACCCTAGTGTTACCAGGAGGGGTACCTGCCATACGAACCCCCATTTAAATTAATGTTCTTATTAAAAAAAGTTTCTTATTTTTTGACTTATCAAACTGACACTATAAGTTTCTGTTCCATATCCATCAACCATATAAATTTCATGATCCTAGGGTTAGCAGGAGGGGTACCTCCCATACAAACCCTAATTAAATGACAAACTTATAAAGAATAAAAGTACATTATACAAATTGGAACATTTTCGAAAAATTTTGGAAGATGTAATCGACCATTCGCTGACTATCGACACAATAAATCAATTAGACAATGAAGTTCTCAAATTAACAAATGAAATACATACAACTAGCAGCTTGGCAAAGTACTCCTGCTGCAAGAAAAACACCAAATGGACATTGTTGAAATTACATGTTCACCCTATACAACGTATGTATATGCTCTATTGTTATCTCACTCTTTGAGTGTCTTTATATTCTTCTTATTCGTAACATCATATCGACTGCACGTGTGTGCATAACTTAGGTTATCATTATTTTTTCTTTTTGTACAATAAATATACCTAAATCAGGTTATGAGCCCAGTTACCCAACAGTGAAAATATTGTAAAAAGCGTCAATATAACCATGTCGTCACTACATTCTATTGACAAACTTGATGATACCAATTATGAATATTGGTCTGTGCAGATGCGTAGTGTGCTCGTACACGGCCGATTGTGAAAAGTGGTTCAAGGCGGAAACAAGCCAGACAATCCAGAAGAACTCTCGCAATGGAACACTAACGATGAAAAGGCGTGAGCAACAGTAATGCTGAGCGTAAAGTCGACACACCTACATTACATCAAAGACTGTAAGACTTCTTCAGACGTATGGTTGAAGATACAGGAACGGTATAGGCCTAAAGGTCCCATCCAGAAGATGACCTTATACAAGAAGCTGCTTAATATAAGGTTATTGGTTGGCGAGGACATTGTGGACTTCATAAACATTTAGCGTAATTACTGAACGATTGGTAGAGGCAGGTATTTTCATCCAAGAAGAATTGCTGAGTATAATTCTCTTAACAAGCTTACCAAAATCGTTCGAGAGTTTTGTTATTGCAATGGAAACGCGGGATCAGATACCAGCCTGTAGTGCAATCAAACAGTAACTTCTAACTGAGTCGGAAAGACGTAAAGCGCAAGAATCGATTGAATATGACACACATCAACAAGCGCTCAATGTTCGTTAGTCGAGCAAAGGGAACAAGAAGAAGGAGGGGAAGACGTTCAAAGGGAAATGCTTCACATGCGGAGAAAGAGGACACTATGCGAGTCAATGTGAGAAAAGCAGGCGAACAAAAGTAAAGAGGAAGCTTTAAGTGTCGTCAGTTTGATGAGTCAAATACGCAATAAAAACAGGTCAGGCGGAGCTACATCACACATGTGTGATAATCGTAATATGTTCGATAATTTGGAAGAGCATGAGGAGGATATTTGGTTGGCAGCAGATCGAGCAGTTAGAGCAGTCGGTCGTGGAGAAGTATTATTTAAAACCAAAGAAAATAAAAATGTTCGACTCAAGAACGTTTTATATTCACCAGAATTGAATGCGAACTTTCTATCAGTGAGCAAAGCAATTGAAAATGGCAAGACAGACAAGTTCACCAAGAATTATGCGCTGATTCTAAATGAACAGAAGGAATTATATTGAAAGGAATAAAAAGCAACGGCTTATACATTGTTGAAGAAAAATCAGAATCTTTGAGCGCAGTAAGTAATATCCAAACATGGCATAATCTTAATTATGACAGTCTGAAAGATTTACAACATAAGCAAATGGTGACAGGTATGAAACTGAAGAAATATGATAAATTTGTTTGCAATACATGTTCGATGAGTAAAATTCATAGTCTACCTTTTCCTCAGAAATCAGAACGTAGATCGGAGAAGTTATTAGAGCTAATTCATTCTGACGTATGCGGACCTATTAATATACCATCTATAGGAGGTTCAAGATATTTTCTTACCTTCATAGACGACAAATCAAGATTCATGACGGTTTATTTTCTTAAATCAAAGAGCGAAGTATTAGACAAGTTCAGACAATACAAGTTGCAAGTCGAAGGACAGACACGTTGTAAGGTATTGGCGCAACGCAGTGACAACGGAACGGAATATATAAACCACGAATTTGATGCGTATTTACAAGAGCATGGTATATGACGCGAGCTGACTGCTCCCCACACACCACAACTGAACGGGGTGGCGGAACGAGCAAATCGGACGTTATGTGAAATAACAAGATGTATGATTTTGCATGCGGGAGAGAACCAAAATTTATGGGCAGAAGCTGTATCTACAGCAGCATATATAAGAAACAGATGTCCAACAAAGTTGTTAGCAGACAAAACCCCTTGTGAAACTTGGCATTGAACGAAACCAATAGTGAAGCATCTAAAGATTTTTGGATACCATCGCCTTGGTCAAAAATACACGCGGTAAATTTGAAGCCAAAGCAAGGTTTTCAAAATGGTTGGATATTCATCAACATCGAAGACATATAGGTTGTATGATCCAAAGACACGACATATATTTAAAGAGAACGAATTTAAGGTAAACGAATTCAATAAGAGTTGTAATGAACCTGAAAACGATGTGCTCAAACTATACCTTGACACATCAGAAAGCAAGCAACAAGATATAATAATATTTACAAACGACAATATGAACATGATCCACTAGACGAATATACTGAAGAAGAAATTGTTGACTATATCACCAATGAGGTGGAGTCTTCAGAGAGTGACTCTGCACAAGAAGAGACACGGAAAGTTGGTCCAGGTAGGCCAAGAATTATACGAAACGGTAAGAGGCGTCGTCCGTGCAAACAGTATAATATGCTAAGCATCGCTGTTGATAAAAAGATTCCAGTTAACGTAACAGAAGCATTATCAAGCGAAGATCGAGGTCTGTGGCAAAAAGCAATGCAAGCTGAAATATCTTCAATCGAGAAAAACAAAACATGGTCGTTGGTCGAGCTACCAATCGGTAGAAAAGCGATAAAATGTAAATGGGTATTTACTCTGAAGCAAGGCGAAAAAGGTAATATCGAACGATTCAAAGCACGACTTGTAGCAAAAGGGTGTGAACAGCGGTTTGGAATCGACTATAATGAAACATATTCACCAATGGTTCGATATGCAACAATAAGGATGCTCATGGCTTTAGCAGTTGAACAGAAGATGCATCTACATCAAATGGATGGAGCTCAGCATATCTACACAGCAAACTAGATAAAGACATATACATGCAGCAACCAGAAAACTTTGTGAACGTTGATAACCCAAGAATGGTCCTGAGGCTACAAAAGGCAATATACGGCCTTAAGCAGTCTGGACGTCAATGGAACATAAAACTTGATGAAGTCCTTAAACGCATCGGATTTGTGGCATGCAAAACGAACCGTGCTTATACAAAATGAACGAAAACAACAGATTAGTTTTGATTGCAGTTTACGTCGATGATTTAATAATCGCAAGCAAGTATAAGCCAGAATTATTGGAAATAAAAGCACGCATCGCTGATGAATTTGATGTTGTAGACAAAGGTCAGTTACATCATTTCCTGGGCATTGAAGTTGATCGCACTGGAGAAACTGAAAATATCAAATTGAATTAAGGACAATACATCGAGGACATGCTTAAAAGCATGCATGGAAGAATGTAAGCACGTGGCAGTTCCTTTGGTACCAGGATTTCAGGTGAAGTGTAACGAACAATGTCGTAAAGCAGACATAAACATGTATCAATCGATAATTGGTGAACTGATGTACCTTGCGATTACAAGATCTGACATTATGCATTCTGTGTCAAAGCTCGCACAACGAAATACCGATCCACATACAGAACACATGGCAGCAGTAAAACATATTCTTCGCTACTTAGCAGGCAGTATAGGCCTAAAGTTAACTTATACTGTAACACAGTAGAAGGATATGTCGACGTAGATTGGGATAACGATCTCATTGATCGAAAATCGTATGCAGGCTTTTTATTCTGCTATGGTAATTGTGCAATATCTTGGGGATCAAAGAAGCAAACGACTGTTGCACTTAGTAGTACGTAGGCCGAATACTTGGCTGCTTCGAATGCAGCAAAAGAGACTATTTATTTGCGACGCTTGCTAAAAGAGATTGGTTTTTGGAAGGATTCTCCGATTACTCTTAACGTAGATAATCAATCAGCTATAAAACTGGCAAGCATTCCCGTTTGCCAAGTTTGGATGAGTTAGTCACTCATCCGGGATGCGAAATGGGAGGTCTCAGGGGTGTTGCCTACTCAGGCGTCGCATTTGCCTGCTGTTGTCCAGCACGTTGATTGCCAGGTGGTTGACATGGGCGTCCAGCCTTATAAAGTGTCTGATGCTGTGTTTTACTATTTCTTCATTTAACGTTGGGATATTCAGGTCTCGGTGGATGACTGAGTTTCGGACAAACCACTACGCACCTACAATCCTCCACAGTAGCTTGGACTGAAACCTTTGAAGGATTTCTAGATTTGTTTTGGCTGCAGTGCCCCAAAGCTGTATACCGTAAGTCCATACTGGTTTCAGTATGGCCTTGTACAGCAACAACTTAGGTTGAGTTTGTACTGAGCAGCCAGCTCATTCTGCGGAGTTTAAGGTTCAATTGTTTTCATTTTATCGTGATGTGAGGTTTCCAGGTAAGGCGCCTATCCAGTGTCAGTCCCAGGTACTTGACAGTGGCGCTATTTGGAATGACCTCACCGTTGATGAAAACAGCGGGGCATGTTGAGTGGTTCAGAGTGAAGGTGCCATGCGTAGTTTTTTCCTCCTTAACCACGGCTTCATGAGAATCAGCTGGTCTTGCAGGAGAGCAGAGGCTACATCGGATCTATGTCGCTCACTAACAGGGCCGTGTCATCCGCATAAGTCGCTGTTGAGAAGTTTTCGTCTCTCAAGATCGGAAGGTCCGACGTATAGAGCGTGTACACTATCTTGACGAACTCCAGCTCGCATACTCTTTATGTCAGACTCCTGGCCTTCGCATCTGACATAAAAGGTCCTCTTGTGCAAAAACGATCTTAGTATCAGATAGTATGGTGCCGGCAGCAACTTCTTTACCTTATACAGGAAGCCGGGGTGCCAGACTCTATCAAACGCTTGTCGGACATCTAGGAACACGGCAGAGCAATACTCAAGATGTTCGAAGGTATTGAGAATTTTTTGTACCACTCGGTGGCACTGCTCTGGGGTTCCGTGACATCTCCTAAAACCGAACTGGTGGTCTGGGACCATGTGACCTACGTCCAGCAGTGGCAGAACTCTAACCAGAAGTAATCTTTCGAATGCCTTGGAGAGTATAGCCAGCAAGATGATTGGACGATAGGAGCAGGGTTTGTGTTCTGGTTTTCCAGGCTTGGCTATCAAGATTATCTCAGCGCACTTCCACTGGGATGGGAAGTGACTGAGCCTCAAGATGCCATTATAGATAGCCGTTATGTACAGGAGAGCGTTGTGAGGCAAAGCTTGGATAGCACTTACGTTGATCCTGTCGTAACCAGGAGATTTTGTCGTCTTCAAACATCTGATCTCTTCGATGACCTCAGGAACCCCCACTGGGCGGATCGGGAAGTCCATCTGACAAGCCACGTCGTGAAATCCAGAGTCGACAGTTTGTCGGCAGGCGAGCAGAATTCGAACGGAGTGAATGTGGTTTCCAGATGATTGTCGAATTCCTGTGATTTATCTTCGCTTGATCTGCACCAGGACCCACTTGGACGCTGTAAGGGCGCTTTCCTATTTGTTTGTTTTTTAGCCTCGGCGAGGAATCTCTGCAGACCAAAGGCACTGGTCTCGCTTGGATATGTAAGTTCTGCCAGAGGGGGCCGGAGTTGTAATACTCGCAGCTTCATGGATGTTGCGCGCAAGAAACTCGACAGCATTATCAATATCATCACCGGTGCTGATGTGAAAGTTTGGATCGACTGTACGCACTATCCAGGAGCGGTACAAGGTAAGATTTGTAGATTTCCTAACTATTCTAGGTGGTCTGTTCGCAACGTTTACTGACACATTAATGAGGATTAAGATTAAAAGACAACGTCACAAGCTCAAATCCTCTCACCCAGGGATGCTGAAAGTTGATTAATTACTGGGGTGACAGCTGGGCTTCTCAGGTTTTCTCATAATCCAGTGGATTGAGCCTAACATTTATTGATCTAGAGCGTGTTTTAATATATTCGTCAGTATCTGTTAGTTTTTGTGCTGCTTTTTCGTATTCCTCAAACTTTTCCCGTTGGAAGTTACGAATAATCTGAGCGATTTCAGCGCTTCCACTGTAGAAGAAAGCACCATTTTAAGATGTTGCAAAATTTTATTAGTAGCGTTGAATCCCTCTAAAATGTTGTTCCAAAATCCAGCGTACAGTGTAATTTCCAGACTTCTCATCTTCTTTAAAAGCCTAGCAGCTTCGATTTTGACGACGTCTGTTCTTGGTCATGGGATATGTCAGCAAGAGCTTCTTTAATTTTCTCGTAAATATGAACAATAGCTTTTGTAGCATTAGCACGACATGACCAACGAGTTTCACTTAATAACTTCAGAACGTGTAATTACTTATTATTCTCTGACGATTTCTTGACCAAAATTGCATATCGGTCGGAAGTCGCTGTAAAATATACTTAGAAGTTTTGGATGAAATCGAAAAACTGAACAGCGCAAGGACAAGACTTAGCTGAAGCTTCGCCAACTAAGTTTAGTTGAAGCACCAACATGAGTGATTCTAGACTCAGAAAAAATTGATGTGTGCTTAATAGCCGAGACTCATTTTACTAAGGAATCCTCGATTAAATTTAAGAATTATGTAACATACCTTACTATCCACCCAAACAACTGCGCAAGGGGAGTTAGTGCTGTTATTATCAAAACAAGCATTAAGCATTTTGAAGAAGAACACATTTGCAGAGACGAATTTGAAGCAACCACCGTCACAATAGATGCTGATAATAAAATATCAATTACTGCGGTATACAGTCTTGCAAGGCATCGGATCAAACGCGCCCAATATGTTGAACTTATTAACAGTTACAAAAATTCATTGATAATAGGTGGCAACATCGCCAAGCACATACATTGGGGTCAAGACTAACAAGGAGCAAAGGATGAAAATTGTATGACGCACTTCGAAAGACAGGCTGTATTACTGTATCAACTAGCAAGCCAACATATTGTCCAACAGATACACATAAAACACCAGATCTAATAGATTTTTTCATTGCTAAAAAAGTTTTAACTGCTCATTCATAATCTGATCATTCTCTCATCTATTTGACCATACATGAAAACGTAATTTTGGAAGAGTGTCCTTTTCATTTTACGAACCAGTATACAAACTGGGAATATTTTCGAAAAATTGGAAGATGTAATTGACCATTCGCTGCTATCGACACAATAAATCAATTAGACGATGAAGTTCTGAAATTAACAAATGAAATACAACGAGCGGCTTGGCAAAGTACTCCTTCTGCAAGAAAAACACCAAATGGACTATAGAAAAAAAAAAATGGTATTGGAGAAACGGAGAATGCGGCGACGGTGGCATCAGACAAGATCGCCCCTTGACAAAACTCTGCTAAACAATTATTTAAAAAAGAATACAATAATAGAACCTTAAAATAACTGCTTAAATATTAAAACATCAAAAAAAGAAAAAATTAAACATATTTTCCAATTTATTGAAAAACGGCAGAGGTTACAATGTTTAATAAACCAGGCAAATCAGCGAACGAAGTAACGTCCTATCGACCGATCTCGCTTCTACCCATTTATTATAATACAATATATATATATAATATATATATATTATCGAAAAATAGCATAAAATATTACTGTGGTTATTTAGAATAGTGACGTGGGGCGATTATTTCGCAGTGTACATTTATCTAGGTGGCAACCTTCCGTTTAGAAGGTCATTAGGGTGAAGCCTCTTTAAATGGCATCGTCTGATCCCATGGGTTAATGCCGCCGCAAGGCTGTTTGGGTGGTTTTGTAGCCTCTGCTGATAACGGTTACAGCATTGCATGATTTCATCTCTCGCAGTGGGCATATTGAGATCTCTGTGCAGAATGGTGTTGCACACAAACCATGTTTTGACAGGCTAGGACTCTTTGGATGCTGCCGGCAGCAACGGTACCTCAGATTTGTAACGCGTAGCGCCAAATAGGATATCTGTCTATAGTCCTTTTGTTGTTGAGCGACAACTGTCTGGATGGACGCAGCAACCAGTCAAGCCTGCGCAATTTTGCATAACAGCATGCGGTAGTGGTTCTAATGTGTGCTTGCCATGTAAGCCGCTTGTCCAGAATCAGTCCGAGGTAACGAACTTGGTCCACCTGCGGAATGATTCTGGAGGCATAGTAGGCAACTGGATAAGTGCCACGTCTTAGGGAAAAAACGCAGTTCGCCGATTTCTCTGGATTTATTCCAATATTCCATCGCTTGACCCAGGCCTGAAATCTTCGCAAGAAATCCTGTATTGATTCAGATGCTTCTTGCGCCGAGTAAGAGTTTACAAGGATTGCATATTTAGCGATGGTGGCTTCATCAGGGTCAACTGTTTGGATGTCTGCCGTATATAGCTTAAAAGAATCAAGAATATATGTAAATGACCAAGTCCATAGAATTACTCGTGTTATTGAAAATACATTTGAAGAGAAAAACACCTGTAGTGCGGTGTTCCTCGACATTTCAAAGTCGTTCAACAAAGTGTGCTATGCTGGGTTACTAAAGAAAATCAATGCACCAAACCAGTACTCATGCATATTAAGTTCGTACTTATCCGACCGTTACTTTCGAGTAAAACAAGATGATTATTCACAACTCAAAGAGATAAAGGCTGGGGTTCCTCAGGAAAGCGTATTGGGTCCTCCTCTATATCTATGAAACCAAAACTGATTCACAGCGACATGTGCCGATGACACAGCCATTCTCTCGGTCGGAAAGACAGAGTTGGAATCTTCCTCGAAATTACAGAACGTCTAAACGAAATATAAGATTGGGCGATAAAGTGGCATATCAAACTAAATGAAACGAAGTCTTTGCATATTAACTTCACGTACAATAAAGTGCGATATCTCGCAATTTATATTTACGGTATACAAATTCCGTATTCGAATAAGTTTAGGCATAACTTTAGATGCTAAGCTCAGGTGGAGGGCACACGTTAAGAAAAAGAGAGAAGAATTGGAATTAAAGTCACTGAACTGAAAATCAATTTATGCATGTGTGCCGAGCTAAGTGCAAACCGTTTCAGGCGTCTTATAAACGGGGTATATGTGTGCATAGCAGACTTCGTTTATTTTCTATTCCGCTTTGCGCTTTGTTGTTGTGTTGGTGGGTTTTGCTTGATCATTAAAGTATTAAATATATACATATATTCCCTACGGTGTTAATACATAACCACAAAAGAAATGAAAAGAATTGCACTTTATCACACTGATTATGTGTAAACTTCGTTCGAAATTTCCGTTCAACAATACAATGCATGTTCACTAATTTAAAGAAGTGATCTGGGCTATTTATGCTTTTATTTAAATTGAAATTGAATTGGATTGGGTTTAGATTCAACCAATCAGTTGTTAAGGGTTGTATTAGATTTGCAGTTGAGTTCTGTGATTTCGTCTGTTTTTGCTTTTGCTTTCATTCGTAGGAAATCAATTCAACTGGTTTGCATTATGCTGTTCTTATTGAAAGTGAATTTAAAGAAGTGATTTCATCTGTTTATGCGTGCGATTATAATCGTAGGAAGGCGATTCTGTTCTGAATTAAGTGACTTCCAAGTTAATAAAAGTCTATATCCAAAATGGCACCGAAGCGTTCAACCAATGAAAATGTCTTGCACCTTGTGAGGGAAGATCTTTTGAAGCCTTTAAAGAGCAGTAGGAATTATCTAATAGAGAATTCTGAAGTGATTACATTGGCAGAACTAGAGTTGAGGTTAAGCCTAGTGGAATCGACGGTCTCACAATTAAACAGCGTTCAATCAAAAGTAAGGAGACAGGGATCAAGTGAATTAAACGATAGTTTCCGGCAGACGTTCGAAGAAATGTAAAGGTCTTCATCATGCACTTTTACATAGAGGATCTTCTTCCAATAGTACTTGTAATGACGTTCAGTCAGGATTGCAACCGGAAACGAGTTCACTGAATAGTTCGTTCTTATCATATAGTCGTGCTTGTTATTTGGCAACAGCATTGATTCTAGTGACGGGTAAAGGTATGAGTTTCTGAACTGTAGGTGTGTGCTTGATGCTGGCAGTCAGGTTAATTTTGTAAGCAGCAGTCTTACAGCAAGGTTAGGGTTAGAGGTAGAGAATACAGGATTAAGAGTTCATGGCATGGGTGATACCACAGCAGAAGTCCAAGACTGCGTGGACATTCTTTTGAAATCGCGACTTTCATCATTCTCTAGCACATCTCAATTTTTAGTGCTTATTCACTTTACTAGATATGCGCCTTATACTTCCAAGCTAGAAGGGCAATGGAACTTACCCAAGGAGGTAAAGCTAGCAGATCCTAAATTTAATTCTAGCGAAACATTGATATATTGTTAGGCATCGACTTATTCTTCTCATTGCTAGCAGTAGGTCAAATTCGGTTGGACCACATGCCCCATTGCTACAGAAATCTCTTCTGTGACCTGTGGATTATGAGGAGAAGTGGGATTATGAGGAGGCAAAAGAGGAAAAGTTGTGCAAGATGGTGTAATCGTTTTGCAAAATGGAAGATATCCAGAGTTCAATGAATCAGCACACGCCTGAAGAGAAATTTTGTGTAGATCACTTTTTGGCAAATGTGAAGCAAACTTTGACAGGAAGTTTCATCGTTCGTTTGCCGTTTAGAGCAGATAAGTCCTATTTAGGGAACTCGTATGATATTGCATATACGAAGTTTATTGATGAATATAAGGAATTGGATCATTTAGAAACTGATAATTCCAAGGATGTCCTGTAAGTCTAGTAATGGACGATCATTAAATGTTTTGCTAGCGGTGGGTCCTAAGTTTCAGGATGATTTGTTTGAGATCGTATTACGTTTCCGTTGCTATCGATATGCTCTTACGGGTGATATCTTTAAGATGAATAGGCAGGTGTTGGTGCACTAACAGGATTGCAACTACCAAGGAACACTGTGGCGAAATAATCCTACTGAGGCCATGCAAGTGTTACGCCTTAAAACGGTAACATATGGTACCAGTGCTGTGCCCTTCCTAGTGGTTCGAAGTATGCGCTACTTGGCAGAGTTGCTAAGTATGAAGTATCCAGCGGGGTGTAAGGCCATACTACAGAACTTTTATATGGATGACTTGCTGGTCGGGGCTAACACAATCAAGGAGCTTTGCTCATTAAAAAGTGAGATTTCAGCAGTTTGAATTTTGGCAAACTCGAACTGCACAAGTAACGTTCGAATTGTGCAAGTGAGGATTTACAATCGCAAAGATTGATCGCTGACCCTTTAGTAATCAAGACTTTAGACTGTTCTAAAACATTAGGCATACTGTGGGACTCAGGTGCCGATAGATTCCATTTCACATACCCTACTCCTGCAAGTACTAAGATCACGAAGCGGGTAGTGCTCTCAGAGTTGGCACAGCTTTTCGATCCAGTGGGTATGCTAAGTCCACTAGTAGTATAAGGGAAGATCTTTCTGCAAAGGTTATGGCAGGAAAAGATAGATTGGGATGAGGAACTTCCGAATGCTATGCGAGGCCAGTGGAAGGTGCAGATTCCACGCTGCATTTTTCCAATAACTTGGGAAGAAGCTACATTGCATGGATTTTCGGATGCATCCAATTTAGCCTATGGCGCAGTAGTGTATGCCAGAAGTTTGGATCAAGAGGGCAAGGTTGTAGCATCGAAGTCCATGGTGGCACCAGTTAAGGTTATGTCGTTACCACGCTTTAAATTGCAAGGAGCGTTATTGTTAGTGGAGTTAATGATAAAGGTAAAAAGGTGCTTGGGCATGAATAACTTAAAAATTTTCTTTTGGACAGATTCCACAATTGTTTTGAACTTGCTTGCTTCCCATGATATTCGATGGTGTACCTTTGTGGCAAATAGAGTATCTAAAATACAGGAGGTATCTACTATTCATCAATGGTTGAAAATTGATACAAAGTCGAACCCTGCGGATATTGTATCGCGAGGGATAATTGGGTACGAATAAGTTATGGCTAGAAGGCCTAGAATTTTTGAAAGGGCCACGGAATAATTGGAAAATTGGGATCGGAATAGGTCAAGTTACCTGAAGAACGAAAATCTACGTTAAGTTTAGCGACAGAACTCTCTGTGGGAGATGGCAGTTGCAAATGCGTTAATGACTTTGCTAAGTTGCAGCGAGTCTCTGCTTATATATATAGATGGTTACGAACATGTAGAAAAATTGACGTTAGGAATCCAAGTACAATGAATTTAATAGAAAGAAGGGGCTTGCTATGTTACTGCACAAAGTCCAGAATGTGTGCTTGTCACAAGAGTTCGCGTGCCTAAGGGCAGATAAGATTGTAAATTCATCAAAGGTTCAGAAGCTTACTCTGATTATAGATCACTCTGAAGGGGTGGCCATGATGAGGGTAGGTGGACGTTTGGCTAGAGCAAATATCGCATTCAGAATCAAGCATCCTATATTATTGCCGTGCGCCCAATTAGTGGTAAAGTCGCTATTGTGTTTTATGCATCGGATTAACGATCATGCTGGTGCACAAGCTTCATGTGCATTTCTGCGTCAAAGGTATTGGATTACTAATTGTAGATCTCTAGCTCGGCAGACAGTTCGCGGTTGTTTTGCTTGCTTTCGACAGCGACCTGTACTGGCCAACCAATTCATGGCAGATTTGCCGGCATACCGAATCAGAGGAGAGAAGCTACATAAGGATCCAGCTAGAAAATGGCCTCTCGAGCAAATTGGATCCTTAGGTGTAGAGCTCAAATTTATACCTCCAAGTTCCCCATATTTCGGGGGACTATGGAAGATTGCAATTAATGTAGCAAAGAGGCTGTTGGCAAACCAGGTTAACGAGATGGCGTTAAACTTTGAAGAAATGTCGATAGTGGTACCGCAAGTAGAGGCAATAAGGAACTTTCCTTCACTCTGCCCTCTCAACGATGATGCACATGATTTGAACGCATTAACCCCAGGTCATTTTCTTGTGGGTAGACCTCTTAACTCTCTACCAGAAGTCTACATTGAAGACATCTCTAGGCTGTCCATTGTGAATCGATATAAGCGAGTTTTTGCCGTGCAGCAAGAAATATGGCGGCGGTGGGTTAACGAATACTTGACCCTCCATCATGAGCGCCAAAAAAGAACTAAGGTGTACAACAACATTGCAGTAGGTACACTAGTTCTTGTGGCGGATGAGAACGCTCCGCAAAATAAATGGTGCCTAGGACGTGTAATGGAAGTGATCCCTGGACAGGATGGACTCGTTAGAGTAGTCACAGTGAAGACAAGGTCTGGTGTATTGAAGCGCAGCATACACAAGATATGCAGGCTACCTCTGGAGTCGAATGGGACTTAAGTTGGTTGGAAGGAGCTTCCAAGGTGGGGAGTATGTTTGCGCCGAACTGTTAAAGTAATAGAGCTTTTATTTGATATATGTACTAATCTTAGAAGTCTCTTAATTTTTCCTTATCTTCATCTCTTATTCGAGTTAATTTTTCTCTTTAGTTCTCTTAAGTTATCTTTAGTCATTTGAAATTATCTTATGTTATGTTAAGCTTTGAATGAAATGCATTATAAATTAGTTAGTGAAGTAAGAATGAAAGACATAAAAAACAGAAGCAATTAAGAACACCAAGAAGAAGGACGTGTTTTTGTGTTTCTCCTACATCTGAAGTACCAATTCAACAAGACGACTTCACTGAGGGCCGACTGCCGGAACCTCCCGAGGAAGAACTCAACAAGAAGTATTTCTATTTTGTTATGATTTAGTGAAGTTATATAATTGTATAATTATGCTTTTTAATTCAAAATTGGTCGCGTGAAGTAGTTCGTTGAATTTGTTTTTAAATTTCCTATATACATTTCATGGATTTTTAATACAATGGATGCGACCGTTGTTGCTGTCATTATTAATAATAATAGTTCCACAGTCTACTTCGTTAAACAGATTAGAGTTTTCTGTATTTGATTTTACTTTCCCCATGCTGACTGTAATATTTATCTTTTTTTTTTAATTTTTGTTGTTTTCTTTCTTTTTAGGGTTCCGTACCCAAAGCTCGCCAACGGGACCTTATTGCTAAGCCAAAACTGGCCGTCCGTCCGTCAGAGATCTCAATCTCATGAACCGTAATAGGTAGAGAGGTGAAATTTTCACAGAATGTGTAATTCAAAGTGTAGGCAATGCGTGTGTAACGACAAATACTAGAAATAAAATAAAGTTAAAAACATAGAACCAAATTTAAATTAGTATTAGAATTTTTTTTTGTTTTCTATCTTGTCTTTGATCTGATGTTAATGAGTGCATTCATAGCTAACTTATTGTGGATTCTTTTTGATTGTTCATATTCAAAAAGCTTCCCCTCTTTGTTAAATCCCGTTATACAAAACCTATTGTTCAGTTGTTACAGTAACATAGCAAAAACAAAAACAATTTGTGCAAGCAGACGCTATGTCTAATGCTTGTGGTTGGCAAGCCGAATATGTGTCAAGCTGTTACGGACGTGATTCAGCAATTTAATAATTGCATTGGTAAGGGTCACCAATGACCAACAATTCAAACCAAAACGGCCAATTAAGAGTTAAGATTAACACCATTGAAAACTTTGTTAAGATTAGACAGCTTCTTAACTGGAGTAATAAAGTTATAGGTTTTATTAGAACAAATATGTTTATTATTTTCTAGTACATTTTTGCCTATGTTTAATTACATGTTTCTGTCAAGCGCCTTTTCTTCTTTTCACACTTAAATCAAAACAGGTCTGCCACTACCACGTCTTTTCAACATCAACCTTTTCAACAGACTACTGTGCTCATTCCGCTGCTACTCAAAACACTCTCGAAAAAGAACCTAGAGTCGCGTTGCCAACTACTATTCTCTAACAAGGGGTTGCCACCTGCCGCAAACCTCACAATCCTACAATCGGTCGTCCTGACTCTTCGTTCGTCCCGAACGAATCCCATTTTTTCATAAACTCTGCCGCAGTAGTTAAGTTAGGTTCTTCCTGAGTCCCTGCTTTCTGTACCTCGTATCTACCATGTTTCATCAGCTTCGCTACTCTGTATGATCCGAAAAATTTTGGTCGTAACTTCATTTCTGATTTATATTGTGTTCTCCTGATAGCTATTAACTCTCATACTTTATGCTTCGTTTCTACCTTTCTATTGCTGTTAAAACTTTTCCTATTTTCCTGCTGTATCCTTTCAATATTCTCCTGCGCACTCTTCCTTATGTCATCTCTATCTTCATTGAAAATATCTATTTCTACATCCTCTAATAGTTTTCTTATGTCGTCGTCTTTTGTGCTCATATTCAGTCCAGTAAGTATCTCAAACGGGGTATATTTTGTACTTCGAGGTGCCGTGTTGTTTATGATCTATTGCACGCGTTCCACATATTGATACCAACTATCTGGCTTACCCTGGCATATCTTACTGAACATTGGAATGACTATTCTATGGATGCGTTCCACCTGACAGTTTCCTCTGAACATTCCCGCCGTTATGTGCAGTAGTTGTGTGTCTTCTTCTTCACAATAATCTTTGAACTTATTTGATGTGAACACTGTACTTCAGTCTGTGACTATTCGCTTGGGATTTCCAAAAACCATTGACTGCTCATCACACGCTATTACATGACTTTGTTCCTTTCAGGTTATCACGAACAGAACAGCCGACCATTAACGAAACCACAACTCATTTCAGACGACCGTTGCAAGGTGTTAGTCTTGTAGCACACACAGCCAAGAAAGGCATACTTCCAACAGCAGTAGTCCAGATAAAGGACAAATTCGGACAGCTTCACTTAGTTCGTGCGTTACTTGACTCTGGTTCCGAGGTCAATTTCATTACAGAAGAAACTGCTAAGCGTTTGCAATTTGACAAACAAATAGTATATGAAGAAGTTAGCGGTTTGTCAGATGTTAGGCAGAAGGTGAATTATAACGTGTTCGCAACGCTTCGATCACGATGCACTGAATTTGAATGGCCATCAACATTCGCGGTGATAAAGCGAATTTGTGCAAAGCAACCGCAGAAAATGGTCAGAATCCCAGAATGGAATTTACCATCAAACATGGCACTGGCTGATCCACAGTTTTATTCATCTTCCAAAATCGACATCTTGATTAACACTGAAGGTTTCTTTGATGCTATACGAGAAGGTAAATACAGCCTAGACGAGAATCAGCCGTGCCTACTCAATACCGCATATGGTTGGATAATCGGAGGTAACATAAGACTCACTGGATCACATGACGTCCAGTTGTGCCATTTCGTTCAAAAAGCTGAACCGGATGAAAGCGAACTGATAGGGCTAGTGGAATGATTCTGGAGAATTGAAGACTACCAAACGAATGCATCCAACTTAACAGAAGAAGAAATTGATGCCGAAAAGTACTTCCGCAGAACAGTGGCACTGCGAAGTGATGGACGTGTGCAATTAAGGTTGCCATTCAAAGAGCCAACAGTTCAATTAGGGAACTCATTCGATATGGCAATGAAACGCTTCAGTTACTTAGAGAGGAGACTAGATCGTGATGATCATTTGAGAGAGACATATGTCGCATTCATGGAAGAGTACATAGCTCTCAACCACATGTCATTGGTTTGGAGATGAACAAGCCTCACTTTTACATACCACATCATTGTGTGTTTAGGCCACACAGCCTAACAACAAAACTACGTGCAGTCTTCGACGCATCAGCAAGTAGTACTTCAGGATGGTCTTTGAATGAGTTATGTGGGACCAACCATACAGCAAGAATTAATAACCAAATTACTGTCATTCCGTCTACCCAGATTCGCATTAACAGGTGATATTACGAAAAAGTATCGTCAGTTCATAATAGATGAACGGGATAGGTACTTTCAATTAATATTTTAGAGACCTAATAAGCACAGCGAAATTCAGACATATCAGCTGAACACAATTACATATGGCACATCGGCTGCTCCATTTCTGGCAATAAGAGCTTTGCGTCACATAGCAAGTTCTTACGGGTCTGAATTTCCACTCGGTAGCGAAGCCTTTCTCAATGATTTTTACGTAGATGATCTATTAACTGGGGCCGATCAAGAGGATGAGCTGCAAAGAAAAAAGGACGAGTTAATAACGCTTCTGACTAGAGCTGGGTTACAGCTAACGAAATTTAGCAGTAATTCAAATAAAATAGTGGCAACATCAGAAGCTGAAAAATTCCTTGTTCTTGATGATCATGAAACTACAAAAACATTAGGCATCGATTGGCAACCTAACCTAGATGTTTTTGTGTTTCACTACCAGTTTGAGTCAGGAGAACCTTTCACAAGAAGATCTATTTTGTCAACAGTTGCACGAGTATTCGATTTGTTAGGTCATATAAGCCCTGTGATAATTCGGTGTAAAATCTTCATTCAGGACATAACACTGAAGGGAATTGATTGGGATACGCCAATTGAAGGTCAGCTTCAAGAAACTTGGGTGAATCTGTTGGGTATTTCACGTTTAAAATTTCCACGATTTGTGTTCACTTCACCAAATGAGTTGTGTGAAGTACATGGGTTTGCAGATGCTTCAGAAAGAGCGTACGGATGTTGCATCTACGTTCGGGTTCAACAAAGTGATGGCATCAAAGTTAACTTGCTCATTGCAAAGTCGAAGGTGGCACCGACGAAAGTACAATCATTGCCAAAACTTGGGTTGTGCGCCGCTGTCTTACTCAGCAGGACTTGGCGTAAATTCGCTACCAAGTTACAAGCATACACGAAACAAATTTATTTCTGGACGGATTCGAAGGTCGTGCTGCAATGGATAAAAATGCATGCTTCTCAACTGCATTGTTTCGTTGCAAACAGAGTGTCAGAATTGTAAGAGCACAGTCAAGACTTCATTTGGAGATATGTTCCGTCAAAGCAGAATCCAGCAGACATCGTGTCCCGAGGATGTAACGTAGCAGAGATGCTCACAAATATGTGGGTGAATGGTCCTGATTTCCTTATGTATCCTGAGTGCGATTGGCCCCAGTTGCGGGAATCATTACCTCCGCCGATCGAAGTATGTAGTAAGACCATAATAGCTTGTAGTAACACTCAGGGCACTGAATCAGTTATCGATTCGATTGTGAAGAATTTCTCATCATATTTGCTAGTCTTGCGTATATTATCATATGTATATCGATGCGCAAACAGAATAAAGCCAGATGTATCGCTCTCACCAGGAGACGTGTTACATATACCGTCGAATGAATTAACCATCACTTTGTAGAGAATTGTCGTACACATACAGCAATCTTAGCAAAGTAGTCTGCGGATGCACCCATTGCTTCCACTACAAACAAATTATGCAGCAAATTATGGGTCAACTTCCAGCAGATCGGTTACGCATCATGAGACTGTTTTTGGTTACAGGCGTAGATTTCTGTGGTCTTTTTTACACATCGTACAAAATAAGGGGCAAAGAACCGAATAAAACCTACTCTGCAATATTTGTTTGTTTCGCCTCTAAAGCGGTACACATCGAGTTGATAACAGAGTTATCGACAAATGCGTTTCTTCTTGGCCTTCGGAGATTTGTCAGTCGCCGTGGCATTCCTCAAAAAATTTATGCAATAACGCAACAAACTTCGTTGGTGCAGCTTCAAAACTAAATGAATTTAAATTCCAAATGTTCAACAAGTCAACAACTGATACATACATTTATACAGCAATTGTAAAAACTTTGTATTTAGTTTTATCCTCCCTAGAGCACCACATTTTGGAGGACTCTGGGAGGCAGCCGTAAAGTCAGCAAAAACACTAGTGGTAAAGAATGTACCTACTGTATTATAGTACAGACGACTGCGAAAAAAAATGCGTTATTCAGATAGATGGCAAAGGGTGACATATCTCAAACAGCAATTTTGGTCACTTTGGCAACGTGACTATATTCATACGTTACAACAACGTTCCGAGTGGACAAAGGAACAGCCAAATCTCACTGTTGGACAGCTCGTTATCATCCATGAAGACAACACGCCACCCAAACAGTGCATTTTAGGTCGAGTGACGTCCTCAATCGTTGGCAATGACGGCAAGGTTAGCGTCGCTGATGTACAAACGAAAAAAGGTATAGTCAGACGACCAATACACAAACTTGCACCACTTCCAAGAGACGACTAGCAACCACGTTTTGTTTGAAAGTACATTCTTTCAACGTGGGGAGAATGTTGGAGGAGAACAAATGCTAATATTAAGCAGACAGACATTATAACATAATCAAAACAAAATATAGAAAAGCAATAAAAATGATCACCGAATTGGCAGTCTGTGAATGTGGATCTTTTGTGGATGGCATTTACAGATTGCAATAGTTGGCAACTATTTTTGAGGTCATTGACTTGAGGAGTTTTTGATCAAAAACAGGAAGAAGGAGAATTTTCTTATTGTATTAATATGGCGATTTAACCTGAACAACAGTTTTTTATTCTATTGTAATTTACCACAATTCTTTGTTATAATAAAACTAAAGAAAAATAAAGAATTAATTTTTTAACAAACACAGATGTTGTTGCCTGCAGATTGGCACGCCCACTTACTGTGGTTTCTCTCAACTCCCTACAACTCCCCCGCCGCTGATGTACACTTATGTTGTTGTTGTTGATGTTGTAGCCTGCAGATTGCCACGCCCACTTTTGTGGTTTATATGTGCCCTTCAGCTACAACTCCCTCGTCGCTGATGTACACTATGTTGTTGACAATACCTCCCTTAGGTATTGACTCGTTGTTGAAAACTTTTCGTATTTGGCTTTGGTGATCTTCTCGTATACCTGCTGCTCTGCTTGGCGGCATTAGACAGCAGGAATCAAAAATTTGAATTTTAACGATCAATAAGAAATGTCACCACTACACTTGCAACTATTATTACGCCGCTTTTGTTGTTTTCTTCTTTTACTATTTCTTTTATTTTAGGTACCAACATTTGCAACATTTGCCTATGTTTAATTACATTTTTCTGTCAAGTGCCTCTTCTTCTTCTTTTCACACTTTAATCAAAGCGGGTCCTGCCACTAACACGTCTTTTCAACATCAACCTTTTCAACAGACTACTGTGCTCACTGCACTGCTACTCAAAAAACCCTCGAAAAAGAACCTTGAGTCGCGTTGCCAACTACTATTCTCTACCAAGGTATTGCCACCTGCCGCAAGCCCTCACAATCCTACAAAGTATATCAGACATACCAGTTAAGATCTTATCGAAATGTTATTAAGAACTTACATCATTCCACATCAACTGATTACATTGAGACTTGGTCATAACATATCATTCTGCTTGATTGTTGCCAAATGCAATTGGCTTGGGCTTACGTGTTTGGAATGTTTAAAGTGACAGATTGTATTTTAAAAGTGTCCAGCTCAAATTTTTCATAAGTAATTGTGGATTCTGAATTATACATTTTGAATTGTTAATGTTTAGCGAGCAGTTTGTGAAATTTAGGATCATTTCTTTTCGGAAATCACATCTTCTTCTTGTAAAGGTTGGGGTTCTGTCCTGGTCATATTTAGTTTTTGCGTTCTATTCTTTGCTAAGTTTCCTAATTTCTCCTTAACTTTTGGGTATAGATTTTGTTGATACTCATTGAGTTTTTGTAAGTATTCGTGTTCGTTTTTGAATTCTATTGTTTTATTGAATAGATGTGTTCTTCCGTGGAAAAGTTCATATGGGGTAATTTTAGTTGAGGAATGTATGGCGTTGTTGTAAGTGATAAGAGTTTCTGACAGAATATCATCTTCGTTACATTGTATGTTGTTATTTTTTTTTTCTTTCTTTTAAGTTGAATATTAAAGTCATTAAGGGGTTTTTAAGAAATAGGAATACCATCATCGAGGTTTTCTTCTGCGGAATGAATTGTGGTACCTCATGTGCCGTGGTTTGATAGATCTTTCACGTTTATGTCAATTAAGATTCTTCTGAGGGCGTCAGCGTTTGTGTTGCTTTTGGCTGCCTTGTGGATATTGTCAAAGTCATATTTTGAATGTGAGAGGCTTGTGGTCCGTAATGACGGTGAACTTGGTTCCGAAAAGGTAAGGTCGGAAATACCTCGTTGCCCAGACGATTGCCAGTAATTCTTTTTATATTGCGGAGTAGTTGGTTTCTGTATCTGAGAGTGTGCGGCTAGCGTAACATATTGCTTTGTCGCTGCCTACACGACCTTGAGACAAGACTGCTCCAAGTGCTACGTTGCTAGCGTCTGTGGTCAATATGAATGGTTTTGTGAAGTCTGAATGTTGCAAAATTGGATCGTTGCAGGCTTTTGGACATTTTAAATGTGTCAATATATTCTTTGTTCAGATCAATTTTATTATTTGCTTTCAAGCACCTTGTGAGTGGTTTAGTTCGTTTGCAAAGTCTTGGTTGAACTTTCTATAGTACCCCATCAGTCCGAGGAAGGATTTGATTTGTGTTGTCGTTTTTGGTATGGGGAATTTTTGGATGGCTATGATTTTGTTCTGGTTGGGCTTTATACCTTCTGGGGTAAATACGTGACCTAGGAAATCGATTTCTTTCCGGAGGAATTCTGATTTATGCAATTGGACTTTGAGGTTGGATAATGTTAGTCTTTCGCACACTTTTCGCAGCTTGTTCATGTGCTCCTGCAGTGATGTGGAGAAAACGATGATATCATATAAGTAAACTAAGCAAGTTTCGCCTATTATGCATTACATTATCCATGACGCGTTGGAAAGTGGCTGGGGCATTTTTCAGCCCAAAAGGCATACCCACTCGTCCATCTAAGGTGGTGAAGTAAATACTTCTGCCTAAGTTGTCGAGTACTTCGTTTATGTTCGGTATTGGATAGCGGTCGGAGATTGTCTTTTCATTTAGTTTTCTATAGTCGATCACTAGTCTCCATTTCCGTATCCCACTGGAGTCTAGTTTTTTCGGTACAATCCACACTGGGGAACTCCAAGCGGAATAACTGGATCTGATAATGCTTTGCTTGAGCATGTTGTCTATTTGGGATTTGACCTCCTGTTTGTATATAGGGAAATCTGTAGGATTTTGTGTATATTGGGACGTCATTTACTATTTTGATGTTGTGTTTGACTTCGTTAGTGAATGTGAGTTGATCATTAGAATTATGAAATATATCTGCGAATTCGTTGCAGATTCGAGATAGTCTTTTTCGTTCTTTTGAATGTTACAGCAGCTAGCTGCTTGCAGTTCTACGACGTCTTTATAGAAATGGTGGGACGGACTTATTTTCATTAATGAGATTATGAAGGTATTGTATCAAGGATGACTCTGTTCTTTTATCGAAACTGGTGATAATGATGTTGCGTTTAGTAGTTCATTTGCCTCTCCAACAATTCTATTACGGACAGCTCGTAATTGTATTCGCCCACAAGGGTCTTATTGGTGTCTTGGATACAGTTTAGAATTTCTTCAACGGTTTCAATAAAAGCTGTAAGATTTTTGGGATAACCATCGAAAGGTGGTATTTCCTTAATTGGGTTCGGAATTCGGAGAGATGTGAATTCATCGGAAGCGTTTACTGGTGTTGGGAAATTTTGTGCATTTGGGTTAGTCTCTTGCATCATTACTATAGGGTTGTTTCCTACTACTTCTGCAATGTTCGGTAAACTCTGTACTTTTACTTTTACTTTTTCTTTGCTTCTCCTTGTTGGTAGAAGTCTTGGTCTGGTCTTAATTATATATGTATATATTTCAGTTAATTTCTATAAGTGTGGGTATATATATCTTTATATACTATGTATATATTAGAGATCTGCATGATGGCAAAAAAACTACGTTCGAATCAACAATGTTCAATATAAACTGAGTGAAATAGAACGCGACGCCGAAAGAATTCGAGTGAATTTGTGCACTGACGTCAGACTCAGTCGCAGAACATTCACTCAAAAATGCATGAATTGAATGAGTGAGAATGAGAGGTTATTTTCGAATTAGTTCGAATGCCTTAATTTTTTTTTTTGCATAAGAACAAAGGGCTGTTGTTGTTTTGCTATGCGTAAGGAAAAGAAGAAAGAAAACAACAAAAACAACAAATGTAGTACGCATATACATACACACAACCACTTACATACGTCTCCGTCTTATTCTCCGCTCATTTACTTGTACGATCACGCGCTTCACTCAAATCAAACGTAAAATTCGAATTAATTCGGATGTGTTCGGTTATGCTGAAGTTTTCAATTCGTTTTGCACGCTAATTCTTTCTAACTCATTTCACAGAACGCAGATGGCTTTCGAACTTAAAACGCAGTCGCACTCATCTTCATTCATTTCGTGTCTCGTTCTCACTCAATTCAATTCAATTCAATTCAATTCAATTCGAGTTCATTCTTTGGACTCCAGTTGTAAGCGAAGCCACGCAGCTGTCTAGTATATATGTATTTATATATGTGTATTTGTATATTTATAAGAAAGAATTTCTTTTTATATGTATGTATATTGTGATTTGAGTTGTTTTGGTAAAAATTGAAATTTTGCTGTCTACGTATTGTTGTATCTGCTCTTATTACTATTTTATTAATGTATTGTGGTCACCAGGTCTAAACTGAGCGCGATGCTCATGTTTTTGTTTCCCACTTTGATTTTTGTTTATATGTATTGTTTATGTATGCAGCGCGATGCTCATGCAAAGATTTTCTCACTATCTGCTTAAGTATGTTTTTCTTTTTGTATATAATTTTGTTTAATTGTTTGTAAGTTTGTGGTAACGTAGCCTGTTGCTCGGCGCGATGCTGATGCAAAGACTTTTGTTACCCAGTTTGAATTTTGTTTATATGTATTGTTTTTGTATGAAAGACTAGCGGAATCTATTTCTCAGCGAGATGCTCAGGCAAGGATTTTTTCGCTATCTGGTCAAGCATTTTTTTTTTCAATACGACACGCGTATGATTCCCTCTTCGTTTTTTTTTTTTAATATATATTTAGAAATGTTATTACAGACAATTCTAACTAGCAAAATACTTTACAATTATTTCAATTGATTATATACCGAACTTTGTTTAAAAAAAAAATTAATATTTTCAAGTGATGCTTAGGATTTTGCGAGATTAAATTTATCGCGTGCGTCTGCGATGCCGACTCAACAGGAAAAGACAGAATCTCGAGTCAGTGTTGGCAAGCTCGCTTTCCTTTCCCCATCTGATCATTTGGGTTGCCACAGGATCTTCAAGGAGCTGCCAACGTACTCCACAGAGGGTTGCCACAGTATACCCCTCCTAGACAAAACTGGTGTCCACATTGGGAAACGTAACCATTCGACTGGACACATTAGGTTTTGTTGAAACTTGCTGGTAGCTGGATACGCCGTGCGTCGCTACTTCAGCTGGTGTCGTAAATGCTGGCTTCAAACGATCGATGCTTATGTTTACCCTTCGTCCCTTGATCAGCAGTTTGAAAAACTTGTCGAATTTTTTCAACACCAGGAATGGTCCGTCGTAGGGTGGCGTCAGCTATGGGCGCACCGAGTCGTTGCGAACGAAAACGTGTGATGCAGTCAACAGCTGTGGAGAAACAAAGATTTTTGGCAATGAATGAAATGTAGTGTGCGTAGAACGTAGGTTCTGCATTGCTTTGACAAACTCAGCCACAGTGTCACTCGATGGCTCTGAGACTTTTTGTGTGCCGAAGAATTCGCCGGGTAGCTTAAGCTGGTGCCATACATAAGCATTGCTGGGGATGCTTCAATGTCCGGCTTGAAAACCACTCGTAGGCCAAGAAGGATGGTGGGTAGGCAATGTGTCCACCTATTAACGTTGTTGCAGAGGATAGCAGCTTTAAAAGACCGATGCCACCTCTCAATAAGACCATTAGATTGCGGGTGATACGGCGTTGTACGTAAGTGAGTGGCTCCGATGATGGTTATCAACTCAGCAAAGACAAATGACTCAATCTGTCTGCCACGATCTGATGTGATTCGCTGCGGAACCCCGAATCGCGAGATCCAGTGCGTTACCAGGGCTCTTGCGACAGTCTCAGCTGTGATGTCGGGAATCGGCGCAGCCTCCGGCCATCGGGTGTAATGATCGATCATTGTCAAATAGTACCGCTGACCCTCACACAATGGGAACGGACCAACTATGTCGATGTTGATGTGTGAAAAACGTTCATCAGGTGGTACGTATTTTGTCGGCGAAGATTGTGTGTGCCGGTGTATCTTGGCTCGTTGACAAGATTGGCAGCATCGGAAAAAAAATACTGGTGTCCCTCCTGATTCCTGACCAAACAAATCTGTCAGTCATTAGCTTGCTCGTTGCACGCACGCCTGGATGTGATAAGCTGTGAACCATTGCGAGCAAGCGTTTCCGGAACTATTTAGGAATGAAAGGGCGCACCTGAGACGTGGTCGTATCGCACATTAAGTGTAAACTGCTTCCTGGTATTGGAAAAAATTTCAGTATCAGCGAATTTTGTTGAGTTGAACTCTTGTCTCGGATTTGCTTAAGTTCGACGTCATCCTTCTGAGCTGCAGCGATCTCCGCATAATCAATCGCTTCGTTGACTGATTGTATCCTTGATAACAAATCAGCAGTGACATTATCTTTACCGGCGATGTGGCGATTGTCAATCGTGAACTGACCAATAAAATCAAGATAACGCACCTGACGGGGAGATGCCTTTTCTAGCTTTTGCTGGAATGCGTAAGTGAGTGGCCGATGGTCAGTGACTATGTAACACCCTCTACCCTCAATCATGAAACGGAAATGCCATACACTCTTATACACAGCGGTTAGCTCACGGTCGTATGTACTGTAATTACGTTGCGACTTAGTGAACGCGTTCGAATAAAAACCAAGTGGTTGTAAATCGTCATCGACAATCTGGTGAAGCGCAGCAACGGCCGCTGTGGCTGACGCATCTGTGTGAAGCACCAATTGCGGTCCGTGCAGAGGGTGTGATAAAGTTACTGCTTTGCTCAACTCCGTTTTGGTTAATTCGAAAGCCTGCTCAGTTGCTGGACTTCAAGTTAGAGGAGTGCAGTCATTCTTTATGTTGCCAGGTATCACCTGTTGTAGTATAAGCTGATACGAAATTGCACGTGGTAAGAATTTACGATAAAAGTTAGTCATCGCTAGAAAACTTTTAAGTTCTTTAACCACTGAAGGTTTTGGGAAATTTCGTATGACCTCTTGTCTCTCGGGCAATGGCTGAATCCCTCGAGAGTTGACGAGGTGACCAAGGAACCTTATTTCGCTCTTCCCAAACTCGCATGTGGCCAAGTTGATCACCAGATGATGGTCAGATAGGCGACGAAACACCTCACGAAGATCATAACGATGCTGCTCAGCTGATACGGAAGCAATACAAATGTCGCCGATGAACGGAGAAACGTAGTCGAGACCTCGCAGCACTTCGTTGATTAACCTCTGAAACGTTTGCGCAGCGTTGCACAGGCCGAACGTCAAAAACTTTAATTCGAACAGACAAAAGGGTGTCGTTATGGCAGTCTTCGGTATGTCTTCCTCGTGTATCAGAACTTGATGGAAAGCTTTTAGTAAGTCTATTTTCGAAAATATTAATAATAATAATAATAATAACGGGCCCGATAGCACAGCGATCAGTAAGATCTATTGTACATAGCCCTATTTGATAGAAACCCTATATGTTTAGACTTTTGATGAATCTTAACATATCTTGGGGTTTGTTGTTCCACAATTTGTGTGGATTAACAACAGTGTCACCGAGGTGGTGAAGTCTATGTCTACCGAGTGCAGGACACTTGCAGAGTATATGCTCTGAACTTTCTTTATCCATTTCACAAAATCGGCAAACGTCAGTGTCGGAAAGACCTAACTTATTTTGATGATACCTTAGGTTGCAGTGACCCGTGAAGTATCCAGTCAAAATGCGTAAGTCTACTCTACTGAGTGAGAGAAGCTTATTCGAGATACTCTTTGAAAGAGTGAGGAATTGTTTTGCCTGGCGTTGTCCGGTGGAGTTCACCCAGTGTTTTAGAAATTTCTTTTCCTCAAGTTTCCTGATTTCTTCGTTTTTGTGGCTTTTCGAGAGACCACAGAAAGGCTCAGGACCGTAAAAGGGCATGATCGCCCCTTGTTTAGCCAAGTAGTCGGCCTTTTCATTGCCTTCATGACCTTCATGTCCTGGTACCCACCTTAATACAACAGTATTAAAGTTACCCAGTTCATTTAACAGGTTAATGCAGTCATATGCCATCTTTGAAGTGAAAGTGACCGACTGTAGGGTTTTTAAGGCCGCTTGACTATCCGAGAGTATGTAAATATGTACTCCTCTCATTTTCCTGCGAAGACATTCCCTCGCATTAATTTCAATGGCATACATTTCCGCTTGAAATATTGTTGGGTAGGTACCCATTGGGATAGATTTTTTGAATTTAGGGCCATAAATTCCCGCCCCTGTTCTACCATTTTCAAGTTTAGACCCGTCTGTAAACCATATCTGGGAGCCGGGTTTGATCATCATTAATAATGATTTGAAAAAGTTTGAAGAAGATAGTTTTAGACGATAGAGTATCATCTCTATGCAAAATGGGACTGTCTACAAAATTTTCTAAAATTTTTAGGTGTCCCTTAATATTGCCCCCTTTTAAGTCGGCAATACCTTCCAATCTCAAGGCGCTAATAGTAGCTTCCTTTTCTATTAGGATAGGTAATGGTGGGATGTATAAGAGCACCCCTAGTGCGTCAGTGGGACACGTTTTCATGGCCCCTGTGATACTGACACAAACAAGTCGATGCAGTTTACTTAGTATATTTACTGCAATCCTTTGTTTCGAACAGTTGCGACTGTGTGATCGTGATCGCGCTGTCGTTGCCTCAAACTTTTTGGTCAGCTCTGCCACAGCTGCCTCCAAAACATCAAATCGTTTGGTCTGAGCAACGCTGAACAACTTCTGATGTGGGGTGATAGCGTCTACAACCGAATCTGCCACTTTGGTGAACTCGACTGCGGTACCCTGCGTGGCTGCGATTATGGCCTGAGCAGCCTCATGCAACCTTTTAGCCCATAGCCCTTTCAAAGCTGCTTCACCCAGCGTGGTACCGGCAACTCTCTTCATTTCGAAATAAAGTTCGGACGGTCTTTTGTCTCCGAGGGGCAATTCCGACAGCAACCTGTTGAGACGACGTTGCTCGCTGTCGGCGGTGTCCGATAATTATTTCTTTGACAAACGGGTAGCGATCGGTACTTGGTAGCGTTGAAATAGCGTCCGCCAGCTGTCCGATAACGTTTGGATCCAACGATGCCAGAATCGTTGTCGCTTTCTGCTTATCGTTGGCTATTCCAGAAGCTTCGAACCAGAATTCCATCGTCGTGAACCATGCTTCAATATTCGCACTGGTCATTGTTGGAACTGGCAACCTTGCGTAAGCGATAGACACGCTGGCATGTGCTGACTGGTTTGGCGACGACACACTGCCATGCGGTGCCTGGCTTGGTACGGGCGATATACCGGCGGAGACGTTCTCGGCAGCCATAGCAATACCCGGCGCCCGCTGGTTTTATCTTTGCTTTAAATTGACTCCGCCACTACGTTTTATACGAGAACCACGTTGGTTCGATCAATTCGGTATTATAAAAACACTTTTTTTTTTCGTTCACCGTGCTTAAGCAACCACTGCGTTTCGTTTTAAAACCACGTTGGTTCGATCGGGTCGGTTCAATCACGTCGGGGTCACCACTTTAGAAATGTTATTACAGATAATTCTAACTAGCAAAATACTTTACGATTGATTTCAATTGATTATATACCGAACTTTATTTAAACTAAAAATTAATATTTTCAAGTGATGCTTAGGATTTTGCGAGATTAAATTTATCGCGTGCGTCTGCGATGCCAACTAAACAGGAAAAGACAGAACCTCGGGACAGTGTTGGCAAGCTTGCTTTCCTTTCCCCATCTGATCGTTGGGGTTGCCACAGGATCTTCAAGGAGCTGCCAACGTACTCCACAGAGGGTTGCCACATATTTATATATATATAGTTATATATCACAACACTTCATACATGTACACGAAAATTATAAATTATTTTTTTTTTTATTTTTACTTACAGTAGTAGAATTAATATTAAGGTCTTCACGTGTGTTGTCATCTTTGCTGTCGACTGGGTACTTTCACTGTTGTTTATGTCGCTGCTGTTGTTGCTATTGTTGTACTGAACTCGTTGTTGTTGCTGATTTCGTTGATGTTTTGTTGTTCTTGGTGATACTGTTGTAGTTGTTGTGGATGGCGTTGTTGTTGTTACTGATCTCACTGATGTTGTTGTTTTTGTTGTTACAGATTTCGTTGATATTTTTGTTGGATCGTAATGATTTGTTTTGCGGTTCGATGCAAACTTAAGGGTAAGAACCCAAGGACACACAAGGAACTCGTGAGGATATACCTTCCTAATTTAGCGTTCACAGAATGTGTTTCAATGGTCCCGTCTGAAGCTTCCGGCTGCGCCAGTTATCGATCCGCACCACTTGAATGTTACTTTTATTCTCTTTTATTTTACGAGTATTTTATTTGATTTGTATTTCATTTAATTTATTTATCAATTATGATTTTATCAATTTTCATTTGACTACATTGTATATGTATTCCGTTCTCAAATATTTTCTTAATATTTTTTTGTTATTTGTTTTGTTTGTTTATTTTCAATGAAGATGAATGATGCTTTTGCGACGGCAAAACAATTGTATATGTATCCGTTCTTAAATATTTTCTTTATATTTTTGTTATTTGTTTTGTTTGTTTATTTTGAATGCAGATGAATGATGCTTTTACGACGGCAAAACACTAAAATTTAAATTGCAATTGCAGTTCATAGCGAGAGTTAATGATCCTCTTCACTTGAATGTTATTTTATTCTGATCTACATGTACAAAAGCTATCTCCTTTTATCCTACTCTTGTTTCTATGTTACATTTTGTGCTTACATTCTAGTTTTCTCTGTTACATTTTGTGCTTACATTCTAGTTTTTCTATATTATGCATTCCAAAGGCTTTGCTCCACAGCACCTTAACACCTTTTGGTTATCGTCTGTCTGAGGCGCCGAAGTCATGATCAGATGTGCTTTGCACAAACGCATTGGCGACGTAATTCTATTTGCTTAAGCAAAATCTCCTCAAGATCTACCTATCAAGCCGAATTTTTATAGCCTGCTGACTTACAATATTCAAAATTTTAATTGATTGATTAGTTTAAATTTTTATCTGATTGTCTTGGCTTTTTGGTGTTCCATTCTGTGATTTCCGTTGGTGGTGTTTGCTGAAATCATATGTGTGATATTTGTCTGTATATATCACAACTGCCTGAAATCCACTCATTATTTTGGGTGGTTTTACAGCTGGTATATTTATCCTAGTTCTTCTGCGCGTCGTGCTACTGGTTGCCGGTTACACAAGCCACAGAAAACAAAAGCAGCATACACACGGATAGACTGACATACAGACATAGCTAAATCTAAAATTGTATTGTGGTATTTGTTTTGATATGATCACTCTCTCTCTCTCTCTGTCTGTTTTTAAGAAGTTTCACTTCTATCACGTGTACGATGGAACACGCGAGATTGTTATACTCTTCACGGGAGTGGATGGCATTTTAAGTTTGTCATAAAGTTTGTAACACAGAGAAGGAGACATCGAAGACCACATAAAGTATATATATTTCTGATCAGCTCGATGAGACGAATTGGTTTAGGCATGTCCGTCTGTCCGTCTGTATGTACGCAAACTAGTCCCTCAGTTTTTGAGCTACACAGCTGAAATCTTACACAAAGGTTTTTTTTTACCATATGCTGCACATTTATCAGAATCAGCTGAATTGGACCACTTGGTGGGTACCTCCCATACAAAACCCCATTTAAATTAATGCTCTTATTGTTTTTTGACGTACTGAACTGACGAACTGATATTTGGATGTTATAAGTTTCTGATTCATATTCATCAACCATGTAAATTTCAAGATCCTAGGGGTACATACAAACCCAAATGGAAGACGTGTAGAAGAAACATACAATTTTTACGGGAAAAAAATCCGGAATGGCTAGATATTTTTTTTATTTTAATATTGAAACAAAAATTCACAGATATTCCACGCATTGAAAAGGAATTTTTTTAAATTGTCCAATAAAGTTTAAGGAAAAGAAGTAACAGGTCTTGTAGAAGAAATCAAATGTTACAAATCGATGGCAGCAATGAGCTCCAATTTATACAAGGCTAGAAGGCGCAATGCATCTAAAGTTGTTTCACTATTGAATGATGACATTATACGAAATACCGACATTTACCCAATCTATCAAGTTTTACAATTGGATAAAAAGAAGTGCTATCCTTATGATACCTGGGTTACAAAAAATTCACCCTACAGAGGTCGGTTGACTACACTGTTGCATGGATTATCGACCATATATTTGGAAAATAATAAAGTAGGCTATAAAATGTGTACACTTAACAGATGGATGTGAATAAAAAATGTGATGAGGGTGAACAAAGCAAAATGGATAGAATGTGGATATTCATAGTCTCTGTACCTTCCCTTTCATGAAACAGATGTGAAGCTGGTTAGCTGTGCATATTGTAAACAATTTATTATGTATGTACATAGAAACATAATGATGCAATGAATAGAATAGAATTAATTATTTAAGGTTGGTAAGTACTAGAAACAATTATTTATTCAATTACATTTGTTACTGGTAGACATACCAATGGTTGATTGCCAAAAGTACTTCCAATGGAGATATCAACCTAAATCTTTAGATATGTCCTTATAACAATGAGGGAACTATTCTTTGATAAAATTGGCGTAGTACGACCCCACAACAACCCCACAACAACCACCCCACATCACACTAATCACCCACTTTCATTAAGGAAAATAATATAAAAAAATTTGAAACGTAATTTCTTTTTAAAATGCATGGCAAGATCTATTTAACGATAAAATGGAGATAGTTCAAGCCGTCTACATCCAACACACCCCAACCACTTTCAGCACGATAAAAGAAACAAAAAAAATTTAAAAAGCCATTTTGCATTAAAATTCATGTTAATTTATTTATTTAAGTATATGTTATATATAAAATAAAAATCAAGAATGCGTTTTTTATGTCTTTATTCCTGAGCTCAGCAGCCTCCTCATAGAGCTGTCCAATCAACACCACTACATGTTTAATAACGTCTGGAGAGTGAATAAAGAATTAAGCAGTAGCAGCGTGGAGAGTGAATGTTTATGCATGAGTAAGAGAGAGATACAAAATGCTTTGGTTGGTTGGTTTCCGTGGCTGGCTCATATAGTCCACTACGAGTCACAATTAGCACTAGAGTGCAGTTTTGATACCACTTCCTCGCCGAACACAATCAGGATTACTAAATCCAACCAGTCGAATTTAGGTATTTATAATCACCCGGGCATGTGACTGAACAGTCCGAGAGATTGTCGATGAAGTATTTGCCCAGAAACTTATTTCTAGTCTTTGCCAAGGCTGGGCATTGACATAGAAAGTGGGCGAGTGACTCCTCTTCCTCTTCGCTCCGCAGCTCCTACAATGGCTTCTAAACGGAATACCCAGTCTCTCCGCGTGCATCTCTACACACCAGTGACCGGTAAAAACCGCTGTAAGCCTTGTGGTATCCGAGCGTCTTCTGTTAATGAGTCTAAAAGACCTATTTGCGTTGTAACAAGGCCAGGTAGCACGTGTAGCTCTGCAAGATTCAAGATCTTTCCACCGTCTGTTAGCCAGCTGGCGGAAAACAGGAAGTTACTCCTCGCCAACCATACATCAAGAGAAGCACCAGAACGGGGCAATTCATCAGCCTGCTCATTCCGGGAACCCATAAGAGAGTGATATCAGCTTGACGACTTACCTCGCTCATCGTCGACCTGCATTCCTTAACGAGCTTTGACTTCACAGTGGTGGATTGCAGTGCTTTGAGTGCCGCCTGACTATCTACGAAGATAGCTATCTTAAGACCTTCCAGTACATTATTTCTGGCCAGCCGACATGCTTCCCTAATGGCAAGGACCTCTGCCTGAAAGTCTGTGGCCTCGTCGGGTAGCCGGAAAGAGTGGTCTAAGCTTATTTGTGGTGAGTGCACCCCTGCTCCTACACCGCATTCCATCTTCGACCCATCCGTAAAGATTGAAATGTCAAAATCACTCTCCATTATGGTAGAAAATTTTGCCTTGAAGTCGCTTTTAAAGCTATTGTGCGCCACTATATAGTCTGTTGTTTTCTTGAACATAGGATTATTAACCACGCCTGGTATTTTACTATGTCCATATGGTCGTTCTTCGCAGCAGCCGGTTTCTTTTAACCTTACCGCGCTGTTGCAGACCATGTTTTTGATATGGAGGTCAATTGGGAGAAGATATAGCAGTACATTCAGTGCTGCCGTGGGGCACGTGCGCATGGCTCCTGTGATTCCTGCACATGCCGACCTCTGCACACCGCTAAGTTTGTGCACTATGTAGCTCTTTCCTAGAGCTGGCCACCAAACAATTGCCCCGTATGTAAGAATCGGGCAAATTATCCCTGTGTACATCCATGCTGTTATTTTAGGGCGTAGGCCCCATCTCTTACCAAGCAATCTTCTGCAAGAGTAATAGGCCACAGAGGCTTTCCTAGCCCGTAGCTCTATATTGGATTTCCAACTGAGTTTTGCGTCCAGCATTACTCCCAGGTACTTGGCCTTGTTGGAAAGATGAAGCTGTTGTCCATTCACAAGAGGAAGGGGAAAAGTCGGTATTTTGGTTTTCGTTGTGAAAAGCATCAGTTCTGTCTTGCTTGGGTTAACGTTTAGACCACATCCTGTGGCCCATTTTAACAGTCTCCCCAGAGCTCCCTGCTAGATGTTGCTTATCACACTAGGAAACATCCCTGATACCATGATCACAACGTCGTCCGCATAGGCGACTACCCTTGCCCCTGTCTCCTCTAAAACCTTGAGAATTTTATCTATGACTAACAGCCACAGCAGTGGAGAGATTACCCCGCCCTGTGGTGTCCCTCTACTGACATATCTGGTTAGAGTCGAGACTGCACTGTTCTGGTTTTAAGCATGTTAACTATCCATTCCCCAATGCCTTCCTCTACTCCAATCCTAGCTAGAGAATCCTGGATAGCACGTGTACTAACGTTATTGAAAGCACCCTCTATATCTAAGAATGCTGCGAGTGAGTATTGCTTATAGTAAATCACCCTTTCTGCCATGCGGACAACCTCTTGTAGAGCCGTTTCCGTGGATCTACCCTTGAGGTATGCGTGTTGGCAAGTCGAGATGGCAAATTTATCAATAATGGATCGAAGAAGGAGCTCCAATACCCTTTCCATCGTCTTCAAGAGGAACGATGTTAGGCTGATTGGCCTGAAATCTTTTGCGGACTCATGAGCAATTTTCCCAGCCGTTGGTATGAAGACTGACTCTTCTCCAACTCATTGGAACTACCTTGTCCCGTAGCTTCTGTAGCATTATCGGAAGAATTCCGTCCATGCCAGGCGATTTATTAGGCGAAAACGTATTGATTGAGGCGTGATTTTGTCCTCTGTGAAGATGGAATTAAAGTCTCGTGATGTTTGCCGTAACCGTACGGGTACTTCCGAATCAGTTGTCGCATTTTTGCAGTCGGGGAAATGTGTTTTGAGTAGGAGGTCAAGTGTCTCAGCAGATGATTCCGTCATGTTCCGTCTTCCTTTTTCAAGAAAGAGGGATTTACCCTTTCCTTGGCCAGAACCTTTCCTAATCTTGCTGAGACAGAAGTAGACTCGATCGACTCACAAAATTCCTTCCAACCATTATTTTTGGCTTTCCTGATGGCTTTTTTGTAAGTCTTGAGACAGTCTTTGTAGACTTACCAGTTGTTATCCATGTAACACTGATTGAAGAGCTTTCTCGTTTTCTTTCTGAGTTTCGAGAGCTCTTCGTTCCACCACTGTGGAAAACTTTTATGGCTCCTTCTAATTGGACAGGATATCTTGTACGCTTTGCCGCTTTGTTTAAGATACCCTTGTAAAAACATCGCATTTTATATTGCGTGGGTTTCTAAATGGAACAGAATCCGTTGTCCTCAAATTCAAATTGTAGAGTATCCAACTGTGATCCGAGAAAGATCTTTTGTTGGACACTCTCCAGTTTTCAACCTGAACCTCTGAGTTTTCGGACAGAAGGGTTATATCTAGAGTACCTCTTCCCACCCCGGAAAGCCTTCTGTACTAGGGTATGTGAAGGTTGGAGTATTTCCTCTATTGCAAACTAACTGACTGGAACTACTAATAAAATTAAAAAGCGACTCGCCCCTTTCGTTATACTCGGTGCTTCCCCTTAGCGTATGGCGTGCATTGGCGTCGCATCCCAATAGTAGGGTAATGTTGGTGGCTGTTGCACTGGCGGACAACTGCACAACCTCATCCGGAGGTGCATCCCTGTTGTGCGCCATGTACACGGATGCTACCAGCATATCTTTTTTATCTGCCATTTCGACTTTTACCACTGTCAAATCACCTGTGCAAAATTGAGGACAAAGGAAAGCATTGACAATGTTTTTGACTAAATTACATGTTCTAGCTTGCCACATACCTTAGTGTACAGAAGTTTGTACCTTTTGTTTTTGAGCTCTAGAATGTCACTGCCTCTGACCCAGGGCTCTTGTACGATGCAGATGTCAATGTCATCCTCAGCTAGGAAGACGGCAAGATTATCCGAGGCATTCTGAGAATGCTTAAGATTAATCTGCACGACTTTCAGCATCGGGAGGTCTCTTTGGCTTCATCTGAAACACCAGTTCGTCCATCAGCCCGTTGGCTACCTGCATGTCATCAGGCTCTTCGTCTAACGGCCGGAAAACCTTAAGCTTGGCGTACCTTACACCGAACCTCAACTTGTAGTCCATTTCCTTAACGGAATCTTCGTTGATGGAGAGGAGCAGAGACATGCTGCTCTTTTGCTGACCTTCGTCTTTTATTACAGACCAATCACTCATGGGCATGGAAGGATTCTGTCGCTGCAGAAGCTTTAGAATGTCCCGAGCCGGGATGAGCCTTAAGCCCTCCCAAACATTGCTGATCTTAGCATTGCAATTATCCAGGAACTCCATAGACGGTCGATCGTCGCAACTGATCACCCTGCTGCCACGGATTACCTCAGAAGAGTCGAAACCGGGTGGTGAAGAGCCCAGATCAGAGAGGAGTTATTCCATCACCAGCTCCGTTAACCTGGGTTCAATCGCCACCCACTTCTCTAACTCCTTCTTACCACCGTTAGTGACTTCATCATTAGTGCCACCGTAAGCTCATCCCGAGCTACGTCGCTAAAAAGCCTCTTGGCACTTACTGAAGGACCTTCTTCGTTAGTAGTTTTGGCGACTTTGCTTTTCCTTGCATTTGTAATGGTCTCGTCCTGAGACCGATTACGTTTAGTCGCCTTAACAGGCTTTGCGTGAGTGGTCACATACTCCTCGTACTCGTCCACCACGGCCTGGTATTTGGCTTTGTCCGCGAGGTTGAACTCGTGTACCGTCCCACTCTCCTCATTCTTAGCAATATTGCTTAGGATGAGTCGAGCTTTCTGGTACATGTTCTTTCTGACCATCGCTCCCGTTTTGCCTTTTTTTGGCTTGGATACGCTACGGCTGGCGCTATCCTTAGCCGCTTTTGTTGATGTTGTCGGTTTATCACTAGAACCTGTAGCTACCGACGTTGTTTTGGGTGCTGTTGATTTCGCTACAGCTTGCCCGCTGTCAGCGGTGACTAGCTCCTGGCTTGAGGCCACTAACTCGTCCTCGGAGCTCATCCCGAGCTCCATTTCGTCCTCCTTTGTTTTGTTGTTTATTTGTGATTTATTTAGTTTGTACATGTTTGGTCCAACGAGTGTAGGGGGGAGTAGGTCCACCAGGGCATAGCCCCCTGTACCCCAGCAAGGCTAAAAATGAAACCAGAGGTCGCCAGGTATCCGGAGTCCACCGTTCTACGACACACTCACGCAGTGCCATTCATCCCATGGGCACGGTCGTTCGATACCCGGGATTGCGGGTTTTATCGAGTTAACCTCTCTAAATCCGCCATATTCACTGAACAGCTGGGACACCTCTAGCAGGATGTGGCTCTTCACCACGTATGGACAGTCTTGAGCACTAAGCTCCTGGCTCGTTTACATGATGTTTGTTTATTTTACGAAGAGCGTACGAACAAGTGACCAGTCATCATTGTTATTGTTGCGAGTGAATCATATGTGCTCATAGAGCATGATACAAGAACACAAGGTAATGCCAATTTTTTAGTTACGTGATGTGACGTCACAAAAATGTTAGTGTAGTAAACGTTGAAAAGAAAAACGTATTTAGTGTTGAACATTACGTGAAAAAGTATTGAAAATTTATATATTAGTGTTATGAAGTCAATTTGTTGCGCATTGATCAGCTGATGGCGGTAAATTTGGTTTTAAATAAAGTGTGTAGTGAAAAGTTACAATATTAATAGATCTTCGATTGACAACAACAAAATAAGTATTTTTAGCTTTCCAAGGAACAAACAACTGCGGGAACAGTGGCTTAAATTTTGTGGCATAAGTGATCCATTACCTACATATTGGGGAGTGTGCGAATATCACCTTAGGAACGAAGACTTAATTGGCAAAGTCCAACGAAACCTTGGTAAGATTGCTGATTAATTTAATTTAACGAATTATTTTCAACGAAATAATTATTAATTTTAGGAATATAAAGAAAGCTGATACTGAAAGAAGGAGCTGTGCCGTCAATTGCAATCAATGATGAAAATGAAAATGTAGATCATGAATGTGAAGCTGACCATAATTACGCAGCTGTTTCCAGTTGTTCCAGTGCCAATTGTAGGATGCAAATAGAAAAATTGAATATGGAAGTGTAAGTTTAGTTGTCAGTGGAATGTATAAATTATTATAATATCACAGTTTTTTGTGTAATATATATATATATAAATATTCACATTTCTTACTATTTCTTGGCAGGAACGAATTGCGACGCAAAAAAGAAACATTCATTGAAACTAGAATGAAAAAGGAATTTGAATACAAAAACAACCTCAGCAAGAAAGATTACGAATTGCAGAATGTAGCAGACTACGTCTTAAAAATATGGAAAAAAAATTAAAAGAAATTTTCGCAACTGGGCAAATACAGAGGTCGAAGAAAGACCCAGTCATTGAGCTACAGAAAACATCGCTCGGTCGATTACGTTTTATTCGGCCAGCCCAAAGGCTTATAGACCACTTCGTAGGAAACAATTTCTACTGCCTGATATTAGAACGCTGCAAAGATGGGAAGAAAAAGTTTAGATTTCCCCAGGAATATTAAGGCCGGTAATGGAACTATTTAGTCAAACTGCAGAATTGACTAATAACCAGAAGCTGTGTGTTTTGAGTTTTGACGAAATGAAAACTCGCAAAGCTTATTGCTATGATTTCAAGTTGGATGAAACTTTAAAACCAGTGAATTATGTTCAAGTTGAGGTAAATGGGAATTGAATTGAAATTTACATGTTTTGAATATCTGTGCTTGTCATTAAATATATGTTTTTCCAAGTTGAAAACGTTATGTTGTGTTAATTTTTTTTTGTATGTGTGTTAATAATGGACAACTTAATTAGGTAATGATTTTCTTTTCAAAATGCATTTAAAAGATTTGATAGGCAATTGGAAATAACCAATTTATTATGATACGATTGCCCCATGACCACTACTATAATAAAGTCCATTATCAGCGAACAGTTGTCGCAAGTGTGTGTGGAATGGGTGGGACAAATCGTGTTTGCACTTGAAGTTAGTGAAGAAAACCCATGGTAAATAAATAATAAATCACTTCATAGAAAATAATTATTACCCATCATTGAGTAGCTTCTCCTTCGAAGACAAGAACATATACGTTTTTTGGGACAGTCCTCATATTTTGAAATTTTTACGAAACCACTTCATTCAATGGGAAATATGTCTCTGCAAATTGCATTGCAAAATTTTTGCAATGTACGGAAGGGCAGCTATCCATAAACCACAAGATCTGCTCTCGTCACATTGAAGTCACGGGTTCTAAATGGCAGAAAGTTAAATTGGCTGCGAAGTTGTTTTTACATACGGTGGCGCAGGCATTAATGCGAGCTGCTACTTTGGGCCAACTACATGGGGAAAACTAGGAGGAGTGTCACGATTTAACAGAAACGGTGCCCATTTTTTTCTTGTTGTTAACGGTTATTCTTCAATTATTTACAATGTAGGCAAATTCATGGTGTGCAATGCGACATGCGGAAACATACATTTGGCCTTGCGCTCGATGTACAATATGCCATCCTGGACAAAATGACACACTTAATAAAAGATATGAAAGTGGGGCAAAGGCAAAACTTGCTCCCTTTCTAAAATCGTGAACGTATTCATTCACATAATTTCTTGCTTCAAACTCAAACAGTCTTTAATTGCAGGAATTCTGAAAAACAACAACGCGATCCAGCTCCTTTATACTTATCTTCAAGAGAAGTTCAACATTAAATGTGTGTCAACCTATCGACTGAATCAAGATGACCTCGAAAATTTTTTGGGCTTTTGAGAACTAAGGGTAGACTCCATGACAATCCCGATCGCCAGGAATTCAAATATAGACTTCGGAATCTCCTTCTGGGACACGGTAGCGGTATTTTATCTACAGAAGGAAACACAATGGAAGATAGTACTGAGGATCAGTACCAATAGCATCTATGACAGGTAATGAAGAAATATACTCATTATTTTTAATTATTTATTTACATTTTACCTCTCTAATTCTTTATACAAACACCAATGATGCTGACTAATGTTAAAGGGTAACCAGAACCACTTGAAGAGCCAGGTGAGATGGACGACTTGGAGTCAGATGCACTAGAGAATTTGGCTGGTTACATCTGCCTCAAATTGAAAGACTGCCCGGACTCAAACGATCTAAGTGTTGCCGTCTATGATGGAGAAGATGAATGCGATGGAGCAGATTTACCGGATGCATTGATACAGCAAAAAACATACAATGCCACCGCAATGTTCTTCAGCGTACGAATGTTTTTTAACATAAGAGCACTTAATCGTCATATGACACATAAACAAGAAAAGATACCTAATAAAATGAATAAAATAACAAATTAAAAACCAAAACAACAACTTTCCTATGTTTTTACAATGCATAAAGTCCATTTATTTATGAAAACATATTTCGATTTGAGTAGTTTTCTCTTAAAGTGAATACTTGAAATAAAAAAATTACGCGTGTGCCATCGTACACGTGATAGAAGTGAAACTTCTTAAAAACAGACCATCTCAAAATTTTATTATTTTCACTATGAAATTTTATTACCGCTTGAGCACTATTCCTTGAAGTTTGTCAAGAAGTTTGTTATGCCGGCCACACATTATGCGACTGATTGTACATTTCATTTAGCTTGTGGACACTCGCATGGTGTGCGGGGACGGATCATGGCACGATTGCGTGGAAAATCAAAAACTTTTGATCTTGATCGTACAATCGATCGCATAATATGTGTCTGGCATAACACACGGAAGGAGACAAAGAGAAACCACATAAATACATTCTTCATCAGCTCAATGAGTCTGTCTGTCATTCTGTCTATCTGTTCGTCTGTATATAGCTTTTGGTTTCTTTGGCGTATGTAGTTGTTGTTGTTGTGTTAAACAATGTGTTTACGTTTGCCGTCTGTTGTTCCCTCTTGCACAAAAATTAGATAAGCTTCTGTGTGTTTCTTGTTCTCTTTTCTTCATACATTCGCTACATTCTTATACACACAAACTGCATGTTCTTGTTGTGGAAATGTAATCTCTTTATTAAGACTTTTCTGGTGGATTTTCCAAAAATGGGAATAGAAATACACATTCTGTGAAAATTTCAAGTCTCTACTTAGTGCGGTTCATGACATACAGAAATCTCAAAACGTTACATTATCTATTTTTTCACTGAAAATTTCGTACTGAATTTTACCCATTTAAGCTTTGAAAAAAGATAGGGTGGCGTAGTAAACCAAATATAAATGTTAAATATGTCAAGTGTGTTTCTTTGAATTGTTTTGTGAGACGTCCTTAGGCAGAGAAAATCTAACAATAACACCTGTGCACTGTGAAGTAAAAATTAAATTTCGCCCAATTTCGGCCAAAATATAATTATTAGAAAGTATTCTTGTTCCTTTCAACGTGATATTAACTCTTTTTGCCGGATTTGCCCGTTTTCCGTCAATTTCTAATAAAATATAAAACCTATTTGCTATTTTTAAATTTGAGTAAAAATAATAAAACTCAAAAATAATAATTAACCAGAAAGAAGGCTATCATTGGCTATGCCAAAGATGTAAAACTCTTCACGCTCCTCCGGGTTGCATCCAACCATCCTTTCTTAGCATCACTATATTCTCTCTGTTACAGTTTGAGTATCAACAGAGGATTATGAAATTTACATGGCTGATGGATACAGAACTAAACAGAAATAAAAAAAATCTTTTTCTAATAACAACATTCATTTAAAAAGGGGATTGTATGGGAGGTACCCCTCCTGGTAACCCTAGGAATTTATATGGCTGATGGATACGGAACAGAAACTTATAGTGTCTAAATTTTAATTCAATAACTCAAAAAAACAAAAAACTTTTTCTATAAGAACATTAATTTAAAAGGTGGTTTGTATGGGAGGTAGCCCCCTAGTGGTCCGATTCGGCTGATTCCGACATGTGTTCAGCGTTTGGTAAAAAGAAACCTATGTACAATTTCAGCTCTCTAGCACAAAAACTGTGGGACTAGTTTTGCGAACAGACGGACAGACGGAAATGGCTAAATCAACTCCTCTCATCGAGCTGATTACAAATATATATAATTTCCTCTCCTTCTGTGTGTTACAAACTTCATGACAAACTTATAATACTATTCTCTCCCGTGAAGAGTATAAAAATTAAATCATACTGATAGCCGAATCTTACGCTTGCAAGAAGATCTACTTTGTAACTTAGCATATATAACAAATGTTAGATTAATTTTGGGCTATGGATTTGACGGTTCAACCGGACAAAGCATATACAAACAGAGATTCGATGAAAACGTGCCAGTTACTTTAGATCAGTCTTTGTTTGTCACAACCTTAATACCACTTAAGCTAATAGTTTATTTGGGCGCAATTCCTTGGATAAATGGGACCCATCAGTCTGTGACATTTTGTAGATCCCTAAAAATGGATCTTAAGGAAAAAGAAAATTTAGTCGTATAAATAAAAAACTTGATGCCTTTTGTTTGCGAACTTTTAAATGCAAGGAAGATCACCGTTTTATATGACCATTGTATGACTCTAATAGATGGCAAGGTGTTAAACATTTTAACAGGGACAAAATCTTGTCAATTGTGCCTAATCTGTGGAGCTGGCCCTAAATAAATTTTGGAAATTAGCGATATTTGCTAATCTGTATTCAAACCAAAGCCTGGGAGTCTTCAATATGGGATGAGTCCACTTCACGCTTGCCTAAGAATTTTCTTATTATTGCTTAAAATTTCTTATAAAATGGGATTTAAGAAATGGCAAGTGAGAGATAAAACGGAAATCCAGACAGGCTACCAAAGTTATTGGCATCAATTTTAGAATTCGACTTGGATACGAGTATAATCGTCATTTCTTGTGAAATCCCAGTTAATGCACTAAAATACCAACAATTCTGTGAGAATACTTTCGAATAATAATATGAACGATGTATTCCAAAGATCAATGGATTCGTCAGATCCTCTTCTTTCCAGTATAGCGATAAAAAAAGTCTGCTCAATATAAAAGTAAGATGTTGCCCAAAGATGTCATTGCTCTGTGGTACTTCTTGTACCTCATTTTTATATAGAGAACAAACACGAACCCCATTTTATAAATGCGATTTCAATTCCGATTCCGAGTGCGCAGGTGTTAATCTGTATTTATTTCAATTAAATGTAGAATAAAATAATTGTAATAGTATTAATAAGAACTAATATAATAAATATTCTTTTTTTGTTTAAAAACTACACATACAAAAAATCAGGTAAAATTTTTAAAATTTTTTTTTAGTTTAATTTTGTTTCGTATTAATTGAACATGGAAACATTTTTGCTTTCAAAATTGCACTGTCTAAACACTTGAAACTCCTGCAAAAATTACTCATCAGCAATGTGGGCTCCTATGGGCGGTGAGGGTAAGCGTGGTCGGATCAGATTGAAATTTTACTAAAATATTATGTTTACTACAATTATCAAATCTTGTGGTTTCAACTCCGAAACTACATTAAAAGACTTTATGCCGAAAAGTTAGGCAATTGGCCCAGTGTGCAATGTTTGCGTTGCAAACTGAGAGATCAAACTTAATTTGGAAAACAAGGTGTTGGTCAAAAATAGCAATTTAAATTTGTTTATTGATGTTGAATATTGTTAATAAACACACATTTAAAAAAAAAAGCGTTTACTACACAAATATTTTTGTGACGTCAAAATCCAAATTCCAAGAGCTAAAACGCTTAAAGTGGCGATACCTTGTTGTCTTCTATCATGCTTATATAGTGATCGAATTTCAATAATGCTTTTCATTTGTGTTTGCCCTATACGACGTCGATCTCGCATAATAATTTGCGTGCATGTCGCTGAGACTTTGCTTCTATAGGTGAGGCACATTAGCCTTGCCACAGTTCGCGGGAATAATCCGAACTTATGGTTCGCACAAGTGGAACGTGCACGGAATTAATGACGGCACCGACAAGTTCGACCTAGTCATATTGCATTTGGGAGAAAATATTGTGATAGTAGTCGAAGACCTACTGAGATGCCACAAACGATTCATCCGCTTCTTACTGTTTGCGATGAAACCGATTTGGATAATCTGGCAAAAGTTGCAGACAATATGCTTGAATCTAGTAGTGCTAACTCTTCTTCCGCTATCGGATCAAAACCTTTGTTTTTTGAGGATCCATCTGTGAGTGCCGTTGCTTCTTCTGGTCCATCTAAGGAAGTCGCCGATAGTATTCGTGTGCTCTCTCAGAAATTTAATGCTCTGCAGAAGGAGGTAAAAAGTCTCAATTCGATGGTTGGTACATCCACCATCAGCGATTCCAAGCCTCCATCATACCAGAACATCATTAATCGTACGACTCATATCCGGTTTCTCATTGATTCCGGGTCTGTGGTCTCCGTCATACCGCGGTCGTTCGTTAAGCAATCGACAAAACAAGGCGATTGGTCTGAAAAACCAACGACAAGTTGACTCAGTAACTGGCCTTACGACACCGGCAAGTGCGATTACGGTATCGGACCGCTACCCTATCGTTCACATTCATGATTTCATCGAGCAGCTGCTTTCATGAAAGGAACGCTTATTTTTCTAAACGTTTATGAGCGCGTTTTATTGTGAACTTCACTGTACATCTCTGTTGTGTATACAACGAAAATAGAACATCAACATAAGAGAGTGTCACACAAACTTCTCTATTCTCTCATTCCACTGCGGTCGCAACATCAACGGATGTGTGTATTGTTATAAGGCGGTTATCAATAACACTTTTTTAAATCTAAATCTCCGGATATATTTTGAAAAATATTCATTGAGCACCTCTAGCGAAGAATACCATTCAATTGGTATATTTCTTTAAAAAATCGGCTAAGTGGTTTAAGCAGCACAAGGTAAACAAACCAAATGTTTGCCGTTCAATTATATAGATTAATGCCCTTTTGTAGTTAGGGTGCGATATGTTCTTGTTTATATCTTGAAATTTAAAATGTTATTTTCCACGTTCATGCACATCTCTGTTGCGAATACGATCAGTTACAATTACATGTAGTTACATACGTAACATTCATTATTTTTTTGGTTTAATTTTTTGACACCAAATAAAATTAACTGTCGAAGTTACCTTATTATGAAAGGTTTGTTATACTGATAACTGATAAGGTAAAATGAAGTGAAACATTAAAGTTGATTAACTATTGCCAATAGAGAGTAGTTACGGAGTTCGCAAGGGGGAAGAATTGCTGTATTTGGGTGTAGTTTGAAGTAATATGCTGGATTGAGAGGTGAGTGTTTGATAGGCAAAAGTTATAGGACGGTGGTGGGAATCTGTTAAAAAGGTAATTGTGAGTTGGATATGTGTGCCCAGTCGTACCAATATGGAAACGTCACGTTGATATAATGTGGTGTGATTTGGGGTCATAACATAGTTGTAAATGCTGAATTTTTTTTTTGGGGTCGATAGATTAGAATTGTTTTAAGAGGTGATGTTTTTGTATATTTTTGAAATTAATATTATGAATGATAATCAGGGCATAGCTGGGGACATATTTTGAAAAGATATCGGTCATTACCGGCAATGCCACAATGTCCGTACCCAGATTAATACGATGCTATCAAATTAATTGATAGATTGCTAAGAGATTTCAGTTCGGAAGAGAATAGAGACAAAAAAAAGTAATCACCTATATAAGCACTCTACTGAAGTGAAAGTGCTACCCAAAAAATTAGAAATCATGTTTTAAAATAATTACTATTATTTATTAAAGAAGCAATTTTAGTTTTGAAAGCATATTATATTAATAATTTAATAAATTGGGTCAAATAACGTATTGATTTATATGACATATAACAGCAAACTCTCAGTAACATGCACCCAAATTAATATGCGAGATTGGCGTCGTGTAGGGAACACACAAATGAAAAGCGTAATTGAAATTCGCGCACTCCACGAGCACATATGATTGGAAAGAAGAGCGAAAATGCAATTGTAGTAATTGCAGGTGTGTTTGTTGTTAATAATTTGTGCACAAACCCAAATAACAGCAACGACCAGCGCGCTTCCCTTCTCGACAAACGCAAATTGAGAGAGAGAGAGAGAGCTCTGTTGTATGTTCACTCGCAATAACAACAATCACAACACACACAAAGAGAGAGTGAGAAAAAAGCATCTTCGGCTGCTGGTCGGTTATTCGGTCACTTGTTCGTACGCTCTTCGTAAAGTAAACACACATCAGTAAAGCATTTTTGAAGTGAAACTTCTTTAGCGGCGTTGGGCAAAAATTTAGTACAAATTTTGAGTGGCAAAATACTGATTGTAACGTTTTTCGGATTCTGTATATCACTAGGTAGACACTTGAAATTTTCACCGAATGTGTATTTCTATTGCCATATCCACAACAAATAATAAAATTTGTGGAAAATCTACCGGAAAAGCCTCTTAAAACGTATGCCTGGAGAGGAACTGGCATACTTCAGCTTTAATAAAATTTTCATCGATGATGCACGTGAACACAATAATATTTCTATTGCGTTTTTGAATACAGTTTCAGTCAGTGGTCTGCCTCCCCACAAATTGATTTAAAAGAAAATTTTATTGTAGGTATTATTAATACAGGAAAGGCATTAGTGGATTGCGATATTCTATTTCTGAGACATCATATCAGAACAAAAATCATTGTTTACAGAGAAGTTATTATATTAGCACTTAAAAAAATAAATGCTTTTCCTAGAATGCGCTTGATTGTGTCGGCCGCTGGTTCCCCTTGTCTTTATAAGTTTGTAATTAAATTTTGTTAAGATTCTAGCTACGCCTTTGTCTGTATCATCCATACTAAAAGTATAGTATACCTTATATACTAGTGTGAATAAGTTTTATTGTAATTTAATTTATGAGCCAACTTAAAGTCACCGATTGGCTCATTGCTATAAATAAGTCGACATTTATTTTTTCATAACATTTAAACCGGAACATTGTAGGACGGTTGGTGAAAGACTTCTCTAAATCTGTTTGAAAACATAGCGTTATAAACTTAAATTTTTTTTTCACTTTTGCAAAATTATTTAAATTTTTCTTCAAAAAACCAAAAAAAAAAACAAGAAAAACTATAATTATAATATGTTCTCTTGATATATGTTCAATTAAATCAAATAAGGTGTTATGCAACATACTTATCTTCAGTGGTCGAATCTCGGTTGAAAGAAATAATTTGTTAAGAGAATTAGAGATTGTGCGCTCTTTTCGAAACGAGATCTATATAACAGACAGAAACGGATTCACATGAATGGATTTTATCCCAACGTGATTTCTTATGTTCTTATGATATACATATATATATTCTCTAGTGCATTATAAATATCGGACTAAAATAGCAAAATAAAAAATTATTACATTATATTCAAAATTATTAAGAATATTTTTGTTTTTTAATAAATTCATTGACTAATGATAATTGTCCAGCTCAATTATTATATGTTATTATTTGTTGACTTAGTGATAATTAACCATAATATGTATATATACATATGTATGGATTGAAAATAATCAGTAGCATACACATTTATCTATCCATCTGCGTTTTTGCTAAGAAGACCCATAGCAGTTACTCGAGGAGGTAGACATCAAAAATTGATTTGTATGTGAGACTTTTACATAATTCCAACTTTTTACAAAATGAAATAGATCAATATATGTATGTGTCATATTGTATAAACCCTTAATGGTATAGTAAAGCTTTTTCATATAGTTAAAATTTAACTCACATAAGTATTAATGTTTTTTTTCACTTTTACAAGTAATTTTGCTGTTTTTTTTTTTTTTTGTTGTATGAAGTATACATTCTTATATAATCTTCGCTGTTTTTCTTGTTTTTTTTTTAATGAAATATGAATAAGAATATTATTTCAAACTGGTTTTAATACTATATAAGTGGGAGTGTGATAAAAACTTAAGTTTATACAATATTTTGACTATATAGGCTAATGTTTTAATTTTTGAAGAAAAATGAAGCTGATATTCGTGTTGTGTCTATATTTTACATTGGGCGCCGCCCAGTTTGGAGGTTTTGGAAACTTTGGTTCCAATATTGGGAACGCGGCAAATAATTTGCAAAATAGCGTCAATAACATTGCCAATAAAATTTCATCTCCTCCAAAACTGAATGATGTAAAAAATTTCGCTGACTTTGTGGTAATTTTTCTTTATAATGCTCAACTATAACTATAAAAACATATATGAATAAAATTTTTCACACTTAAGGCACAATCTGGGAAGTCATACGCCACTGCAGCTGAGAGGCAACTACGTGAAACACTGTTTGCAGCGCGGCAGAGTCTAGTAGATACAAGTAATCAAGCTTTTCTTACAGGGGCAAAAACATACGAATTGGCAGTAAATGCTTTCGCTGATTTGACGAATGCTGAATTCCTAAAACGGTTAACTGGAAATAAAAAATCTGCTCAGGGAGAGTACGTCTAGGTTTGAGATTGCTCTTTTTACAATATTTAATGTTTTATAATATCTTATAGTGCAAAAGCTCAATCTCATCGGCAGCCAGCTCTAGTAGACTCTAAGGGTCCGATACCTGATTCTTTTGATTGGAGAGAACGCGGTGGAGTTACACCAGTTAAATTTCAAGGCGAATGTGGTTCTTGTTGGTCATTCGCTGTTACCGGTGCTATAGAAGGCCATGTCTTCCGTAAGACCGGTAAATTGCCTAATCTCTCAGAACAGAATTTGGTAGACTGCGGCATGAAAGAATATGGCCTGGATGGTTGCGATGGTGGTTTTCAAGAGTATGGATTTGAGTTTGTCACAAGCCAGAATGGTATTGCCTTTGGGGAAAAATATCCATACGCCGACAAGAAGAACTCCTGCTCATATAAGAGCACAATAAAAGGAGCGGAAATTACCGGTTTCGCTGCGGTGCAACCTAAGGATGAGAACACAATGAAGGAAGTTATTGCTACACTTGGTCCTTTGGCATGTTCTATCAATGGCCTTGAGACGCTGTTGTTGTATAAACGGGGCATCTATGCCGATGAAGAATGTAACAAAGGCGAAGTGAATCACTCAATTTTGGTTGTAGGGTATGGCACGGAAAATGGAGAAGACTATTGGATTGTTAAAAATTCATGGGACATAAATTGGGGTGAAGATGGTTATTTCCGTCTGCCACGGGGTAAAAACTTCTGTGGAGTTGCTACAGAATGCAGTTACCCAATTTTTTAAAGATCTATACATGTACAATATTTCATTTTTGATATTATTTGTTATTGTAACAAGATAAATGTAAAATTATACTGAAGAATACAATATTCGTTTAATGAAAAAGGTGTCAAGTTAATCTTTTTTTTCATGATAAGTATAGACTAATATATAATATATGTATAGATAATGTTTAGATATAAATTTATATTAAATGTTCTCTTACTAAAATAGTTTGTTTTGATCCAAAGAAGAATATGAAAGTAGAATATGATAAATGATACCTATGAATATCTATGCTCCGTGTCAAAATTAAATAATAATTAATAAATAATTTTCGTTCGATGTGTCTAAGCGGGTTTTTTAGGTTTTACCGTTAGATATAATCAATTAACGTCAATTTGTGTAACTGGAATTTAGTGCATTCAACAACAAATATCGTGATGAAGCTGATCAAATATGATTGTTAGAAACTCTAATCAAGAGAATTCCCGTTGCCCGTTGATATGCATAACAGAACGGAGTGTTTTTATTTTGCAAATGCTTTGAACAATAGGATAAGTTGAAAATATTTATTAGATTCTTCGCGACCCATCCAATTTTTGTTAGTAAACGTTGCAACTGGTGTTTTTACTTTGTATATTTATGGAACAATCAATTTTGGGACATTTCTCGGCGTTTTTTGTCGATTTGCATTGCTTGTGAATATTGTAGCATAAATTTGAATCAAACGAAATTTTATTGTGATATATTTATAATTTTTTTCTGAAAAGTTTTGTTAAAATGCACAAAAGACGAAAACGTTTATTAGTAAGCCAAGAAGATCTAGTAAATGCAATTATTTTTTTTTTGATTACAATAACAAACGTCGATTTCATTGCAAGAATGTGTGCTCTCAATGACATCGTCGAAAAGGTCATATTAATTTTGAAACTAATAAGATATGGACGAATTCATAAAACATTCAAGATAATATTTTACTAATAATAGATAAATTTTTGTATGTAAATCAGATTTCGATTCGTCTTCTCTTTCATGCAATCCAGCATTGGTGAAATGGAACTTTAAAGGCTCTTTTCTTGGAGCATACATGTTATTGTCGCCCTTTTGTTTTGCCTTTTACAATACAATAATTATTTGGCTACTATGAAAAAACTTTTTAAATGATTAAATGATATTCAATCAAGCAAATCGAGTTTTGTGAAAATAAGAAAGTTAAACTGACATCGAATGAAAAAAATGGTTTGTTTATATAAATTATTGTACCTTAAATAAAAAAAAAGAGCTTTGGTGTAAAGTGGCGAAAATAAAAATTTGGAAGTCAATGGAATTTCCAACCGAAATGAAAATGCAAAACTGTGAATTAACAGTCGTTTTGTTTTTTTCAATATTTTCTGAGCAACAAAGATAAACAGTTTATATAGCCTTCTTATTTATTAATTATTTCATCATATTCTCAAAAGGATATAATAGGCATATGGTAACTGAAGTAAGAAAGAAAGATGTTTGATCAAAGGTGTATATAAATAAATATTCAAATAAAAATTGTTGCTTTGGTCTTATGGATTTTCCAGGCGAAAAATATTAAGTATTATGATAAATAACTACTCTCGCCGATGGAACTCCAGGTCTTTTACAACTTATAACACAATTAAAATTCGGAATATCAATTGATTCCTTGTTTTTCATACGAGTTTCCAACATTAGTAGAACATTTGTACAATAGCATCGTTTTTAGGGTTCGGTACCCAAAGGGTGCCAGCGGGACCTTATTATCTATCTCACGAACCTTAAGTGGTAGAAAGTTGAAATTCACAGAATGTGTAGTTCAATTGCGTGCATAACGACAAATAATAACCAGAAAGAAGGCTTTCATTGGCTATACCAAAGATGTAATACTCTTCACGCTCCTCTGGGTTACATCCAACGTTCCTTTCTTAGCATCACTAAATTCCCCCTGTTACAGTTTGAGTATCAATAAAGAACACAGTTGGAGTATTAAATATGAGCATAGTTTGAGTTGCACTTTATTGTACAATTTTACTCTTTATAAGTTTGTCATTTAATGTGGGCTTGTATGGGAGGTACCCCTCCTGGTAACCCTAGGATCATGAAATTTACATGGTTGATGGATATGGATCAGAAACTTATAGTATCCAAAAACAAAAAATTTTTCTAATAAGAACATATATTTAAATACTGTTCTTATTAAACAAGTTCTTTGTTCTTTGACTTATCGAACCGAAATTTGGACAGTATAAGTTTCTGATCCATATTCATTAACCATGTATATATAAAGTCCTAGGGTGACGAGGAGGGGTACCTCCCATACAAACCAAAATTAAATGACAAACTTATAAAGAGTAACAGTACAATAAAAGCAAAGTGAAACTCAAACTGTGCAACCCGGAGGAGCATGAAGAGTATTACGTCTTTGGCATAGCCAATGATAACCTACTTTCTGTTTTTTATTCAAATTGAACCTATAAATATTGTATAAAATGTCAAAGACAATGAAATACGTGTTTTCATTGTCTTTGCTATTCAAGGACATATATTGAACAGATATACGCAACACACTTGGAGATCATTTCACTATACTAAAACAAGTTAGTACTGTATTGGCGACTGTATCCGAATTTGTGATGCCCTATTTCTACAATCATTCCCAAACTTATTGAGAAAATACGCAGAGGTTTTTTAAATTTCTAGTATTCAATATATCGCATATGTTTTCTAATGGATCCTTCAGATGGTTATGAGATTTGTTGGCTGTGGGTTTCATATTCAATTATTAGTGTCATGGTTGAATAATACTTATTAAAAGTAGTATACCATAAATTGTTTAACATTTATAAAACCAACTTTTTTTATTATTTTGGACCTGCTCATCACGAAAATGTTATGAGTTTTCTTCTAGCACGTACCATTAAAACTTCCATAAATATATATCTATATGTGACCCCTATGGAATCGGAAACCACTGAACCGATTTTGTTGAAACTTTAAGAGAAACTGAAGCATAGTATGAGACGTATTCCTGTGAAGTTTTTTTTTTGTCGCACCGTGTAATTAGTAAAGAATAACGTAATAAAAGCGCCTGAAATTCATTATTAAAACTCTAGTAAAAGGTTCAGGAGAAAATATTAAATTCTATTGTTTTTGTATGGGTAAAAGAAATAATTTGTTATCGATACCCGAGTAGAAGTTGACCTCCTATCTCCTTCCCAAAACTAGTGGATACTGATTTATTATTATTTTTGTTTTATTGACTGATGCATAAAAGAACAAAGCTGTTGGTTTTCCGAACGGACACACAAAGAATATCAATGCCTTACTAAACGGTCAACAATGCACAATACAAAATAATTCTTCAAGATCGGTCAAGCCGTTTTATTGCTAGATAAATTCCTTTCACTTAGAAAACTATTGATCTTCACGCAAATTTAATATACCCTCTTTGGGTATAGGGTATAAAAACAATAAAATACAGTATCAAATTCAATCAATAAATATGTGTGTATATTGTACAGAAGCTTAAACTGAAGTCGAATTCGATTTGAAATTATTGAAAAAAGCTATCAAACATATCGATCTAATAATTTTTTTTTGGGACTATGCGTTTAAAATATTTATTAAGTTTCTGCGGATATTATTGTATGTTACATTTAATACTCACAAGAAAGTAAGAAAATCCCTACATAAATATTATCTTGACCATTGTGAAGAGATGAATCGATTTAACCATATCCGTCTGTCGTAGCGTTTCTTTCTTTGTTAGCAAAACGAGGTAGAGAGCTATAATTTGGTATGTGTACTCGGTTGAACTGTAGAGTAAATATCTCTAATTACTGAGAAATACAGAAAGTTTTCGGTATGTGCTTTCATAAAAAGGGCCATAACAATAAATTGTATTTTGAGCACCCATTCCCACAGATTTGTAATGGTTTGATATAATGACTTTCCTGAATATATTATTTAGTTCATACCACACATTGCTTCTTGAGTACAGGGTATTCCATAGTTGGGCGATCCTACTCCATCAAATAAATTTTTCGAATATAAAAAGCTGACACTTTTTCCGTATTTTTATTTACAAAAGTACGAGTTCTTGGAAGCTTCTTAAATATGCACTGTGGGATTACTATTGCAGTTATTTTGTTCGTTGGTGTCGTCCCCGCGATAACTCAAATCGAACATGGTTCGGTGAATGGCCCAAGTGGAGTATATTCGCTAAATGTATTTAAAAACTCAATTAATGTAATCATTTCTTTAAAATCGAACTTAGCGGTTTGAAAGGACCCAGAATACTGCTGCACCACCAGCGGATCCAAGTCAGCCAACAATAATTTTGCCTGAAGCCATTCCAGTTGACGAAGAGCCCAAGGAACCTAAATTAGTTATTTCAGTACCAAAAACAAAAACAAAATTATCTCCTTCAGATTAAACATTTCCTTGAATATTAAAATGTAATTCTCACACTGGTTTGAATAGGTTATACTCTGCATTGATTTTTGTACCACAAATTCTTTAATGAAAAATTTTAATTAATAGAATTACCTTGGTGGAATAAGACTCATTTATTTATTTTTTAGAACTAAGATTATAATTGTAAATTATAACTTAGTTATTTTTAGTATGAGCATTAGCGACAGGGGCCTTCTTTTCAGTGGGAAAGTTAAAAAAGAAAAGGAAGGAAGAATTAGAAAAGTGCAGGACCAGGCTTGAACGGGAATCTAACCAAGACTCATTATTTTATTGCTTAACTTTAAATAAGTTACCTACACTATTATAGTTGGTATATGTATGTTTGATAAAAGGATATGCGCCTGCTTTTTATACTTAATACTATGAGTTTATTTTCCTGATTTCCTTGTGATGTCACTATAGAAGCTGTTTGTCTATGCGAAAAAAAAAAAAATACTTTCCTGCGCACAAATCTGTCGTAATATTAAAACTTATGTATTAAGAAACATGAATTTCTAAGAATTACAGTATTAGTAATAAATGTATACTATTTTTATTTTTTTTTTTAATTTGCAACTATCGTCAAGACGACAAGCAGCAAATTGTATCCATGATGCGGAATGGGAGATCTAGTGGGTGGTGCCTATTCAGGCGTCGCGTCTTTCCACAAATTTGCTAATTACAATTTTTTATATCACAGTATTGGTGAGCTCCAGCGAGGTTAACCAATATAAACTAGACAAACTAAAATCTATTCTAACTATATTCTATGTGGAAGATCTAACACATGAAATCTATTCAGGCGCCTAACATCCATGTCTTTTTCTAGCAAACTTTAGCTAAATTGTTGGTATGATTATGAAGTTTCTTTATGTATCTATCGGAACTTTTTTTATTTCATCCTTAATAAATAGTATTTTGAGGTCTTTATGGAAGTGAAAATTGGTCACATACCAAGGAACACTTGCTATTTTGATTAGCGTCATTGACTGATACCTTTGCAGTGTCTCAATATTGGAGTTACTTGCCGTTCCCCACAGCTGCATTGCATAAGTCCACACCGGCTTCAGAACTGCTTTATAAAGTCGAACTTTGTTATCTCGACTATGTTGAAACCTTGGTCCAAGGAGCCAGTGTATCTTTCTGCTTTTTATTTTCAGTTGCGTTTGTTTCGCTTTAATATGGGTCTTCCAAGTAAGCCTCCGATCCAGGTGTATTCGTAGGTATTTGACGGTGTCGCTTTGTGGAATAGTAGAACCATAAAATATTATTGAGGCACAGCTTTCCCGCTTTAAGGTGAAAGTAATTTGAACTGACTTTTGTGTCTTCACCTCAATTTTGCACTGCTTCAGCCATGATTAGACCAATAAATTTTGTGCTGTGAGCCAATGACAATATTTTCATTTGATACAATTATCGCTGTGTCATCTGCATATGTTGCAACCTCAACATTATTTCCCACTGGCATATCAGCGGTATATATTGTGTATAGAATGGGGCCAAGTACGCTTCCTTGGGGTACCCTCGCATTAATTGCATATATTTTAGAGTTCTCGCCCGATTGATGAACATAGAAGTGGCGATCAGTGAGGTAAGATTTAAGAAGGAGATAGTATGGTGCAGGAAACAATTTCACAATCTTATAGAGCACACTCGGAGGCCATACTCTACCAAATGCTTGTTAAACATCTAAAAACACAGCAGCACAGTATTGTTTTTCTTCAAGTGCACCCATAACAATTCGGTGGCATTGCTCAATCGTTCCATGTCCTCTTCTAAACCCAAACTGATGTTCGGGTATGATGTTAAGTTGGTCCAGTACAGGTGCCATTCTTCTTAAAAGTATCTTTTCAAACACTTTAGAGATGGTTACCAGTAGACTAATGGGACGGTATGACGTTGTAAACTACTCAGGTTTATTCGGTTTAGGTATCATAATTACCTCTGCATATTTCCATTGTCCTGGGAAGTGATCTAGCCTTAGCATAGCATTGAAAATATATGTTAGGAGTCTATTGCTCTTTGAAGGCAGATTTCTAAAGGTGATTCCATCAATTTTATCAGATATTTGGAGTTTTATTTCCTTAGCCTCAGCTTGTACCTCCGCAAGAGTAGTTTGGCAGACTCAACTGACAGGGCGAATCCAAAAAGTTAGACACCTCAGATTCTGTTTCCGGATCACTTACTAGGTTAGGTTGAAAGACTGAGTGCAAGTGCTGAGCAAAAGCCTCTGCCTTTTCTTCATTATCTTTGCTGCGGACCCCGTTACTGTCTACAATTATAGTACTTCTTCTGGTGGGCTGCTTTAAATACTTAGTTGCTTTCCACAAGTTGTAGTCAAGATCTGCTGTATATGGATAAAGATTTCTTAGGTACTCTGCTGTCGCTTCATTTCTTAGTTCCTTTAGTCTTATATTTAAGTCCTTGGCTGCATTATTAAAAATACGTTTGTCTAAGGGACTTCGACTAATTTGCCATTTCTTTCGCAATTTTCTTTTGTTTTTTATTAGCCTTCTCAGTTCAATAGACAGAAGGTTAAAATGTTGTCTGACTTGATTATTGCATGACTCAGTGAATAGAAAACCGGCTTATAGAATTGTATTAGTTAGCGTTTCAATTGCAGAATCAATCTTTAAAGATATGTTCAAATTAATTTGATTTTCAAGCCAATTTTTGAATGCATTTATGTTCGTTTTTGGCGTAGTAATTTTGTAAGGTTTTTTTTAATCTGCACGGTGGAGGCATAGGTAACAATAATTGGCAAGTGATCAGATTCTCCTCAATATGAAATTGGCTTTGTGGAAGTCCAGAATATACAACAAAGTCTAACAAGTCTGGTATTTTATTGGTATCTGTAGGTCAGTAAGTCGGTTTACCAGTAGAAAGAGTTGAGTAATTATTTGTAGTAATACATTTATAAAGTTCACTGACTTTTGGGTTTACCAATCTTGATCCCCACCAGGGATGCTTAGCATTAAAGTCTCCACCGGAAATAAAGTGACCACCATGACTTCATTTAATTTATTTAACCCATAATTAATACAAATTCATACATAATTAATTATCTTTCCTATTTTACAGAGTTTAGTTTTCAAGTTTTTAATCTACTTAGCTACTGAAAAATTGTTTCAATTATTAAATAAGTTATATATATTTGTACACATTTTATGCTAAGGAAAAATGGGAAAAAACCTTAGATAACGAACACTTAAAACTGACTTATATGCGCAAACTTATATACATAGTGTAGACCCTATATAAGTGAATTGCGATTATTAAAGATTGAGTTATAAATAGAGATTTTTTCTTCAATTTTATGAATATTTGATTTTACATGTAATTGACTAGTCGAATAGTAAATTCAGTAACAATTTGAGTAGTTTATTCTCTGCGATTTGAAGTTTTTTTATATGTGTTATAGCACAATCTCCCCAGACCTGTGAACCATACATTAAAATGGGATTAAATATTGATTTAAAGATAATGAGTTCATTGTGCTGTGAGAGTTTTGATTTGCGATTTATGATCGGATAGAGTGTGCATATCGTTTTATTAATCTTATCCAGAGTTTTCCCGATATGAACATTAAAAGTAAGTTTCCTATCTAAATGTAAGCCAAGATATCGTATGCTATTTAACCAAGGGATGTAAGTATTGTTGCAGTTTAGATTACCATTTGGCAAATATTCACTTTTCCTTTTTCTTGTGAAGAAAATAGCATTAGTCTTATTGACATTTAGCATGATTTTCCATTTTTATAGTATGAATTTAGTTCAGTCAAAGAGCTTTGGAGGGTGTTGCGTGTGCCTATGTAATTTGTACCTGCACAATAAAGCGCAGTATCGTCTGCAAAGATAGAAACAGAGCAGTTGTTAAATACAGGTACAGCATGGATATATTAGTTTTATAATATCGGTCCTAAGACCGATCCTTGTGGTACCCCAGCACTAATGGTTTTAGTATCCGATTGAATGCCATTTAATTCAATAAAAAAGTGTCTGTTTGTGATGAAGCTTTGAACAATTTTTGTTAAGTAGATAGGTGTATTCGTAACCATTAGTTTATGTATTAAACCATCATACCATACTGTATCAAAAACTGCTTGTATATCTAAGGCAACCAATCCGACTGATTTTTTATCTTGCAAATTTTGTTTTATAAATTTTTTGAGCTTTAGAAGAGGGTTTATGCAACTTAAATGCGACCGAAAACCAAATTGAGCTGCAGGTATAATCGAATTTGTTTCGAGATGAGAGTTAAGTCTTGCCTTCAAGATTTTTTCAGATATTTTCGAAAAGCAACATAACAAGCTGATGGGGCGGTAGTTCTCAGGTGAATCTGGTGGTTTTCCAGGTTTGGAAATGGGTATGAATTTTGCAACTTTCCACGATTGGGGAAAATAACCAATTTGAAGTGAATAATTAAAGATAAGTGAGAGAAAACGGATTACATTTAGTGGGAGGTTTTTTACACATATATTTGGAAGATTGTCTGGACTTGGAGATTTCTTCGTCTCAAGCAAAAAGATAATATTCTTAATATCATTAGTTGATACAGAAGGCACATCAAATGATCGATGGTTATCAAGATCACTGATGGAACTCTTAATCGTTCTAATGGTTTCACTATCAGAAAGAGAGTCCGTAATATTATGTTTTTCTTGAAATATTTCTCCAAGTATATTGGCTTTTTCTTGTCGAGTAGAATACGTTTTGTCATTGTATTGAAAGCTTGGAATAAAGACATTTTTGTTTTTAGTTAATTTAGTTATTTTCCAGAAACTTTTGGAATTTTTATCTAGGTTCACAAGCTCATTGTTCCAAGTACTGTTGTTATGAGCATGGATTTGACATCTTATTTGATGTTTAAGGTGACTTAACTGAACTTTATATATAGGTTGCCTTGTTCTTATCCAACGTCAATTCACTATATTTCTTATTTTAATGAGCTCAGAGATATGGTAAGGTAACTTTTTGCAGAGTTGCTTAGATGTTTTTCTTGGAACTGCAATTTCAAGTGCAGCAGTTACATCCGTTTTAATTAAGTCTACCATTTTATCTATCAGCTCTATAGTAGGAGGAGCAATGAAATCATGCTGCATATGCCTAAAATTAAGGTTCAGGTTTTCCTTGAAAATTTTCCAGTTAGCTCTAGAATAAACTGGGAAAGTATTTTCTGTTACACATGGTTTAGCATTAACTTTGATGATAATAGGAAGGTGGTCTGATGTGAGATCATTAATGGCTAATGGTTCAGTCATCAAGTTTGGAGAGTTAGAAATGAAGAGGTCTAGTGTTGACGGTTTTGCCTTGTAGCTAAATGGAATATATGTAGGGTCTTTGGGATACAGTATTGAAAATTTATCAATATAGGACATTTCATAAAGTATATTCCCCCAACAGTTTGTTCTACTGCAGTTCCATAGCCTATTCCTACAATTGAAATCACCACCTAATAAATACTGACCGTTTACTCGTGAGAACTTTACCAAATCTGCCTTGAATAAGCTTCTATGGTGTGACTTGTCGTTTACCAGAATGCAAAAACTGTCTAGACATTTCGCCGATGCTCCTGGAAAGTATATTGAAAATATTTTGATAGTGCTTTGCGAGTCAATAATAACTTCTACACCAACGTTTTCAATTAAATGCGTATTAACAATAGGGACCTCTCTATGTTTTTTATTCTTTTATTAGTTATTGCCAAAGCTACGCCGCCTGCCCTACTTGCAGTGCGGTCTTTCTTATAAACTGTATAATTTGGAAGTATGAACCGATCCTTATTTGTTAACCAAGTTTCACTCAGTAAACACACATGGATATTGTTGTGGGTCAAGAAATTTCCTAGTTCTGCTTTTTTGGAACGGACGGCACGTGAATTCCATGCCATGATATTAAGATGGTTATTACTTAGCTGCATAAAGATATTTACAAGCTAGCTGAGTAATGGATATTAAATTGTTCGCTCTTACTGGTACAGTTCCTCAATTTTTGAAGCAGTTCAGTGATGAGTGAATTGATTTCATCGATGGTAAAGAGATCATTCGTTGATTGCGTTGACGAATTCAGTAGGGCATTCCTTTAGTCAAGCATTTGTGGAGCATTGTTACTGCTGGATGGGATGTTGTCTTTCAATTCAATAGCGGAAGATATAATGGGTGGCGTGTGCAAGCTACGTCTTGCTGTATTGCTCGTTAAGGTCGGATAGTCTAATCCATCGTTACCATTATTCTGCATTCCGTTTCTGCAACTCTTGGTGTCGTGATGATTATTCCTCTGTGGTCTGTTGACGTGAGTGTTGTTGGTCATATGACTTCGAAGAAGAGATAGATACGAAGAACGGCATGGACAATTTGGATCAGTAGATCTACGTTCACCATTGCAATTAGCACAACAAGCCATGGTTGGTGACGTACAGGCAGTTGTATGATGTTGACTTGCACAATTAGCGCAAGAGGTTTTCACATTACAGCTATTAGATCCGTGGCCAAAGAGTGGGCAATTGTAGCATTGGGTTACCTTATTCAAGGATTTAGTTTTATATTCCGATCTCACTTTTGTGTGATATATACACGAATAATTTTGTTTCAGTTGCTTTAAGGTAATTGTTCTATTTTCGAAGTATACCACATGTAACAATTTTTTTAGACCTGAGTTAGTGCTCTTTTCAATTGTTTTAACATCAGTGCATTTTAGACCATGAGATATTAATATTGATTTAACCTCATCATTGGGTAATTTGTCGAGACCAGAGAGGACGGCTTTATAAGGCTTTGTTTCTCTGTTCTCATAAGAGAAGAACTCACAATTGTCGATTTAAAGACGGTCATAAACAGTATTGAAACAATCAATGCTCTTGACAATTACTTTGATGCCAATAGATATAGTTTTAACGTAGTATGTATTTATATTTAATTCCTTAAACATATCATGTATGTATTTAGCGCTTTTCTTTAGCACTGTAATAGGAGGAATTTTTATATTTGGTGTGGCTGAAGGTACCGAGTCATCAACTGCTTGATCTGTTAATGGATCGTCTACGGTGGTTTCACTGTCCATGATAGTTGTAAGCGGACGATAATAATTAGTATAGCAACTGTCAGCATTAGAAACAGTTGTATGTTTATTCAATCGCTGCCTCTTATTGGTGCTTGAACAGTGTTCTTGTACTTTAGTCTGTACCGTTTTTTGTACTTTGCTACGCTGCTTTTTGTCGTTGTTTTGATGTTGTTCGGTCAGACTTTCAGGTGATTCATTGTACGGTTTCTCTTGTAATTGGCACTTTGTAGTTGCGTGGGTGCTTTTGTTGTTCGTTTAACTGTGGAACTAGCCGATGACGCGTTCGATGCCTGATTGGACGCATTGCTATTGTTGCGGTTATATGTTTGGGTATTTGTAGTTGTTGTAGTAACAGCATGCGATGACGCGATCGATGCAGTTGCTGAGTATATTGCTGTAGATGATGATGCAGTGTTAGCTGTACTTGTATAGGTTGTACTTTGTGTTGTGTTTGTTGTTGTTACAGAAGCAGTAGTTGCTGCGATTGTGCAAAAGGGAGTTTGTGGGGATGGGCACTGGGCGCTCCATGGTAGTGAATGTCTGCTGCTTGCGCTATTAGAGCTTGCTCTATTCTCAGGCAACTTTTTGCTAAGCAAGGAATCTTTATTTTTGTTGCTGCAGTCCATAGAGACAATTGATATATAAGCGTTTCTCTGTGTATTTATTGGTGGCTTTTGACTGTTTTGACGAGCAGAGCTCATGTATCACTTCTGTATTTTACTTATTTAAAATATTTTTTTTTTTTTTTATTAAATAATGTTCTGTGCACTAAACACGTCTGCACTGCTTGAGTTGCAAAACGCGATTAAAAGAGCATTTTATAGTCATCTTGTTTGAATGCATACCTTGGCGGCAAATATACCTCGGCCACTGAGATATCAATGTACATGCATTTAATTTGTATAACAGCAGCTTTAATGTTGTTTAATCTAAGCCCTTTTAATGGTTTAATTTGAGCTTGTTCTTAACAATTTTTGTTGCACCACCTTGTGCAAAAAAAAAAAACTTTAAAAACAAAGTTATTTCATTAAAATGGCTGGAAAGCCCATTGGCGTTCCATATGGCAATACGAACATGTACGGGCGTTATCGGAACTACAGTGTGGTTGGCAATGTTCGTTCGCCAACACTGTAGTACCGATAATGCATCGATAACGCATCGATATTTTAACGTTAGCTGTAGGGCATGGGGAAATAAGGAAGAGGAAGAACCAAAACAAAGAAACCAAAGGTGAATGACTTTTGCTTTGTTTTGGATCTTTTGGAAACTTTGGTTTTTGCTGGTGACCGTTGGATGTGGAGAGGCGACATCCATTTTGGAAACAACGTACTGAAGGAGGGAACCATCTTGGCGAGTAAACTAAAATCACTTGTGCAAAACCACTGAGTGAGCAACGACGGGTTGAAAATCACCCCACCACTTGTGTGTTTGTGTTTGTTTTATTCAACCAAATTTGTATATTTTAATAAACATTCTTATAACAAACTTTCTGTTTGTGTTATTGTGATCTGCATACTTGTTAGTGCCCCAGAGCCAACCATTGGCTCATCATTGACTCATCTATAGACACACCAGAACATCTACTTGTAAAGTTTGCTGATAAGCAACGTCATCATATTGATGGGATTATTTGTCAACTCAAGTTGTTTTTCCAATAGCTTTTCAATTCTGCCCATAGCGCTGTAATTTCACCGGTTAAGCTGCAAATTTGTGCTGAGCAGCCAACTCATTCTTCGAAGTTTCAGGTCCAACTGGTTTTTTTTTGGTCGTATTGTGAGATTTCCACGTGAGCGCCTGTCAAGTGTCAGTCCCAAGTACTTGACAGTGGTACTGTTTGGAATGAAATCACCGTTGAGGAAAATGGCAGGGCATGTCGAGTGGTCAGAGTGAAGGTAACATTGATGGATTAATTGCATTGATGCAGATTTCCCACCTCTTAAGCCACGGTTCCATGAGGTCCAATAGGTCTTGCAGAAGAGCTGAGGCTACAGCCGGGTCGCTATCGCTCAGCAACAGAGCAGTGCCATCTGCATATGACGCTATGGAGAGTTTCTCGTCACTCAAGATCGGGAGGTCAGACGTGTAAGCCATGTGTACGATTGGTCCCAATCAAACTCCAGCTCGCATACTTTTTATGTCAGATTCCTAATCTTCGCATCTGACATAAAAGGTCCTTTTATGAAGAAATAGAGGGAGCTGGCAGCTATATTTCAACTTAAACAGCAGGCCGGAATGCCGGACATCTAGGAAAGCGGCAGAGAAATACACACCACCTTCGAAAGTATTGATGATTTCTTGTACCACTCGGTGGCACTGCTCTGGGATTCCGTGACATCTGCTGAACCCGAACTGGTGGTCTGGAATAATGCGTCCTTCATCCAGCAGTGGCAGCACTCTAACCAGAAGTAGTCTTTCGACTACCTTGGAGAGTATTGCCAGTATACTAAGTGAAATGATAATATAATAAGATCGCGTTGATCTAACCATTAGAAATTACAATTGCAGTAATTAATATAAGACCCAAGTTTTGTTTCTTTACACGTACTAGCATAGACCGACCGTTAAACTTTAAAACATGATCAAACAGAAACGGAGCTCTGTAGCAATGAGCTTTTTGTATGGTATCATAATGAACTTACAGTAGAGTCAAAATAAATGCACTTCTTATTAAAAAACTTACACGCGTGCCATCGTACACATGATAGAAGTGAAACTTCTTCGCGGGTTGTTTGGTTTTGTGCACAACTTATCAACAACAACACATCCGCAATTACTACAGTTGCATTTCCGCTCTTCTTTCCAATCATATGTGCTCGTGGAGTGCGCGAATTTCAATTACGCTTTTCATTTGTGTGTTCCCTACACGACGCCGATCTCGCATATTAATTTGTGTGCATGTTGCTGAGAGTTTGCCGTGATATGTCATATAAATCAATACGTTATTTGACCAAATAATTTCAATTATTAATTATAATATGCTTTCAACACTAAAATTGCTTCTTCAATAATGAAATAAATGGATAATATTATACACAACTATAGTAATTATTTTAAAACTTGACTTCTAGCATTTTGTGCAGCAGTTACACTACTATAGTGTGCTTATGTAGGTGAAACACATTCCTTTTTGAAGTGAAACTTCTTTAGCGGCGTTGGGCAAAAATTTAGTATGAAATTTTCAGTGAAAAAATACAAAATGTAACGTTTTGAGATTTCTGTATCTCAAGAACCGCACTAAATAGAGACTTGAAATTTTCACAGAATGTGTATTTCTATTCCCACATCCCCAACAAATAATAAAATTTTTGGAAAATCCTCCAGAAAAGTCTTAATAAAGAAATTACATTTCCACAAGAACAACATGCTGTTTGTGTGTATAAAAATGTTTATAACAACAACATGCAGGCAACCAGCATGTGTTGTACAAAAACAAGCGAATGTACGAAGAAAAGAGAACAAGAAACACATCTATCTAATTTTTGTGCAACAGACGGCAAACGTAAACACATTGTTTAACACAAAACCACAACTACACACGCCAAAGAAACCAAAAGCAATATACAGACGGACAGATAGACAGAATGTCAGACAGACTCATCGAGCTGATGAAGAATATATATATATATTTATTTATTTCTCCCGTTCTGTGCATTGATACCATAGGCACCACGAATCCACTACCATGGAGCAGCCAATGTCCATCCCCACAAACTCCACTGTACACAACACCAGCAACTATTGTATCAACTAATGCAACTGTAACAACACAAAGCACTCCAGCTATATCAACCGCTACATCAGCATCAAACACAACAACAGTTTACTCAACAACTGCTTCGATCATGTCATCGCAAGTAGTTTTCACATCAACAACAACATCAACAGCAATGCATCCAACGATCGAGCTGCTGGACCAATCAGCAACAGTTATGCCTACATCAAACACACATACGCAAGTACATAACATAAATAACACCAATAATAATAGTCCTAGTTCTGAACAGTTACAACCTTGCAAAAGAAACCGTAATACGCAATCCCCAGGCAAATCAATAGAAGAAAACAATAACAAAAAGTACAAAATCAATTTGCAAAAAAATACACAAACAAAACTAAATGATTACTGGTTGAGCAAACCTAATACTAGCAATATGTTCGCACTGCTAGCAGAAAAATACGACAACAACGGCCTATTTATGTGCAGGGGGTAGAAGACATTAATACTCTCATGAATGCTATTAATGAAGTTATAGAGAAAAACTATATTCTTAAATCCCTGCCCAATAATGAAGTTCGTATCCAAGTGACTGAAACCCAACAATATAGTACAATAATGAAAATGTTAAAAGCTAGAAATACCAAATACTATACATTTAAGACTAAAGACGAACGCGGTTTTAAAGTTATGCTGAGACACCTTCACCAATCATCTGACACCGACGAAATTAAGCGAGAACTGAAATAATTAGGCCATGATGTCACGAATGTATATAATATTCGACAAAAAACCACAAATAAGTCACTTCCCCTGTTCTCACTCGAACTTAAAGCCAGCCCTAACAATAAAAACATTTATAACATAACTACATAACTTCACACCAAAATACAATTCGAGGCCCCCCATAGTAAGAGAACGATAGTGCAATGTTCTAACTGTCAAAAATACGGACACACATGAAACTACTGCACCAAAGATCCTGTTTGTGTTAAATGTGCGGGAAAACACAGCACGATTGACTGTCAAAGAAAATAAAATGTGCTCTTTGTGGTGGAGCTCATACAGCCAATTATAAAGGTTGCGAAATATAAAAAACATTAAAAATCCAAAGGTTTCCTGCTCTTCGACCCAAAACATTGACCGATGAAACAAAAAACGAGCAAAAGTCCGTAACCTCTCGTAAAGTGGAGAAAGGAATCAGTTACTCGCAGGTTGCTGCTTCTTTCTCACAGATTAAGTCAACCAATCGATCAGCTGACAAAGAAAAAGAAAAAAAAAATTTAAATGTTAATCTAACTACTGGCAAAATTTCTTCCCAGCAAAACAACAATCATACCATCCCATCTGACGATATCTCAGAACTTAAAAACATGATGAAAGAATTAATCCAACAACAATTTTAGTAACAAAGCTTGACAAACAAAATGGACAATAAGTTAAGAATAATTGCTTGGAATGCGAACGGACTACACAAACATATTTTAGAACTCCAACTTTTCTTAAATGAGAATTCCATTGACATTGCACTAATATCGGAAACTCACCTTACAAATAACCACCTAAGCATTCCCAGCTATAAAATATATGGAACAAATCATCCGGATGGTTCAGGTCATGGTGGCACTGCTATTATTATCAAAAATAATATACGACACGTTGAACTGGAAAGCTATCAACAAGCACACATACAGTCGACCAAATTGATGCTGCAAGATATATATGGATCTTTTACAGTAGCAGCTATCTATTGTCCACCTAGACACATAATCACAACAGCTCAATTTAAGGACTATTTTATTGAGCTTGGCCAAAGGTTCATCGCTGGAGGAGACTATAATGCCAAACATGTAAACTGGGGATCAAGGTTGACAAATACTAAACGAAAAAATTTACAATGTGTAATTCAAATTCAAATGATTGGAGGAACGCATTTGAGTACTGGAGAGCCCACATATTGGCCAACTGATCGAACAAAGATACCTGACCTAATTGACTTTTGTGTAATAAAAAATATGAATATGGCACATTTTGAAATTGACTCTCGATTACTACTTTACACATCTGTAATTAAGCCCATATGGACGTATGGCATACAACTATGGGGTACTGCCAAGAAAACGAACGTAAATATAATACAAAGACAAGAATCTAAAATCCTTAGTTAATGCTGACTGGTACATAACAAATTATGACATACATAAAGACCTCGGTGTAAAAATGGTGCACGACGAAATCAATAATGCAAGCAGAAGATACCATAACACCTTAGAACGACATTCCAACGTTGAAATGATTGACATTCCTTCAGACGAATTAACAAGACGTAGAAGACTAAAAAAGAGCAGACCAGTGGACTTAACGTAGCTGCTCTACTTCATACATTTTAACTTTACATATTACATATTATACCTACACTAATATGTACATATGTTGGTCTTGGGTTGTTGAGAGGAACGTTGCGGTATCTCGCGAGAGTGGGGCAGCCGCAAGTAGTACTCAAAAATAAACCAAGCCTTCCATATTATTTCAAACTGACAATTCGCAAATGTTCGTATTTGTCAAATACAAACCCCCTTTTCAATGTTTAAAAAAGTGTTTGTGTTTTTTTTTAATGTATTGTTATATAATAAGAAACAAAACAAATGTACTTCGTCTATTGGGAAATAAAAAAAAAAAAAAAAATTTATATATACAAGTTTGCCCATATTCGACGCACCCATGTTTTTTTTTTTTAAATAAATGAAAAACACAATTTTTTTGATGTTGACGATAATAATCATTTTATTTGGTTCAAGTAGATTTGTTGACATCACTTTTTGAATATGATATCTCTCAAATGGCCGCCTTGAGCCTGTACGGCGTATTGTGCCCGTTTTACAGCATTTTCCATAGTTTTAGCTATTTCCTCACGGATATTGTTCTTGATCTCTTCTATGGTCTTTGGCTTATTAATATAAGCCTTTGATTTTAAATATCCCCACAAGAAGAATTCAGGTGGCGTTAAGTCGGGCGAACGCGGTGGCCAGTCAAAATCGTCATTTTTCGACATCAAACGACGAGGAAACAATTTCTTCAAAAAATCGATTGTGGTGCGAGCTGTGTATGGTGGAGCGCCGTCTTGTTGAAACCAGAACTGCCTCATTTTGCTTGTTTACCGTCCCATTCAATAAGAAATGAGCCTTATCGGACATGATGATTTTGTTCCAAAATTGCTCGTCATCATCATCTCGAAAATTTCAACAATTTGGGAACGCTCGTGTGGCGTGTACTGTTCCATGGTAAAAATCTGCTTGGACTGACGCTCTCTCTGTCAAAAGATACAGGGTTGCCAGATGGGTCCGTCGAATATATTTACTTTATGTGGTTTCTCTTTGTCTCCTTCTGTGTGTTATGCCAGCCATACATTAGGCGATCGATTGTACGATCAAAATCAAAAGTTTTTGATTTTCCATGCAATCGTGCCATGATCCGTCCCCGCAAACGTTGCGAGGTCCACAAGCTAAATGGAATTGTACAATCAGTCGCATAATGTGTGGCCGGCATAACAAACTTCTTGACAAACTTATAATACTATTCAAGCAATAATACGAGAGCTTGACATTTTTTCTATATGACTATCAGAGAGAAAAACATTTTTTAAATCTTTATGCATATTCAATGTGTTTGGAAGTGCTCGAGCGGTGACAAAATTTCATAGTGAAAATAAAAAAATTTTGAGATGATCACTTTGTCTGTTTTTAAGAAGTTTCACTTCTATCACGTGTACGATGGCACATGCGCATTTTTTTTTTTTTTTTTTTTTTACATTTTCAAACGATAAGAGGGGAGAAGACATTAGACAATATCGAACATTTTCGAATGGTCAGTTAAAATAATGGTAATAATGGACTGGATGACTGGATGACTTAGGCCTCATTTCTAAGAATTATTTGTGGCAGGCCAACAACCGCAATATGCCTCTCAGCGCCACCCGTAACCTGAGTTAGGTTAGATCGACTGGTCTGCTTCGTTTTAAGCGTCCTGCTAGCATTATTGATTTTTTCCTGAAAAATAGTTACGCCGAGGTCTTTGTGAATTTCGTAGTTAGTTATATACCAGTCCGCATTAACTATAGCTATTGTTCGAAGCAGTTTAGATTGTTGACGCTGAATAATATTTAAGTTAGTTTTCTTGGATGTACCCCATAATTGAATGCCGTACGACCATATAGGTTTTATTACACTATTGTTTATCACTAATTTCCCATTGGTTGTCAGCTTAGATCTACTGTTAAGAAGCGAGTATAGTTGCTTAAATTTTAATGTGAGTTGCTCTCTCTTTTTCTGAATGTGATATTTCCAAGTCAGTTTGCCACATTGCTTAATGGAATGTCAGTACCTTTTATTTTGAATTGTCTTGGCTGATAAGCTGTCCGTTTTTAGTTCATTGACTTTTTTTTCCATTTATCAAGCCAAGTGCATGTTTCGTCTAGAATATCCTGTAGCTTAGTTGTAGCCACAGCTAAATTTTTGTGTGAATACATTAACACTGTATCGTCAGCGAAGGTAGCCACCATTGAAGAGTTATCTTCTGGAGTTGGGATGTCTGATGTGTATAAAGTATACAACATAAGACCAAGCACGCTTCCTTGCGGGACTCCTGCTCTTATCTGTCTCAGTGTTGAAGATTCGTCATTACATTTTACGTAGAAATAGCGAGAGTCAAGGTAGCTTTTAATGATTTCGAATAGATCAGTTGGAAATAAAGTCTTAATTTTACTAGGTAGGCCGTTGTGCCAGACTTTGTCGAAGTCATTTTCTATCTCAAGAAAAACACCAACACAGAACTTTTTTTCGTCAAGGTCCTTTAAGATTTTGTGCGTTACTCTGTAGACTTGCTGGATTGTGGATTGACTTTGTCTAAATCCAAATTGATGGTCAGGTATGATTCTGTTCACGTCTAGTATTGATTGTATGTATTGTATATATTCATGTTTTCTGTCAAGCAGAAGACGTTCAAATACTTTTGACAATAGGGGTAGTAGGCTGATTGGTCTGTACGTTGACGCCTTAGTCGGATCTTTGCCCAATTTAGGTATGGCTATTATTTCAGCAACCTTCCATAAAGATGGGTAGTGCCTTAGTAGTAATATCGCATTGAATAAGTTCCTAATATATATCAATGCCTTCTTTGAGTAACTTTCCAGTTATTTGGCCATAGCCTGGCGTTTTTTCTGGCAAGTGTGCTTTTCAATACAGTGCCAAATTCTTTGGGTGAAATCTTTTTTGTACAGTACAGATGGAGTCCTGTTGAACATATTGCTTTAGATTGGTTGGTTGGTAGTAAAAGCCAATTCATAATAATCTGCAAGAAGTGAAGCTTTGTCAGAATTTGTTCTAGCCCATGTTCCATCCGATTTTAAGAGTGGCGGCTGGTGGAAGGAGCGATTAGTGATGTGTTAAGCAGCCTTGCACATTGAGTAATTGGTGTCTGCTGCCGGAGATAGCGTTGCTCTGTTAGCTGCTTCGTTTATAATGTCATTCAAGTGTATAACTGTCTTTTCAATATCATATGGTTCTCTAAGAGGTACATTTATTGTGAGGCTATTGTCAATGAATTCTCTGTATGCTTCCCAGTCAGTTCTACAATTATACATTTTGCAGGTGGGTTGATCTTGTTTTATTGCGCAACTATATTCAACTTGTATTGGTGAATGATTGGAAGATAGTTCAAGTCGGGATTCAATTTTGAAATGTGTTATATTCATTTTTTTTAATTCTTAAAGATCAATTGAATCCGGTATCTTCGTCCGGCTAGTCTCGCGATACGTGCAATGTTTCTCGCCACTTATGTGGCCACGCAGGTTGGATTGAGATAACTCCCCACTAGTTCCGCTTGAAAGTCTGGCACTGAACAATGCTCCCTATAAGGGACAGTGTCAATCCTCGCATGGCTTCCCTGTTTACATAGATAACTATGAGACCTTCGGAAACTACGTGCACATTCGGAGATAGCGGTCATGAGTTTGGACCCTTACAGCATGGACAAGAATGATCAAACAATTAAAAAACAGGAGAGTTGCATATCAGCTTTGGAATCGAAGCTTTCATGAAGAGCTCGGTTATCCGTAGATAACCAGAGGATGCACAACCGTCAGGTGATAAGGTAGCAGCACACATCGCCGCTGTATCAGAAAGGACACCGCAAGCGCAGACAGAGCTGTACAGCACGCCGATTGCACAAAGTGGCGCACCTGAGCGTACAAAGCCGACAGTGGAAACGCCAACGACACGGCATCCAGTAGGTGTGGGAGCAGCAACAAGCAAGCAACCAGCTGGAAACCTACTCAGAAGTAAAATGACGGCTCTGGGAGATGCAATAGATTCTCTCTTGCAGTATTATAAGGGCCATAACAATGTGCACCATGAAATTAAAAAGATTGGACCGGTGATTAAGAGAATGCACACCGAAGGTTGATAGAAGACCTCGAGATGGAAGCGGCTACTCCAATGAGGAAGACACCGATAAAACGGAATCCGAACGCGGCAAGAGGAGAAACGGATAGTGGCGCTACAAAATCAGCGAAAAGGGCTAGTGCAAGGACCAGCCCCAGGGCCAAAAGCTTCAAGCTAAGTTCAATAAAATTACACGATATTCCGACGATTGGCACTTGAAAATAAACACAGAAAAATGTGATACAATTTTACTTAGACCGCCACGATGTACGAAAAATCTGGAAAGACCTCAACATCACACCGCTCAGTAGCGACACGTCCTTAAGAAAAATGAATCACGTAAAGTACCTTGGAGTTCAACTAGATCAATTTTTGTATTTTGACAAACATGTAAATGACTAAATTGACAAGGCTAAAAAAGCCTTTTTCATGAATAAAAGGCTCTTTTACTCGCGCCACCTCAAAAAAAAGTCACAATATTGTTATATCAAGCGCTATAAGACCTATCATTTCCTATGCATGTCCAATATGGTTCAACATATCACCATCTTACATGGAAAAACTAAAAGTTTTTGAAACAAAATGCTTAAGAACGTGCACTTCTATGCACAGAACACCAGAAAGTGAACACACAAAGTACTTCTCCAATAGTCAATTATATAATGCCGCCAATATAATTAGAATTGACAACTTCGTAATAAAACTTATTAGAAACCACATACAAAAATGTTTTCTAAGTAGCGAAAACAATCTTATTTTAGCTCCTTATTACGCAGATGAACGTTTTAATAAAAGTACTTTACTAAAATGATATGTTCCCCCGGAGGCTTTTCTTTACTTGGATAAACTAGGAGTAATTCAAAATAATGAAGGAATACCAATATTCTATCACGTCTACCGACGGGCAAAGAAAAAAGCAATACGTATCAATATATCACGAAATTGTTGAAAGCCGATTCGACAAAAAATATCAAACAGACACAAAAAGGACTCAGCTTACAAACGCGCAAAGCTTTGGTAGCTCACCTAAAAGCACACTCCCTTTCCTTTTTCCTTCTTTTCTTTTTATCATATTATTTTTTTTTTTTTCAAATAAATTTAAGTAACGTTTTTTTATAAACTTTTTCGTTACATTTTGTAAATAATATTACTACTCTTACAATTCAAAATAATGTTAGCGTATAAGATAATTAATTTCTCAAAAAGAAGTTGCATTATAGTTTTTCAGGATCCAGAGTACTCTTTTCGGGTCAAGCGATCGAATATACTATGTATGGAACTATTGTTTATTTAAGTAAGCTTATTGTTTTTTATATTTCAAATAAATTAACCATTAATAAAAAAAAATAAAAATATGTCTTCTGGAAAGTGCGATCAACGCTGGACGCCATTCAAGTCGTCATGAATATTGCCCGTGAAGCCACGAGTGGTAAGCAGTGGAGCTTCGGCTCCAAGAAGTACTGCGCAGTGGTAACGCTGGATTTATATCTGTATATATATATTTTATGAAACCCGTTCAACTCCACAAGTTGGTCGCAGATCATGAGTGCGCTGAACACATTTGCGGTGCCGGTGTATCTGCAGCGTATAATAGCGATCTACTTCAAAAACAGGGTCCTGTTTTATGACACTAGCGATGGAGTAAAAACGTACACAGCAACTGGCGGCGTCCCCCAGTGCTGGGCCCTACGCTGTAGAACGCAATGTACGACGGCATCCTCAAACTCGACCTCCCGGAAGACACAACCCTTTCACACTTTCAGGCGCTATGTAATGACGATATCTCGAGAGTGAGACGATAGCTCAAAAACACAAAGCTCTAGCTGGCTGCACAAAAAATGGACACACATATGTACGAGGATAGTAGAAAGTGGAATGCGGCAAGTGCAGCAGCTGCGAACATATTGGATACACTGCGGTACACGGAGAACACACGCAGATCTGCTGAACGAGCTGAAGGAGTTTCGCGACAAGCAATGGATATCATTAATCCCGGACTCGGACAGAATGACTAAAACTAACGATTGAGTAGTAATATCCCGACGCACTACCTAATCGGTGAAGTTCTGGGAGGACTAACCGTCGGACATGAGGGAGGGTTTAGTGGGTTAAAGTCCCACAATACGGCTACGGCCACAGGCTTTCGATGCTTCCCTTCCTCGGCAAGAAAAAAAAAAAAAAATAATAAAATGATATCTGTCATTTGTCGCCGTTCGGGTTGATGCCACCCGGAGGAGCGTGAAGAGTATTATATCTTTGGCTTAGCCAATGATAACCTTCTTTCTGGTTTTATTTTACTGTAATGAGTAGGTATGAAATAAAAAATCAATGAGCCGAAGGGCATAACAGCCAGTGCTTCACCATTTAAGTTATGTTAAGTTTTTAAAATTTAAGTAACATGTGATAAATAATAAATAAATACAGTCTTCGACTAAACTTCGTTGCGATCAGTTCCAGGAACATGCTTATCAGTCTTTTTTTAAGTGTAAACAAACAAGTGCAAAAAAGAATCAAAAAAAAAATAATTACCGCAAGTGCAGATCGTCATCGCCAAACGGCACCAAACAGAACACTTAGGCAGCATATAAATAATTTAAATTTAATAAATTCTGAAAACTCCGTTATCATGGGTGATCCCCCGATCTCCACATAACGAAAACGGCTGAGAATATGGAAATTGTAAATACGGTTAAACGGTTCACAACCGTGGGTCCAAAGTTCTTAAATGCCCTTATAAAAAAATTATCGATAACACGTGTAATGAAGTTGAAATGTGCAAGAAAACACGAACTGAAAATTTATTGGTCAAAACAAAAATCATAAACAAGCCATTAAGCTACTGGAACTAAAGAAGTTCACGGACCAGATAAACGTCAAAGTGTCGATGCATACTAATCTTAACTACACGAAGGGCATCATTTACTCAAATGACTTACGTGGAATATCAGAAGAAGATATTCTAGCAGAACTAGAAAACCAACACGTCGTAGAAGTAAAGAAAATCCTAAAAAAAATTGACAACATACTCAAAGAGATAGGGCTTATAATCATCACTCGAAGCATTGGAACTCCCGCAATACTTGATGATCGGTTACAAAAAAACCAACGTTCGTCCGTATATTCCTCTACCATTAAGATGCAACAACTGTCTACGTTTCGGACACATTCATAAAGCTTGTCGTAGTGCCAAAACATGCATAGTTTGCGGACTAAACCAACATACCAATTCTGACGAAAATGAAACCTGCAACAACAATGCAAATTGCATTAACTGCCGCGAAAAAAGTTTACAATGCTCATCTCATAGCTCACTCGACAAAAAATGCCCACTGTTTATAAAATACCAAGAAATACAAGCAATTAAGGCTGTAAACAAGGTGGACAATAGAAAGGCTTTCGAAATATATTGGGTTGGGGAAAAAGTAATGTCGTATTTTGTCAATAGATGACGACACTTAAAGATATCTTGTGTTGTACTTATCGCAGCATCGGGTCACACTAAAAGGCGATTTGAAGACGACAATTTATGTTACAAGTGTCTCTTTGACAGTGTTGTGATCGTACGTTTCAGTCTCAAGTTATAGCGCATCAAAGATGGAGTCCACCAAGCAAGAAATTCGTTATATTTTACGTTTTTACTACCTGAGAGGTAAAAATGCAACGAAGGCGGCCGCAAAAATGTTTGATGTTTATGGGCCCAATACCGGATTGATGGCCAGGAAGTTTTTGCTGTGTGTTTGGTGGGATTGGAAGGGAATCATCCACTATAAGCTGCTCAACTATGGCCAGACCCTCAATTCGGTCCTCTATTGAGAGCAACTCGACCGTTTGAAGAAGGCTCACGCTCCTCCGGATTGCATCCAACCCTCCTGTCTTAGCATCACTATATTCTCTCTGCTACAGTGTGAGTATCAACAAAGAACACAGTTTGAGTGACACTTTTATTGTACTTTTATTCTTTATAAGTTTGCCATTTACTTTGGGTTTGTATGGGAGGTACCCCTCCTGGTACCCCTAGGTTCATGAAGCTTACATGGTTGCTGGATATGACTCAGAAACTTATAGTGTCTAAATTTCAGTGCAATACGTCATAATCCAAAAAACTTTTCCAAATAAGAACTGTTAATTAAATGGATGGATTTGTATGCGAGGAACCTCCCCTAGTAGTGTATTCAACAAATGTACAGCGTATGGTAGAAAGAAAACTATGTGCAAAATTTCATCTCTCTAGTTCATAAACTGAGGGACTAGTTTGCGTATAGACGGACAGACGGACATGGCTAAATCAAATCGTCTCATCGAGCTGATCACAAATATATATACTTTATGTGGTCTGCGATGTCTCATTCTGTGTGTTACAAACTTCATGACAAACTTATAATACTATTCACTCCCGTGAAGAGTATAATAAACATTACTATTAAAGAAAAAAGAATGCAAGCGGTTAACCATATTATCCCTAGGACAGAACACTTGTAAGAGCAACAAGAAACACTATTAAAACAAATCATTCATAAATACCCACAGCTTTTTTCTATCAGTACCCGATGTCTCTAAAAGACAAAGTAAATTAACAAGTTAAAGAAATGTTAGACAATGGTCATCCCGATCCCTATACAATTCACCCAATGCAATAACAAAATATTTTCAGTCATCGACTTAAAAAGTGGATTCCACCAGATCCCTTTAAGGGAATCCGATATGGAAAAGATAGCATATAATAATATGAGTTTACAAGAATCCCATTTGGTCTTAAAAACGCTCCATTAATTTTCCAACGCGCATTAAACGATGTTCTTCACGAACATATTGCGAAAATATGCTTCATCTACATCGACGACATCATCATATTCAGCAACAACAATGAGACACACGCAGAAAACCTGGAACACACAATTAAAACTTTCTGTGAGGCTAACATGAAATGCCAACTCAATAAATGCGAGTTTTTCAAAAAAAGGGTATGATTCTTACGATTCATATTTACAGACAAAGGCATAGAAACATTAGCAAACCCACTTACTTCCATATTAAGAGAGGAAGATGGACGAGTGTCCAAGAACTTATCAAAGAAAAAGATTATAACCCTTGACCAGGACGCAAAAGAAGCTTTCCATAAAATAAAAAGCGCCTTGGTTTCATCAGAGGTCATTCTTAACTTTCCAGACTTTAACAAAGAATTTCATCTCCAACTTCGCAACAGGCGGAGTCTTATCTCAAAACGATAAACGTATAACATTTGTGTCTAGGACCTTTGCAAAGGCAGAAGAGAACTACGCTACGAACGAAAAAGAAATGTTAGCAATTATTTGGTCCTTAAGATCCCTAAAAAATTACCTGTACGGTAGAGCAAAAGTAAAAATTTTCACAAACCATCAACCCCTAACCCATGCCCTCAGTAATTGGAATGGCAATGCAAGAATTAAAAGATGGAAAGTCAATTTAGAGGAATATGACTACTAACTAATTTATAAACCTGGAAAAGCTAACGTAGATGCCCAATCAAGAATACCCAAGGCAACGGAAGTTCATACAGTAGCATCCACCCAACACAGTGTGAGAGTTCAAGTCATGACTAATTCAGAGCATTGAAGTCCCGATAAATGTTTTTAAGAATCAGATTTTTATAAACAAGTCCGAGACAACAGAATACAAATTCAGTTTACCGTTCCCAACATTCCACTATTCAAACGACGACCTACTACAAATATTAAAATCCTACCTAAGCCCTTCACTAATCAACGTAATTTACACATCCGAAGACAATAATAATAAATATTGTATCCAATTCACTTTAAAAATATCAAAGTCAGATTCACTCAAAGCAAGGTAACAGACCTCACCAATGAAATCTTATAAGAGGAAGATATTTTAAAAAATCATAATAGAGCGCATCAAAATGCACTTGCAAATAAAAGACAATTGTCAGAAAAATTTTATTTTGCGAAAATGAGGAAAAAAGAGAGCATTGTAAAACAATGCATAACATGCAAGGAAGAGAAATACGACAGGAAACCTAGAAACCCTGAACTTAAAGAGACACTAATCCCTGAATTTCCAGGACACACAGTTCATATTGATCTCTATTTTACCGAAAAGAATTTGGATAAGTTCTTCAAATTTGCTCAAGGCAGAATAATTAAGTCAAAAGCTATCGAAGATATCCGTAAGCCATACATGACCTTCTCTTCTATTTCGGAGTTCCGAAATTCATAGTAATAGACAACGAAAAGTCTTTGAATTCAGCATCAATAACCTTCATGATGCAAGACCAGTTAGAAATAAAAATCTTCAAGGCACCGCCTTATAAGAGTTCAGTGAACAGACAAGTGGAAAGATTTGATTCCAACCTTAATGAAATCATGAGATGTGTACACAAAGAAATTGTGCATCGAAGCTTTGAAGAACTATTAGTTAGAAGCTATTACGAATACATTTCAACCAAACATTCCGTAAAAAAAAAAAGACCGATAGATGTATTCTTCAGCAGAACAGCGACAACTGATCCAAATCTGTACGAAAAATCAGTGGAGTGCCTTCATTTGGTCACAAATTTCGAAGTCGGTCATCAAATATGGTCAGATCACATGCCAATCAAGCTTACTATAGAGTTTGAAAATATAAACAGTCAAACGAAACCACAGAATTTAATACCGAAACTGCGCTGGATAGAGTCGAAGCGTAGCACATACCAACAGGCGGAGTTCTAAATCTCATTGGCATCAAAATGGAAGCAATTTTTGGCAGTTTGCAGGTCAATCCAAGCGTATACAGCACAGGTTTGGGGTTACACAATGCCGGAAGAGGTAAACAAGTTCCAGCGGTATTTCTTGAAAAGAGTGCTGAGCCTACCGGACACAATCCCAAACTATGCATTGTCATTCGAAACTGGTACTGAAGACAGTCACTTCTATACATTAGGTCTGCATATGCAATACATCACAAAGACTTTACAGTCATATAACGCAGATAGATTGCCTCACAAGTTGTCCAAAACTATTCTAAGAAGAAACGTTGTGTGGGCAAATAAATTCAGTCAGCTGAGAGCAGAACACAACATAGACTGGTGTAATCGTTGCAATCAACTCACAATCAAATTAGCAGGTAGCACAAACCGCTTTTATAAATACCTGCACCCAGCAGCTGGAGAAAAATATTTTAAAGCCAATCTAACACAACGTGAAATAACGATGATAATAAAAGTACGCTGCGACATATTGCCATTCAATGCAAATAGTTTCGCGCCAGATATGTCAACCATTTGTACTCTATGCAGCTGGAATGAGCAAGAAACACTGTCGCACTTCATATCAAGATGCCCTGTTTTAAATGAATTTAGGGTGCCACATTTTAAGAAAAATTCAATTGAGCAAAATGAGTTGGTAAACTTTTTAAACGGTGACCATGAAATCAGTTGGAAGACTCTAGCAAGCTATATATGTATCTACAATATTAAATTATAGAAACTTTTTAGTATCAGAATTCAGCTAACGGCTAACAGCCATGCTGAAAAATCACCCCTCGTTCTTTTTTTCTTTTTTCCAAAAGTGTATAAATTAAGTTAATTTTAATCTGTAGCTATGTATATATTACGAAAAAATGAATACAAAGAAGTACTACTACTACTAGCAACCACATTGTCGGAACATATTTCATCAATTACTGGAATGCAACAATTAATATCAACGAGAGAGAAATCAGCATCACAGAACGCAGGGTAATGAAGACACCCATAATACAGATAACTCCTCAAGAGACGAAACGCCTGCGAATTTTGTCACTTAAAGCACCAGAGTTACTGCATATCAGAGCAATTGCAATTACTTCGCACACGCACCTCGGCGAGCGATATCACATTTTTCATTCTGTTTACTGTTGCAATATCAGACGAACACATAAAAATGGAAATCCTCCAAATGCAACCAATTGATTCAACTGTAAATCCAAGATTACCGGAAGTACCAGAATTCATAAATACCCCATTCTATTGATGATCACTTGAGGACAAGCTTAGGCTAATGGGGGAGGAGTTAATTCCACATAAATGGAACAAGAAACCGAAAACCATAAATTCATAAACTCTAACAAAATGCTGACCTAGCGTCTGCACCATTTCCTACACAAGCCGTCGTTTGCAAGAAGAAGCTCGGTGCAATGTTCTCCAGCCGCTAACTTCATCGCTGACGTTCGCTGTCGCTGCCGCTGACACTGTCGCTTTTTAATTTAAATAGGGATAGATTTGATTTAAGCTATAGTCTTGAAATCAACATAAAAGATAAAAGTAATAAAACCAACCTTATTGTGTTTTTATTAAAAGTAAATTAAATAAATAATTGACTTATATATCTTTGATGATGACACAGCATGTCTCTCCTCAGGGACTCTAGCTGCAGACATTGCTGAGAAGCTACAGGTAGCTTTTGACTCTCATTTTTCATATTTATCGAAGTGGAAAATTTTAGTTAACTCTCATAAAACGCAGGTCATATTTATCACTAGGAAGTGTAAAAACTTATATATCCCCATTATCCTCTGTATCATATGGGCCAAATCCTACAAGTGAAGGCCCTTTCCGGAGACAAGTGGCGTTTGACCTGGACGGAGGAGCCACAAGGGTAGCTGGACAATAAGCTAGCGCTTATGTTAGATCAACTTCCAGTGAATGACACACCGGTGAACGTTGTGCATCTCAAAGTGGTTCCTCAACCGGCAACGTTTAGCGCAGCCGAAAATTTAAGTGGTGCTCTCCTTCGCAGATAGCGAGATGGGTATAGTTCCTCGAAAAGGGGGTGTCATGAAACTGACTGTTAAGGAGAAAGCACTTAAGTAGATGCATGAGTAAATCGCGCGGAGTTTCGAGTGTAAGCACATCATCACAACGGATTCGCCGTTAAGTACTCATGTTGATCCAGCGTCAATTGCAGTGAAGACTAGCCCATCGGGTGCGACATCGGTTCCGACGGTTAGGTTAAACACGTCGAATCCAGGTACAGCACCCGTCAAGCCCCTTATTGGAGTAGCCCCGTCTACCGGCACGGTACCCAAGAAGGCCAAACGTAGGAATAACAAGGGATCCAAGGAAAAAGTTACCCCAGCTGCCAGCTTGTCACCCGTGGTTCCAAGCAAGGAGCCTACGAACAGCAAGCACAGCTCTGGCGGATGACACTTTTTCGGTTTTCGGTTGCTAATTGTCTCAACCTTGAAGGGGCCATCAACGAAGCCATGACACGCAATCAGGATCCATTTTTTGCAAAATTTCATGGCATAAAGCGGTTCAAAGGCGCAAAGGTCGTGGCCTGTGTCAGCGAGGAAACCATGTGCACTCTCAAGGACACATTACGCGGCATTGGCGAACTATGGTCTGGTGCGGCGCTGATCGTAGTACCGACGGAACAGGTTCCAAAGAATACTCTAATTAATAAATGAGTCCCACCCACAGTTATTGAGGACGAACCACGCAAAGCCTCATGGTTGGAAAAAATCTTAAACTTGGAAGTGGCGATTGGACCTTCGTTCGAGGGTTGGCACGAGACAATGATGAGGGGAAGGATCTTTGGTTAAAAATTGGATCGGGGTATAAGAACATCATCAAGAGAAACAAGGCCAGACACTCCCCAGCCCCCCGGTCGGGAAGTGTCTGGATCTTGACAAAATGGTGAAGTCCTCTCACACCATTGAAGAGGTGTAAGGATGAGCTTTTCTTAGATCCTGCCATATAAGCCGACCTCCAAGGTCCAACCGCAATTAGTAGTGGACAACGGAGCTTGCGAATATTAGGCAGGAAGCAAGAAGACTTTTCAATAAAGCAAAATATAGAAATTGTCAGAAAGATTGGGATGCCTATCATCTCAGTTTTAAGAAACTCAAGAAAGCTAGTGGGAAGGCTAAGAAGGCCGCTTTTCTTGATATTGAGGGGGGTTTTCAATAACCTACGCATTGAATCAATCTCAGCATCGCTGGAATATATTTGTTAAGACCTTGCGATCACCAGGTGGCCCGGTGCGCCGCACGCTCCGACGCATATCAAAAAATTTTTAGGCCTTGTACAGTTATTGACAAAGTTTGATCACGTAATGGAAGGGCAAGTCAAATTGGCAGTGAATGCCATTTCAACATTTTCTGAAATATCAAATGACAAGAGACGTAATTACAAACTTTGTTAAGGGTATGAATTCAAAGAACCTTTAGCATTTAGTTTTATTTCTATCAACCATTTCAACTTGTAACATTGTAATATATAAATCCTTTTAAAAATGAACTATGTAATCGACAATCTGAAATAAATATTTCATTTGTGTATTGAACTGATTTTTTTTTTTTTTTAAGTTTCCTTTTGTAACTTGAATCTACAGATGAACACTCCAGTTCAGTTCAGTCGAAGTCTATTTGAAACGCATCATTGATCCTTATATTTTTATTTTAAACGGGTTTTAAAAAAAAGTTCGAAAATCTATTAAAACTAAATAACAATTAAGCTTATCCATGATTCATGATATTAAACTACTAAAGTTGTTCACTCATGCCAAACATTCAAAGTCCTCACAATCGCCTTTATGTTTGGAATTATTCAACCAAATGATGAAACACATCAAGGATCCTGAAAATGTCATATAAAATTTTTTTGATCAGAAATTTACTTTGTAATTTGTGAACACAAAATTTTGTTTGTAAGGTGAAAAAGGTTTTTTGTTTTTTTTTTTAAAGAATTAAGTAAGAATCCAAATTTTGTATTATATATTAATATAAAGAAGGACAAAAAGTGAAAGTAAATTGTACAAAAACAAGATGAAATGAAAAATGAGAAGCTTGCATCAAGCCGCCATTTAAAACAACTCTGCACTTGTAATGCACTTGACATTTGACCTGTCGTTGACTTCGTCGCTCTGAAGGCAACACAACAAAATATTATTTAAAGGAAGAAAAGTACAAATGAAAATAAAAAAATATATAAAAATGGATATGAAATAAGAAATGCAGTAATGAAAAACAGAAAGGATAAATAGTAATTATAATACAATAAAAAGAATAAATATAAATAAAGAAAGCAACGATATACAATATGAATGCGAAAATTTACTGTGGCCTGTGAAAGCAAACAAACAGTGAAGCGTAATGTGTTTTGCAAACAAATACATTTACACACACATATGTAGATACACATGTCTACGACTCTGCAGAGGGCGAGTCAACATACCACGTAACCGGAGGAGTGCCCCAAGGGTCTGTTCTCGGCCCGCTCCTCTGGAACATAATGTATGATGGCATTCTTAGACTGCACTTCCCAGGCGGGGTAAATAATGTCGGGTTTGCGGATGACATCGCACTAGTGGTCATTGGAAAGCACATTAGTGAGTCGGTTGAGCGTTGCAACACAGCCATTGCAACCATCGCAGCATGGCAGAACCGCGTTGGAACTATCGGAACATAAGACGGAAGCGCTACTAATAAGCAGTCGGAAAATCGTGGAAAGAGCTACGGTAACAGTCGGCAATACGGCCATCACAACAAAAAGATCGCTGGTGTATCTAGGGGTTACCCTAGACTATAGGCTCACCTTCAAAGAGCACTTAATATACGCCAGTGAAAAGGCGGCAAGATCGTGTAAGGCTCTCTCGAGGATACTGCTGAACACTCGAGAGCCCAGGCAATTTCACAGGTTGTTGCTGATGAATGCAACGAAATCTATTATGCTGTATGGGGCACCAATATGGGCAAAGCCAATGGACAAGATCTCCTACAGAAGACATCTGGAGAGCGTCTACAGACTGGGCGTGTTCTGTGTAATCAGCGCTTTTCGCACTGTATCGGAAGATGCCGCACTTGTACTCGCGGGGCTGGTGCCAATTGATCTACTTGCCATTGAGACGGCAGAGGCCTACGCTTCAATATCATGGCCACCGGAGGAGACCAGAGCACAAAGAACCCAAATGAGATGCTCATCCATCAGGATGTGGCGGACCCGCTGGGACTGTTCCACGAAAGGACGCTGGACGCACAGCTTGATCCCAAGCCTAGCAGAGTGGATCGGAAGGAGGCATGGTGTAGTCAATTTTTACCTCACACAGCTCCTGAGCGGTCAGGTTCCACCTCGAAGGCGCCCCATGGTGTATGCACTGCGGCAACCAGCATGAGGAAGACGCCGAACACGTTATTTTCGAGTGTAAAAGTTCCGTTATTGAGCGGTTTGAGTTAAGAGATGCCCTAGGAGAAGAACCTACTGTCGCGAATCTAGTTCGTCACATGCTGGACCGCCCGTTCAATTGGAATGCGGTTTCCAAGTTTGCTGCTATGGTCCTGAAGAAATTACGTGGCCTGGAGAGATCCCGCCGTAATCAAGTCGTCTTCTAATTTAGCCGGTTCCAGCCTTACGAAGCTTTGCTCATCGGCAGTCGCGTAAGGTCCTGGAACAACCCTTTTGACTTTTCTTTCCTTCTATCCTGTATTTTGTACATACAATATTTATGCTTATACTTATATTCTTCTAATAAACGAACAAAAAAAAAACACATGTCTCACGAAGCGAAGCCATATGCTTTTTAAATTCCAGCCCTCAGTAGCATGGAGGCGTTAAATCTCTGCATAGGGCAAGATATAAGCTCCCTGCTGCTGAAGCCAAACTGATTATGGATGCGGGAAATATACGAGTTGGATGGGGTCGGTGCAGGATACGTGGAAATAACGCACCGATCAGATGTTATCACTGCCTCAACTGCAGGCATGTTTCCCACCAATTCGAAAGCCCGATGGATCACACAGGCTAATGCTTACGTTGCGGCAAAAAGGTCACTTAGCTGAAGTGCTCAATATATGTAGATGGGGACAATAATCACGCTACCGGCTGTTTCCAGTGCCCCATGTATAAAAGAACGATGTTGCAGCTAAGAAAAAATGGTTAAGGTTATCCAAATCAACCGAATAACATGTGGGTAACTGATCATACGGGAGGGGCCGCAATCTGGGCCTGTGACCAACTCCCAATAGAATCCAGTGGCCCATCGACCAACAAGGGATTTGCTTATGCCAGAGTTAAGGGGATCTACATATTCAGTCACTACGCACCACCAAGTGTCGCCTAGCAACTTTCAATGCGTTCCTTGACGTTCTCGTATGCAACGCTCGTGTGAAATCCCCTCTTCTAATTGCTGGGGGCTTCAACGCTTGAGCTATTGAATGGGGAAGCACCAGAACTAATGCTAGAGGTTCTGCTATCTTGGAGGCATTTGCCGCCTTAGACATCACTCTCTTCAATACGGGTAACAAGGTGACTTTCCAGAATAGCCGCGGGGAGTCATTCGTTGACCTTAGTTTTGCCAGTAGGTTTCTTGCCCACTTTTCAAAATGGGAAGTACTAGATTTCCTCACACTCAGCGATCACAGAGCAATCGAAATAAACACCACGAATGCATGTCCTCGCCGTAGCTGTAGACCAAGCTCGAAAGCTCAAAAGAACGGATGGAAAGTAGGCATGCTAGACATATCCATGCTAGACTACATGCTGGAAGGAGTTAACTTGCAGGGATCTGCACAGCAACAAGTTAAGGGCCTAATGAAAGCTGTTACTGATGCATGCGATGCCTCAATGCCCAGGAAAAGAAGAAATAATCGGCATACAAAAAATTATTGGTGGAACGCTGAGATAGCGGAGCTAAGAAGGGAGTGCATCTGATCTAGAAGGCAAGCACAAAGAGCAAGTGGATCAGAAAATTTTGTACTTCGCCAGGCCGAATACAAGGCGAAACGTGCTGAGTTGCGGAAAGCCATCCAAAGGAGTAAAAGCATTCACTTTCAGGACCTATGTGAAGACTTCAACAATAACCCTTGGGGAGGAGCTTACAAATTTGTCAAACGACACCTGGGAGGAGTCGCCGGCCCAGCACCGATCGGTGCAGCGGTTATGTTAGACATTGTGCGAAACCGCTTCCCGCAACATGAGCGCACACATTGGACAAGGGAGGCTATCTTGGAGCCCATTCCCACCCCTGGCTTGGATGGAATCCCCAACAGTGTCCTAAAACATGCAATACAGAGGAATACAGACGCCTTCCGTAGAGTGTTGAATACGTGTCTGGATGAGGGTGTTTTTCCCTCTTGCTGAAAGCGGCAGAGATTGGTGCTGATACCGAAAGGTAACAAGCCGCCGGATCAGCCATCATCATATAGGCCGCTGTGTATGCTGGACACAATGGGTAAGATACTGGAGCGTATCATATGTCGGCGCCTCGAATTGGTCACAGAGGGTCCGAATGGACTACACAAAAACCAGGAAGGACAAGAGTACCATCGATGCAATAAGTAAAGTCCGTGATATCGCTCTGAATGCAATCGCTGGTGAGCGATGGCTCTGGGGCACAACACAGTATTGCGCTGTAGTTACCCTGGACATTAAAAATGCGTTCAACTCGGCAAGATGGTGCAATAAAGTACGCTCCTTGGAGAATCTCCGTGTAGCAAAGTAATATACGACGGAGTGTTTAGCGTGTCTCTACCAGATGAAGTAGAGATAATTGGCTACGCAGATGACATTGCAGTGGCAAAGACGCTCCCGGAACTCCAGGGGAAATGCACAGGGGAAATGCAACTCATTCGTTGTAAATATTAAAAATTCGCTTTGATAGACTGGTCTAGAGTAAGCGGACCATAAAACTGAGCTAGTTCTAATCAGCAGCAGGAAGAAGCTTGAAACCCTAAACATTCGAGTCGGGGCACAAGACATAACGTCCGCACCTTTCATTAAGTATTTAGGGGTCCTACTGGATTGTCGTCTCAACTTCAGGGATCACCTCAAATTTTCGAGCGAGAAAGCGTCGAAGACCTACGCAGCCCTAGAAATGCTTATGCCGAATGTTGGATGGCCCAGACAACCAGGGCGTGAGCTGCTTTCGGCAGTCAGCAAATCGATTATCCGATACGCTGCACCAGTGTGGTCCTGTCCAACCAAACATAAATCGTACATTAATGGAGCTGCTTCCGTGTATCGACTAAACTCGATAAGGATATGTTGCGCGTTCCGGACGGTTTCAGATGACGCAATAAGTGTCATTGCAAACTGTAAACCGGTGGACATGGACGTTAATGAGTTGGCGAGAATATATGCTTTGAGACGGACAGAGCCTGCCACACATGATCAGGGTGACACACTAACTGCCTTCTGGCAGGAGCGTTGGCAAAGCTCAACAAAGGGGCGTTGTACGTTCGAGTTAATACCCAACATCAGTGTCTGGGTGGCCCGAAAACATGGAACTCTGAATTACCACCTTACGCAGTTCCTCACAGGGCATGGCTGTTTCCGGGAGTACCTGCACAGATTTAAACATGCAGATGACCCGCATTGCCTGTATGCCAAACCAGCCGGAAATGCTCGCCATGTTCTCATGGAGTGTACCCGATTTGTGAATCTTAGAGAGCTAATCACGTCAGAGGTAGGTGAGAACCTTACACCAATTTGCGTCATTAACTTTATATTAAAGGATGAAGACTCCTTGAACAAAGCTTGCAGTATAATCGTTGCTATAATGCAATAGGTCTGCAGAATGAAGAGTCAAACAGAAGAGTGGTCTTACCTAGCTCTCCCTGGCTAAGTAATGCCTCCATTGGCGGTCCCGCCAGGGTTGAAAAAAAGAGCCAGGGTAGGCCGGGGGTGGTTTAATTACGTAGGCACCACATGTGACTGTTTGTCCGGTTAGGTCGGTCTGCTAGGATCTTTAGAAGATTTACACCTCCATGGCGAATCCAAAAAAAAAAAAAACATGTCAAACATTGGATTTGATGTGTGTGGTGTCGTGGGTGATGATTGGTTTTTTGTGTGTGCTCCGACTGCGAGTCTGAAAATATGCATATAGTGAGTGTTGTGACACTAACCTGCTGGTTGTCTTTTCTTTGTTCTTTTTAGTTAATTTGATAAATTGCTTTAAATGCAATTACACTCAATTGCAAGAAAGAGCAAACAGCTGATAGCACAAAATATAAGGGCCCCATACACGAGAAATCCCACCAAAGGCCCCAGACACGATCAGTAAAAAAAGGTGCCCAATACACGATCGATCATGAGAGTATAAGTATTTTGAACCCTTTTCATGAGTAATATTTTTTATTGTTATTCTGCCCAAAGGGCTTCATAAACGAGCGTGTCGTCGATTGGAAAAGTGGCGGAACCTTCTACATGAGTAACTGACATGTTACTCTGCCAAAAAGGGCCAATCAAGTGATCGATAGATTCAATTGTGATTACCAAACTCACTCATACACACACTTTTGATATCCTCGTCACAGGGCGAGTGAAAGCCTGGCGGTAGGCCTAAACCCCAATGACCGTTCCACGATATGTCGCGTTGGGAGTCTCCGGATCCGTTATAAGTTTTTTTTTCTACTTATGACGGTGAAGGGGTGATGTGAGCCTGCTCTGCCGAGACGGCAGACGTGACTTGGATCCGAAACCAGCCGTTTCGGACCCTTGTCAGGAAGTGTGCTTTGGACGCATTGAAGTAGACTGCGTTGCCCCGGTCGACCTCCGGTATTCCGTCCGTGTATTCCGGGACTGCTAAAGCGTAGGTCAGGCCTCAGGAAACTGGGGTAGGAAATGTGTTCTGAGGGTATACCCGTTCCTGAATATTTCAGCCCGCACCCCTGCACACGATGCGCTGGCAAACAAACAAACAGAAGAATGGAAACAAACAAGGAAAATAAAGTATTGAGCTGAAAAACACTACTGCAGCAATGGACAACTTGGTTGCTGCAGTGGACATAACTACAAGTGTCGCTGAAGATTCGGCATTCAGGCGGAGCAGTAAAATGAGCAGCTCCTCTCCAAGAAAGCCTCCAGATCTGCAACCAATATCATGGGAAGTTTGTTGTGAAAACGAGGTGAACACGTCATTTAAAGGTGTTACGGTATCAGAGCCTACATTGGTTATCACAAATGTTGTGGTCTCAGCAAAGAAGAATGAAGAGACAGAGGACAAGGAGGATGGTGGGGTGACAGTTGAAAACATGCCAGCCCCATTAAGGTCAGAAAAAATAAAAGCACCGCAGCCTAGGAAAATGACGCCAGGGAAAAAACATCAGGGGGTTGGTAATCACACAAACGAGACAATAACCCCTAGTGCTATAAAAAAGTTGGAACAGCTTTCCTTGATGATGGAAAATCAGCGCCATGTCAACAATGAGATGAGGGAACTGTTGGCATTGGCAATAAGGCTGCATAAAGGAGAGGTCAATGAGAAGGTGCCCATGTCAGGGTAGCTGCGAGTGCTACTTCGGTCAGTGTGCAGACGATCGAGGGAACTATATCAGAGAAAACTAATGCTAATTCTCTTAATGAAAAAAAGAGAAAGGGGACAGACAAGGTTGCTCTGGGGACGCTGCAGGCTGCAGGCAGAGTCAGCAAAGCTAGCAGCATTGTTCCCAAGAACGTCCGGTAGAGCTCTCAAAGCCAAAGGAGAATAAATGGCAAATGGCAAAAAATCGAAAGAACCGGGAAAGAGGTACGTAGCAGACACGACTCAAAACAGGTAGCGAGGTTCCTTCTAAACAGCCTCCTAAAAAAGGAGAAGTGGAGCCTCGTCGAACACGTCCCGATGCTTTAATCATCACTAAAGCATCGGAATTTTCCTACGCGGACATCCTCAAGGAAATAAAAGGGAAACCAAAGCTTCAAAAAGTTGGTGACAGCGTTAGCAGGATACACAGGACTGCTAAGGGTGAAATCCTACTTCAACTCTCCAAGAAGGGTAGTACAATGACAGAAACCCTAAAGGATGAGATGAAGGAAGCACTGCAGAGTTGTGCAACGGTAAGAGCTCGCTCCCAACTAGCAGTTATTGACTGGCGGGATTTTGACGAAGTCACAGAAGCTGAGGACTTGATAGCGGCCATCATCAAACAATTCCCTCTCATTCAGGCCACCTGTGTTACCATTAAGGCACTGTGGCTTGCAAGGGATCGCACAAAGACAGCAACAATAAGCCTACCAGTGAATCCCTGCTAAAAGTGGGATCTCTTAAAGTGGGTTGGGTTCGATGTCGCTTGAGGCAGCACATAAGCCCAACAAGGTGGTTCAAGTGTTTAGAGTACGGTCACATGACAAGAGCATGCAAAAGTAGTGTCGACCGTTCAAAGCTATGCCTTAGGTGCGGAGCAAAAGTACACATCGCAAAGACCTGCCAGGAGAAAGCTAAATGCGTTCTCTGCTCAGTTGGAAATAAGTCACATATGTCTGGGAGTTATAAGTGTGAAGCTTTTAAGAAGGCCTTGCGGGATCTAAAAGCTAAAGCATGATTAAGTGCCTCCAACTTCATCTAAACCGATGCAGTGCGGCTCAGGATCTCCTCTCTCAAACAGCCATAGATATGAGGGCAGATGTCCCACTTGCTCGTGAGTTCTATAGGGCAAAGGACAATGCTAACATATGGACGCAGGATGCCGGTGGGGAAGGCGATACTGCCTTCAAACAGAGATCCTTGCTTGCATAATGGCTTCACCTTTGCAAAACTACGTGGTATCCATTTTTGCAGTTGCTATACATCCCCTAACGCTTCCCAGGATTCCTTTGAGGCGTTTCTTGACAATTTAGTTAGTACTGCGAGGGATAAATCCCCACTCATAATTGGTGGAGATTGTCATGCTTGGGCAGTGGAATGGGGTTGCAATAACACCAATAGGCGTGGAAGAGCATTAATAGAGGCCTTTGCTTCTCTACTCAACCGAAATAATGCCATCACATATGACAATGGAAGAGGTAGCTCGGCAATCGACCTTACATTCGGTAGTACCTCGATTGCAAGTGTGATCAAATGGGAAGTTGCAAGTGCCTATACCCATAGTGACCACCTTGCAATACAGTTTTGCATTACCCCGACGGTTCGGTTCACAATACCCAGATTGAAGAAATGGGTGAGCGTCGCCTGGAAGACTTGGAAGATGGACAAGGAAACCTTGGACCTGTTCATCTCCGAGTTAGAGATGGCGACTGGTAGGGCAAGCCAGCAATCCCGAAGACTTATGCAAGGCCTATCAACGATAGGTGATGCCTCCATGCCTAGGAAAGCAATGGTAGGAAACCCAACTTCTGGTGGTCGGATGAGATTGCAGAACTCCGCTTGCAGTGCCTCCATCTTCATAGAAGATTCCAACGCAGCAGAAGAAGGAACGCTGACTCCAGCGAAACCCGTCTACTCCACGAAGAATTCAGGCAAGAGAAGTCTCAACTCAGTAAAGAGATTTGTAAGAGCAAGCAGGATGCCTTTCGCAGACTGCTAGGGGAAGTGGATCATAATCCCTGGGGCAGTGCGTATAAAACTATAATGCGCAGATACAAGGGCCTGCCTAACATCCCTTCTTCCGTTGCTCTTATATACAAAATAGTTGCCAGCCTCTTCCCGACAAGGGGATTGTTGAGGATACTCCGACCACTTGTGGTTGTAGAGGAAGATATACCTCCCGTCAGCAGATCGGAACTAGAAGCTGCATCAAAAAGGGCTACGGTGAGCAATTCGCCAGGCTTGGATGGCATCCCTAATGTTGGTCTTAAAAGAGCCATGGCCGCGAAACCACACGTGTTCTGTGAGGTATTCACAAGATGCTTAAAAGAAAAGTCACTTTCCCAATTGCTGGAAGAATCAACGGTTGGTTCTCATCCGGAAAGGGAGCCTACCCCCTGATCAGCCATCTTCCTACAGGCCCCTGTGTCTACTAAATACTACTGGGAAAATCCTAGAAAGGATTATTTGCACTAGACTCCAGCAGTACACAGAGGTACCAAAGGGAAGGCTGAACTGCAATTTGACTTCAGACCAAACGGAGGCACAGTGCGAGCAATTCAGAAGGTCTGTGACATTGGCCCAAATGGCACAAGGTGGCTAGGAGGCAATGAAAAGTACTGTGCAGTTGTCACACTCGATGTGAAAAATACATTTAAGTCTGGAACTGTATTGTTAATGCGCTAGCTTCACTGGAGATACCCAGCTACCTGATTCACCCGATAGTGTCTTATTTCAGCGACAGAACACTAATCTGTGATACAGAAGAAGGCACTAAGTCTTATGAGATAACTGGAGGTGTCCCACAGGGATCCGTCCTGGGTCCATTACTATGGAATGTCATGTTCGATGGCATGCTGCGAATTAAGAAACCCAGTGGTGTGGAGATAGTTGGGTATGCTGATGACGTCGCTATCATCGTAGAACCAAAGACGCTAAGTGAAGTGGCATAAAAAGTCGAAAGAACTGTTGCAGCTTCAAGAAGTTGGCTTAGGCAGAACCCTCTATGCTTGGCGGAGCATAAAACCGAGCTGGTACTCATGAGCTCCAGGAAAAAGGCCTTCTATCAAGTACTTGGGAGTACTACTGGACCACCGTCTTTGTTTTAAGTATCATCTAATCGAGTCAGTCAAAAAAGCATCTGCCACAACACAAATTTTGGCGAGGATTCTCCCAAACCTAGTTGGACCCAGACTAGGGATGTCGAAAAACTATCGATATATCGATCTTGTTATTTCAACATACCGATATTTATGAGCGATATTAAATATTTCGATATATCGATATAAAATTCCAACTATCTAAAGGTATAAAATATGATATTTTTTTTTTACCAACAAACGAAAAATTATAAGTACTTTTTATGATTAAAAACGATAAAAATATTATTATGCACTTTATATAAAAAAATGTGAACATTTAAGTAAAATTGTGCGACGATTGAGTTGAGCAAATTGCATAAATGATTAGCGTTGCCACAGTGGTAATTAATTGTCTGGCATCTCTGCCGAAATTAAATTGCAAAAGTGAAATGTTAAAAACAGAAAAAAAAAGTACGATTAATACATTATTTATTGTAATTTTTGCAGTTAATTTAATTATTTTGTCTTTTTCGCTTGTTAGATTGGCAGTTATGTTGCGAGAACAGCTGATTGCATCAATTTATATACTGGCCCCAATTAATTAATTTATAAATAAAGAATATTGCAAAGCTTAAATATATATATTATATTAATTACTACATTATTCCTTCTCACATTATTTATAAGATTACTTTAATTACTACATTTTGTTACTACATAAATACGTAAATATAACTAGATAAATAAAAAAAAATTTTTATCGTTCTTCATTTCAGATAATATTTATTTGTATATTATTAGTAATAATGTTTGTTGATTGGTGATCAGTATTGTGAGATTATTGAGCTAAATTAAGCTAAATATACTAGATTTTTAGGGGGCCCAATATTTTCACTCCAAATGCACCGATATATCGATATTTTTTTTAAAATAATTATAAAGCATAAAATACCGATACGATATATACCAATATTTTTTCGAACTTTTGACATCCCTCACCCAAACAGCAAATACGGTTTACTAGGTTCGGTGAGTAAATCTATACTGCTTTATGCGGCTCCGATTTGGGCTGGGGCTCTCGCAACTAAGTCATACAGAGTTGAAAGCTTGAGGATCTGTGGAGCCTATCGGACAGTTGCAGACTATGCGGTGGGCGTACTTGCAAGCAGACTTCTAATTGACTTGGAAGCCCTGGCTGCAAGGAATATATACCTTGCCCGAGCAACTTCCCATAGAAATAGCAGTTTGGAAATCAGCTGCAGGTACTTAAACATATGGCAGCACAGGTGGAACAGTACAGGGCCACGAAGGATTCATCACCTTATCCTGAATATAGCAGATTGGCTGAAGAAGAGCGGCGGAGACGTTAGTTTCGAACTTATCCAATTCGCTACTGGCCATGGGTGCTTCAAGCAATATCTGCGCAGATTTGGGCATGCCGAGGATCCGTATTGTGGCTTCTGCCTGAACAACGTAGAAGAACCAGAGCACCTCGCTCTTGAGTGCCCTCGGCTTGAACGGCTATGACCGTACTGGGCCCATTTTTCCTCGGAAGAGTGGTAATTTTCGCTACCGAAATAGCAACCATCATTCGTGAGGCTCGACTGTACGAACGTTTAATGGCGCCCAGATAAGGGTAATTTTTCCCCTCCCTACGAAGTAATGCTTTGGTAGTTCCGTAGGGATTAAAGAGTTTCGAGGCGATAGGAGGCTTTTTAGGCGGTAGAAATAGCACGGGCCATGAGTATCTTTTTTAAGATTTTCACCTCCTTGTTTCGCATAACAAAAAAACAAAAACACATCACACATTAATTGACTTATAGCACTGTGCATTTGAGGCCTATAATAACACACACATGAAATGTATCTCATAAATATACTATATATTAGTTATTATTATTAGCCAGTTACAGGAGCAGTTTAGATTGACCCGACGTCAGCTTAAACATGCTATACGCGACAGCAAAAAGCTTGTTTCGCTGAGCTGTGCTTCGGTAGAACCTGACCCATGGGGAATAGGTTAAAAAGTTTTCACCGCACATATGCAAGGTGGCAATTCAAAGCAGCCAACTTGCTCTAAATTGCTACAAAGGATCGTAACAACACTGTTCCTGCGTTATGAGAGAAGTAGCCTGAGCTCTTATATCGACTCAATCCACAGAGAAGAAGTCATTGGTGTTGCAACGGCGGAGGTGATTAAATTGGCAAAGACACTTAAAGCATCGAAGGCGCCAAGGCCAGATAAGATACCCAATAAGGTTCTGAAACTGGCTAAGATCGATCGAGTAGACACAATGGAAAGGTGGCGCTAAGAAATACTGTGCTGTAGTGACGATCGATATTCAAAACGCGTTTAACACTGCAAAGTGACAGCACATTATTGAGGCTCTTAAAAGGTTCCAGGTTCCCCAGTACCTGATCCGAGTAGTAGTTGACTATTTTGGCAAAAGACGGTTAACTTACTATGCAGAGGACAGGGAGCTCGAGTATGACGTCTCAGGATGTGTACCACAGGGTTCAGTTTTGGGCCCCCTGCTATGGAATGCTTTGTTTGATGGCGTCCTAAATATTGGTATGCCCAACAACGTAAGGGAGGTGGCCTATGCCGATGATTTGGTAATTGTGGTGGTGGCTAAGTTCATCGATGAACTTACGTTTATCTGCAACGAAGCTGTTAGGAGAGTTGGTGTTTGGCTGAGCCAAAAGGAATTGCGCCTAACCGAACACAAAACAGAAGTACTGCTTGTCAGCAAACGCAGATTGAGGGAACACCTTAGCGTAACGGTTGGCGACCTCAAAGATGACGTTCAAGCAACATTTGACGCAAATAGCTGCTAAAGCATCAAAAGCATCAGGTGCTGTCCTCAGTCTGATGCTGAACTATAGAGGAACCCGAGAGCGCAAGCGATGACTGTTGGCAAATGTCGTAACGTCGGTGTTTGTCTATACTGCGCCGATCTGGATGGAGGCTAGTAGAATAAAGTCATACATGAGAGAATCGAATGCAGTCTACATATCATGTGCCATCCGCGTCTGTGCTGCATTCCAAACGGTATCCAGCGATGCAATCCTGGTAATGGCGAGTATGATGCCTGTTGACTTAGTGGTTGCAGAGATAAGTCGACTGATTGTCGTTAAGAGGAGCACTGGCGAAATGAGAAGGCTAGATGAAAGGGCCCTCAGTTTGGTGGAGTGGCAGCTTAGATGGCAAAGTTCTGATAAAAGCAGGTGGACCCATCGGCTCATTAATAACGTCGAAGAAAGGATCGAAAGAAAGTTCGGCGAGGTCAATCATTACCTTGCGCGAAGTGAACGATTGCGACGACGAATCGTTGAAGTAATAGGTCCTTAGTTTGATATCGACAAGAAGTTGTAACGTAAATTTCTAACTGATTTTATGGGGTAGAAGCAGACTTTGAGCAGAAATGCTCCCTCTTTCCTCCTTGACGTAATACTTAGCGATAGTGCCAGGGGGACTGTAGGACTTGGGACGATAAGCTTTAGTGGGTGAGTGGGTGGGTGGTCCCACACTTCGAATTGTAGATTCGTTTTGGCTGTTAATGCTTCCTCATCGAGAAAAAAAAATATATACTATATGTGGCATTCTCTCTATAAATTCACACTGTGATTGAAGGATAAATATTTGGTAGAAAATTGCCTAGGAATTACTGGTTCTTTACGATCCACCCCACGGGCCGGATGTCATTCTCAATCTGGCACTTGTGGGCACATATCTCAAGTACGTAGCGGCTAGAACTGCAGTCAGACTCTGGGTGTTGCATCTTCTTACGCACTGTGTCGTCGGCCACAGCACTATCTTACAAGAAGTGGGAACTCGACCTGATGTTGGAGTATGTGACTACTGTGTGCCAGCACAAAAATGGGATGACAATTTGATGACAAGATTCCCGGGTAGAGACGATTGGAGGTGGGGTAAGGTCATTGGACGGTATGAGCTCTCGATCTCCACTGATGGATCCAAGACGGTAGACGGTACAGGTGCAGGTATCTTCTCGGAAGAGCTTACATCTCAGCTATCGTATCGTTTATCTGACTGGTGAAGCGTTTTCCAGGTAAAAATCTACGTGGTCAGCCAGGCGGAAAAGTTAATTAACGCCTTGGGGGAGACACCGAGGCTTATATCGAATTATGTTGACAGCCAGGCCGCTATCAAAGCTCTGTTGGACCACAGCTTCAAGAGCAAACTCATAAGTAGTACGGTAGAAACTCTTAAATAGGCTCGGCAATTTAGGCGGACGAAAGGATCGGCACTGCCTATTTCTCAAGTAGTTGCCGATATTCAGAGACCCCAACAGGATATACTATCATGCCTTGACGTGAAGGACAGAGATCTGTCAGGCAGGAAGTGGGCAAACGAGTATGGTTGTTCTGATGCAAGGACACTCTAGCCTTTCTATCAACCAAATAGAACCTCTGAGCTCGAGTTATGACGGTGCACAGTGGTCGGACTTTTATGGAGAGAGCGGTCAAAAATACTTCTAGTAAAGATATCAAACTGCAACTTTGGTTATGTCTTTGTATCAATGAGAGAACTATAGATTAAAAACCTGGGGTGGTTCGACCCAAATACACCCACCCCACCACCCACTTCACATATCAAAAATATTTTAAAAAAATGTAAGAGCAATTGGTTGTTAATATTGACGGCAAGACCTATTTCATGCTAATATGGGTTTGGTTCGACTCCACCACTTTCAATAAGAAAAATATTTCAAATTCTTAGACGTCCGCGACATTTATTAACAGATGAATTTGTGCGCTTGCAACTTTGCCAATACACTTCAATTTTTTTACAAATATATCTAATGCATTTCAGTAAATTTTCTGGCTCTATTTTACAGACTTTATTTCCAATAATCTTTGGCCTTGCATCGACTACATTTCGTACTTTCGAAATTTGTTCAGCCAACTGTACACCAAATTTCAAAAATTTACAAGCGCTGAAATACACATTGATAAGATGACCCTACAAAAATGAAAAGTAAAAACAAATTCAAAAACAATGATCTTATATATATACATATATACATACACATATCGCTGTACATAACGTTACATAAAAAATAACAACAAGGACAAGACGACAACAACAACACTACGCAGTGTCTGGTTAATTTTGCATTACTGCGTTTGCCAGCGTTTTTAGTACTTGCGCTCACAGTCTATGGAAGATTACACGACGCTCGGCACCTCTCGGCAGCTGGAACGAACACTATTATAATCTTAAAACGTGAACAATAAAATAAATACAATAAACACTGAAAATGGTACTTGCAAAAAACTGGATTTTTTAAATTTTACACCACGATTAAAAAATATTCTAATACGTAAAATTAATGTTAATACCTTCATGTTAAATATCCATTTTTACAATTTAAATTTCAAGGCTTTTTAAAGAAGTTATTGATATTAAAAAATAAACCACACTATCAGGCTGCTCACACTTCAATGAACAGTGATTCTGATTTTAGAAAGTACCGTTAGAATCAAAACAAAACAAATTTACGTTTGAGTAGTTTTATCATGTATGAGACTGCGTAGTTGATGATAACTCCAAAATTTTGATTTTTGGCCTATGGCATCGGGCTGATGGTCCATAAGGTGCAACTTCCATACCATGACTTCTGTCGTAGCTGTGAAGTCGAGGAGGAACCGGAGAGCATCCACACCTCCTCTGTGATTGCCCTGCTCTTCTCAGTAACAGAACCCGGTCTTTCGGGTAACTGTTTCTCGAAGATATGGGTAGTTTGGCAAAATGTCCTTTGGGGGACCTTGCTGTGTTCGTGGACTCTCAGCATGGTTTTAGAGAAAGGGGTGATCTCTGGACCGACCTTGGACTGTTGTAGACCCCTCTTAATCCCCTTTCCATTTTTTTTTATCAAGTCTCACAATTGGCATTTAAGGCTTCTGGGTGAACTCGCGAGCAATCTCGAGGGCCTGCATAACTTAACCTAACCTATATCTCCCCAACTGTCAGATAAAGCTAGATATTGCTGACGTCAAATGGCCAAATAACGTTAAATATTTCGGATAATTTTAGACAAAAAACTAAACAAAAAAACTAACTAAAAACGGCAAAAAGAAGAAGAGTAACACCACTAATTGTCATTAGCTTTTGATCTTGATTCGTTGCTTTGGGTTTTTAATTGTTTGTGCATATGTATTGTAATTTAGTTGTGCACTTGTCTTTTTGCATGTGGAATGCATGGCTATGAATATTTATGTAAATAAAATTGTAATAATAAAAAAAAAATTAATTGAGTGAATTATTCAAAAAAAAAGTAGCAAAAATTGAAGGAAATTTATTATTTAAACAACAAGGTTTAAACAAGGACTTCGCCTCCGTTCCTAAAATTATCAAATTTTAGACTTTAAGTCATCAGTCATGCCTAGCTTTTTTATAGCCGTTAAGTCGGTGGATTAATGTTGTTCAATTAATAATATAAGAAATAGGTCAAAAATGACTGAAAAGATAAGTACGAATAAAATTAAAAAATTAAATATTTTCTTTAAATCTTATATTTTCAAAACAAAAACGGAAATCGTGTAAAAGAGTACTGTCCAAATCAGGGGATAGATGCGGAGTTATCCAATTCAAGGATCGGCGTTTTAAGAAAATTTTATGAACTACTCTGGTTTTACAGTTACAAGCACAATGATATTTGATTTGTTTAAATGAAAAGATTTTATTAAAAATATTGTTATTCAATTAATGTTTGTATTATAATATGTAAGTAAATTAAATTCTTTTTATGAAAATCTGCATAATAGGATTCTAAATTGAAAATAGATTTTAATTAATTAAATTACACTAGCACAAAGGTCTTAGAGAGAAGTGATATTTTCAATTCCATTCAAATCAAAATATACATTCCTCAGTAAGATCCGTAGCTTATCTTACGTCCTAAGATGATTGTTTAAATACATATGCATATGTGTTAAATGCAGAAAAGTATACTGAAAAAATGATGCTTAAATAATTAAGGTGTGGGCAACACTTTGAATTTACGTGTCTCGTCTTTGTTAACTACAGCTGAAGTCTTACCAAGAACACGCATGGCATTCGAGTAGTCAGAGTCAATCTGCGGAATAATTTGCATGTCATTAGGTCGCAACGTGCGAATAAGATCGCTGAGCGAAAGCGATGACTGTGGAGTAATATCATGGTTCTCGTTTGATGCCATCTTTTCAAAATCTTTAGCAATTTTCTTAAGACGCACTTCAATACCTGGCATATCTGTAGTTGACATTTGCAGCATTCCAACTGGGATAGTGTGATCGATGTCTAAGCTTGTTTCAGCACTGCTTAGTAAGGAAGCAACGGCATCAGCAACATCACTTTCAATATCTACTGTCGCATGGTACGCATCGTCGGTTTTATGTTTGTGTTGATCACCGAAATGGACTTTTGACGAGAACGTGTCCTTACCATTATCAGATGCATTAAGCTGGAGCTGCATTTGCAAATTCTGTATGGACTGGACATCATCGTGTTGCAGTTCATTATCACTCAAAGGGAAGACGTGTTCCTTAATGCTGTCACTGAATACCCGAGGATGTTCGCTTAAATGTTCATTCTCATCAACATCAACATCACTATGATCTTCAGCTTCCTCTTCCAGTTCATCATATTCTGAATCTAGTGCCCGTTCGTGGCTTAGTTTTAATGTATTAAATGATGTGTGGGAATCGGTTGCGTTGGCCACCGTTTTTTTTGTAAACAATCCGTTGGTAGACATTAAGTTAGGCAAGGGAGTTGTCGATGAATGTAAATTGTTCAAAGGGGATTTGGGTGACCGAGGTGTTGTCGAAGTAATGGGGCGGCTAAAAGTTATTGGAAATACATTAAAGTGAGCACAATTTATGTAACCAAAGATGTGATCTAACTAACATTAATCAATATAAGACATAGAACTGATTAGTTTAGGTGTTAAGTTTCACATGTTTTCGCGCAAAGTATATTAATTTTCCGTGAAAAAGCTAAGCCCCAAACCACATTTCGTTTTAACGTTAATGCACATAATTATAAAAAGTGTCTTTCACATTTATATAAAAAATTTATTTTTAAGTTGTGTATTTTTTTTTAGACAAATTTTGTTAGTATGGAAAAAGATAAGACTCTGTTAATTTATTTGACCAATTAGAGGATTAAACGAATACACAGCAGTTTTTAATACAAAATTAGTGGTGTAGAGATTTTAATGATTTGGGGTTTAGCTCACCTATTTTGCCTTAATTGAAAGCTTTTTCATTTTGCGTGGAACTATGTTATAACTTTGATGGGTCATGAATTAAAATGTTTTTAAAAATATAATTATGCCTTATTAATTAGTTTTAATCTTATTGACGCATATTTTCACTAATTTTTTTTTTTTTTTCGATTAAAAATTGGAATTTCTTATTTATTTTCATAAGTGGCGTCCATCGTTAGGAGTCCCTCTTACCCCTGCGCAGATGAAACGGGAATACTTCCGTAGTTATAATAATAGCACCTGGTTTGTTCACAAATAAAATCTTTTACATCAGAGCAATCCTCAGGCATCCACTTTAGCGTTGGTTGCTTCAGAATGACACAGCCTTTCTCGGCACCACTGCTGCTGCAGGATCAAAAGCAAAGTGAAATTATTTGAAAAAAATCCATATCTTGTGATTTAATTTACCTATCACGTGCTGTTCTCTGTGGCGAAGTGTTGCTATTATGATCGACGGGATCCAAAAGACCAGCTTGTATAGCATCATCCGAGTTTTCGAAAAAATCGAAAGTTGCGTTAAATGGAAGACCAGTACTCATCCATAAGAACATGCCAGTTCCCAACCGATTTCCAGATGTCCAGAAATCATAGTTGCCATAGCCAGCATTCTTAAGGTAAGTTGTCATGGATTCAGCCTTTTCTTTTGTCTCAAAAGATGCTAATTGAAGACCCAAAGATCTACAGTATTGATAGGCGAGAAAGTAGTTTAATTCGGGCGAGTATGGGTTCATGCGGCTAATAAAGTACTGAACCCCATCCAAATGAATAGTCGTTATGCGTTGAGCTGCAACAAAATTAAGCATTCAGGCAGTTTAGTTAAATATTAATTTCTTTAACAAACAAAATAACTATTCAACAATTAATAAATTGAATTATTTATAATGTTTTTGTAATTTATTTATTAACTAGCTGTGCCGTCGAAATTGTCCACAAAGTTGGCAACAGTACTATTGTAAAAGTTTAATTGAATATTTGACCTTGTGATTTGTTGATCGTCATTGAAAATGACAATTTTATGGGAAATTACAGTTGTCTAAATTTGAAAGGTAGATCCGCTGGTATTAATGGAATCAGGGAAATTAAAACGATTTCTCAAATTCCACATCCGGTCAGTATTGTACACTCTGTTATGCATTTTTATACTCTTCACCACGCTAAAGAACTTTTACTACAAAAACACAACACAGGAAAATTTGCAACATCATAAACAACTTTCAACTAGTTGTTATATACTACCTACTGCTAAGCTCGCATTTTACATAATTCTATTTAATGTCTATCATGAGTATAACAGACTTTGTTAAAGAAACATATTTGGTGTGTTTGAAACATATTTATAGGAGCTTTCCAAACCTGAGTTCAGAAAAGCTCATAGTAGGGATATTTGACTGCCCACAAATTCGCAAATTGGTGAACTATCCAAATTTTCGCGGTTCAATGTCAGAAATTGAGAAAAAATCAAATACCAGGCCGTGGTGGACGAGTACAAGGAATACATGTCCACTCACGTGATACCTGCAAAGGCGACGAAGCGTAATCGATCTCAGGATGAGACAATTACAAATGCTAATAGGAAGAAGAGCAAGATTGCCAAAACAACTGACAAAGAAGGTCCCTCAACAAGTGTCAAGAGGCTATTCAGCGACGGTGGCACTCGTTGATGAAGCTACAAACGGCGGTAAGAAGGTGTTGGAGAAATGGGGGAGATTGAGCCCATGTTAACTGAGTTGGTGATGGAACACCTTCTCTCTGATCTGTGTTCATCTCCACCGGGATTCGACTCTTCTGAGGTTTTCCATGGCTGTAGGGTAATCAAATGTGGCGATCGTCCGCCTTTGGAGTCCCTGGGTAAATGCATTGCTAAAATAAGCAATGCTTGGTAGGGCTTAAGGTATAAGCTTATCCCAGCTCAGGACATCCCAAGGCGGCCGAGAGCTAGCATTTGGTTGCCTGTTATGAAGGTAGAGCACGGCAAGGTGCTACAGCTTCTGCAGCAGCAGAATCCTACAATGCCAATGACTGACTGGGTTGTCATCAAGGACGAAAGCCAACGAAAGAGCAGTATGTCTCTACTCCTCTCCATTAACGAGGATTCCGTTAAGAAGTTAGAGAAAACTGATCATAAAATGCGGTTCGGCGTAAGGTGCCACAACCAAAAATTTTTCGGTCATTGGACGAGGAATCAGATGATTTGCAGGCCGCAATCAAGCTGATGAATGTCCTAATGCTTCAGGATGAAGTAACAAGCACGCCAACTAAACACGCTTCCGATGCTGAAGGTCGTGCAGATTAACCTTAAGAATTCTAAGAATGCCACGGATAATCTTGCTGTCCTCCTAGCTGAGGACGATGTTGACATCTGCATCATCAAAGAGCCCTGGGTCAGAGGTACAGACATTCTGGAGCTCAGGAGTACAAACTACTATCCGCTAAGGTATGTGACAAGCCAAGAAAATTTATCTTAGTTAAAAACAATGTAAACGCTTTCCTTTGCTCTCAATTCTGCACGGGTGATTTAACAGCCGTAAAAATCGAATTGGAGGAGAAAGCCATGCTCACAGCATCCGCATACATGTCGCACAGCAAGGAGGCACCTCCGGACAAGGTTGTGAAGTTGACCGCCAGTGCGACGCCAATGCACGCCATACGCTATGGGGAAGCCCAGAGGACAATGAAAGGGGTGAGTCGCTTTTTAATTTTAGTAGTAGTTCCAATCTGTAGTTTACAGGAAATACACAAATCTTTGCATTCCATAGTACAGCAGGCTTCCACGGATGGGAAGAAGTACTAGACATAACTCTTCTGTGAGAGAATCAGTTTGAGAACTGGAAGGTGTCCAACAAAAGATCCTTCTCGGATCACAGTTGGATACTCTACAATCTGAATTTAAGGACAAAGAATTTTGTTCCATTTAGAAACCCACACAATATAAAATGGGACGTTTTTACAAAGGTAGCTAAATCGAAACTGAACACCTTTACACACCCGAATATTGACTCCGGGGACGATATTGAAAGGAGGGTTAAATATCTAGAGGAAGCTTTCAGCAAAGCGTACAGGATATCCTGTCCAATTAGAAGGAGCCATAAAAGTTTCCCACGGTGGTGGAACGAAGAGCTCTCGAAGCTCAGAGAGAAAACGAGAAAGCTCTTTAACCAGTGTTACAGGGATAACAACTGGCAAGTATACAAAGACTGTCTCAAGACTTACAAAAATGCCATCAGGAACGCCAAAAATAATGGCTGGAAGGAATTTTGTCTGTCGATCGGGTCTACTTCTGTCTCAGCAAGACTAGGAAAGGTTCTGTCCAAGGAACATGTAAGCCTCTCTTTCCTGAAAATGGCAGATGGAACATAGACAGAATCATCTGCTGAGACGCTTGACCCTTCTTCCCTCTCTATAAAGATGTGACAACTGATTCAGAAGTACCCATACGATTACGGCAATCTTCACAAGTCGTTGATTTGATCTTTACAGAGCACAAGATCACCCACACATCAGTACGTTTTCGCCTTATAAATCGCCTGGCATTGATGGAATACCTCCGATAATGCTAAAGATGCCACAGGATAAGGTAGTCTAAGGTTGATTTTTAGGGCATGTATCCATTTAAACCATATACCAATGAGTTGGAGAAGAGTCAAGGTAGTCTTCATACCGAAGGTTGGGAAAATTGGTAGAGTCCGTAAAAAATTGCAGGACAATCAGCATCGTTTCTTTTGAAGACGATGGAATGGGTATTGGAGCTCCATCTTCGATCCATTATTGATAAATTTCCTATCTCGACTTGCCAACACTCCTACCTCAAGGGTAGATCCACGGAAGCGGCTCTGCATGAGGTAATCCGTACGGCAGAGAGGGTGATCTACTATAAACAATACTCTCTCGCAGCCTTCTTAGATACAAAAGGGTGCTTTCAAGAATATTAGCACACGTGATATCCAGGATTCTCTGGCTAGGATTGGTGTAGAAAAAGGCATTGGGAAGTGGATAGTAAATATGCTAAAAACTAGAACAGTACAGTCAGAGTTAGGAAACTCGACTTTAACTAGATATGTCACTAGATGGACACCACAGGTCGGGGTAACCTCTCCACTGCTGTGCCTATTAGTCATAGACAACATCCTCAATGTATTAGAGGAGACGGGGGCAAGGGTAGTCGCCTATGCGGTCGACGTTGTGATCATGGTATCAGAGATGTTTCCTAGTCCGATAAACAACATCATACACGGAGCTCTGGGGAAACTGGGAGTTATGCTGGACGCTAAACTCAATTGGAAATCCAATATAGAGTCAAGCCTATGTGGCCAATTACTCATGGAAGAGATTGCTTGGCAAGAGATGGGGCCTACGTCCTAGCATGATAGCATGGATAGCGATAGTACGTCCGATACTTACATACGGTGCAATTGTTTGCTGGCCAGCACTAGGAAAGAGCTATGTAGTCCACAAACTGAGTGCTGTGCAGAAGTCGGCATATATAGGAATCACAGGAGCCATGCGCACGTGTCCCACTGCAACACTGAACGTTCTGCTATATCTTCTTCCATTTGACCTCCACATCGAAAATATTGTCTGCAACAGCACGGTAAGGCTAAAAGAAACCGGCTGCTGGGCAGAACGACCATTTGCACATAGTAAAATACTAGGAGTGATTAAAAATCGTATGTTCAAAGGAACGACAGACAACATAGTGGCTCATTATAGCTTTGAGAACGACTTTAAGATAAAATTTCCGACCAGGATGGAATGGAAAGAAAACAGTTTTCAGAGTGATTATGACATCTCAATCTTTACGGATGGGTCAAAGATGGAATGTGGTGTAGGTGCAGGGGTGCATTCACCACAAATAAGCTTCGACCACTCTTTCCGTTTACCAGACGAGGCCAGTCTTTCAGGCAGAGGTCCTAGCCATTAGAGAGGCATGTCGGCTGGCAAGAAATAACGTAACAGAAGCTCGTAAGATAGCTACCTTCGTGATAGTCAGGCGGCATTCAAAGCACTACAATCGACCACTGTGAAGTACAATCTCGTTAAGGAAAGCAGGTCGACGATAAGCGAACTCAGTCGTCAAGCTGATAATATTCTCTTATGGGTTCCCGGCCATAGGAACATTGAAGGAAATGTGAAGGCTGACTGGCTCGTTTTGGTGCTTCCCTTGATATATCGTTAGCGGGACAGATCTCAATTCCCCTGGCGGTCGTCAAGAGGAGTATTTCCATCAGCTGGCAAACAGACGGTGGAAAGATCTTGAAGCTCGCAGAGTGGCACATGCTACGTATCCCAGTTACAAGGAAAATAGGTCACTTAGACTCATCAATGGAAGACGCTCGGATACCGCAAGGCTAACAGCGGTTTTCACTGGTCACTGGTGTGTAAGGACTCACGCGGAGAGACTGGGAATTCCGTTCAGAATCCATTGTAGAAGCTGCAAAAACAAAGAGGAGTCACTAACCCACTTTCTATGTCAATGCCCAGCCCTAGCAAAGACTTGAAATAAGTTTCTGGGCAAACACGTCATTGACTACCTCTCGGACTGTTCAGGCACATGTCCAAGTGATTTAATAAAATACCTAAATTCGGCAGGTTGGATTTAGTAATACTGATTGCGTTCGGCGAGGAAGAGGTTTTAAAACGGCACTCTAGTGATAATTGTGACTCGTTGTGAACATTACGAGTCTGCCACGGAAACCAGCCAACCAACCATGTATGCAAACTAGTCCCTCAGTTTTTAAACTAAAGCTAAAATTTTGAGTTTTTTTACCATAAGCTGTACATTTGTCCGAATCAGCCGAATCGGAGCACTAGGTGTGTACCTCTCATACAAACCCCCTTTCATATTAATGTTCTTATTAGTAAAAGTTTTTTGTTTTTTGACGAATCGAACTAAAATTTTGACACAAAGTTTCTTTTATATTAATCAACCGTGTAAATTTCAAGAGTCTAGGGTTACCAGAAAGGGGTACCTCCCATACAAATCCCCATTCAAATAAAAGTTCCTATTAAAAAAAGTTTTTTGATTTTTGACTTATCGAACTGAAATTTGGAGACTATAAATTTCTGACCAATATTCATCAACCATGTAAATTTCAAGATCGTCGGAGTACCAGGAGAGGTATCTCCCATACACACCCAAATTTAAAAAAGTACATACAAAACTGTATTGAGCCCCTCAAACTGTGCTCTTTGTTGATACTCAAACTGTGCCAGAGAGAATATAGTGATGCTAAGAAAGGAAGCATATCTGAAATTTGGCATTTGTCGCCGTTCGGAGGAACGTGAAGAGTATTATATCTTTGGCATAGCCAATGATAACCGTCTTTCTGGTTTTATGATTGCTTTTGAGTCCGCACAAATAGCAGTCAGAACTCTGGGTTCTGGTTGTGTTCTCGATGAACCCAACTTGAACCCACTTTTAAGGCTGGTCACTGTAAAGCAGCTTACTTTCTGCCTTTTTTGGTCTTGGGATCATTGGCACAAAACATTTTTAAGTAAAATGTAAATTTTAATTTTTTTTTAAATGTTAATAAAATAAGTATTAGAAATAAAAAAAGGAGCTGCAAGAACTATTTGTATATATTGCAAAATTATCTTAATCATTTGTTTTTCACAAATTTTCAGTTTTGTTGTATTAGAGAAAATAAGTATGTATTGGTTACACCGACAATGCTACATGGCTTGCTAACGAAAATCAATATGTTTAATAGGCCCTTTTAGACGGTCAGTTCAGTCTCGGTCCATTATCGACTCGAAATCCGCACCGATAACCGAAACGATGACAGAAAAATGGACTGATGGCCCAGCATATTGATCAGTCCATTCGATGACATATCGATAAATGTAAACAAGTAAACAACTGTAAGTGGCTGTTATGAATTTAAAATGTATGGTATGGGTCATGATTTTTTTAATCCTTGCTTATGCGATAAAAAAGATACACGTTACCACAATAGTAACAGAAAAAGTAATAGAAAAATACCGGCAGTATGACAAAAAGGCTGAAAGGTGAGGTTTTAAGCGAAGTTCGTACATTAAAACTACATGCGACAAATAAATTTGCCCCACGGTGTCAGAGACGAATTTAACTAGTTAGTTAATTTTGTTATAAGCTTTATTTTATATATTTTTTCTATTCTTAAGTTATTTTCCTACTTTAAAGTTGGCAGTTTTTAGTTATAAATAAATAAATTTACTCCATTGACTTCTCTTCTTCCGCACTTTCTTCAGCGCCAAAGCTAAGCCAATTGCAATAATGCGGTCTTCATCAATGAGTTATTATATTACCACATATGTTTACTTTTAAAATAAATAAATACGAACAATATGTAAACAGTGTTCAAACAAGCATTTTGTCAGTCCATTTCGATTTCTGAAGCGATAACATGGACTGAGACTGAACTGACCATCTAATAATGTGTTCAGACAGCGAGTTCTGAGTTGCGAGTTCTGATCAGCTGTTTTTTGTTTTGCTTTTGTTTTCATTATACACACAAATGGAACGTTATGGCAATCGTAAGAAAATTTGTTAAAAATACATGATTTAGCACATTTTGCACTGTATGGCCATAGTTCTGGCAGCTTCCTTTTTCATTCATTCTTTCAGAACTCGAGTTCTGCTCTGTCTGCAATCACTATAAAAGGCCTTTTAACTTGCAGCAGAAGTAAGTTATCGGTTATCGATGGATGTTCTCATCGCTGAACTGACTTATGTTACATTAAATAGTTCTTCATTTACGTTAATTTAATATTGATTTCTTTTTTGATATTTTTGAAACCGTGATATGCTACGCCCCCGTCTTAGTGCTTGTTAGTGCGTGATTGTAGTCATTGTTTTTTTATTAATAATTCACGGGAATAAACATATTTTAATATTCCATTCGCTATATAACCGGAACACAGTTTCATGAGCGTTTTGTGCAGTTACTCAGTTTCCCCCTAAGCGTTATATAAAAAATTGTATCCACCAATAAGCTTTCCGTTCAATTCTTTGCCTAGTTTTGGATGTTTTTCGACCAATTGATGCTTTTTTTGGTCACATTTTTCTATATAATATTTAACTTATTTTTTTTTCGCTAGTAGAAGTACTCTGCGTAGCAATTGAATCTATTTTTACTTATTTTTTTTCACAAGTAGTAGTACTTTGCGTAGCAATGGAAATACTTTTGGAAAATTAGACGAATCAATTGACAAAGGCGACTTGATTGATTTTAAAATATGTCTTTAAGATTCGCATGTAAACTATTATCCACCAATTTCTTGACAACAGCAAGTCCGATTCGCACCAAACTTTACTGAAACACTCCCACTCTCACTCTTTGATTACCTGGCGCGTAAACAAAAAGAAAGTATATTTATCTTTATAAAATGTAAAAAATAACTATGCAACTTGATGCGGACTCGCTTGTTGTAAAGTAAAAAATTTACTATATCTCCAAAACTACGCCACCTACTTGGTCAAAATGTAGCTAATAACCACATAAGTACAACAAAAGAAATTTCATCAAAATTGGTCCAGCCGTTCTTGACTTTGGCGCTTAGCAAAACATTTAGAGATTCATTCATATAATTATATATAAAATTTAAAATATATCGCATTGGTATTGATAGCAAGAAGTTTTATTTATTTATTTTATAAAGTTTGTTTACAATATGCCTTTGTACACACTCTCTCTTTTGCTACGCTCTCAGTGAATATAATCATCATAATACAGCCCATTTACACGATAGGCTCTGCGACTGCGAAAACTTTTTGTTGATAAGGGAAGCAAGGCAGTGGGGGAGGCATTGACGTTCTGGAAACGCAATATTAAAAGTCTGCACTGACGTTCTCTTTGTCTTCTTTGAGCGGTATTACATTGATGTATACAGCAACGCAGATGATCGTCGGTTCTTCTTTTTTCACAATTCTTTGCATTTATGTTTCTTTGCGAAGGTATGCGTTCTGTCGCACATAAAATTTCTTCACATTCTGCGCTAAATTTTTAATTTCGCAAGCCAAAATTATACACAAACACGAAAGACGCGAAAAACATCGGCAGAGTATGATCCAAGCATTTCGTTGAAATCCTTCATCGTACATAACGGCTAAGCGACCCGCACACTGCCCTTACCAACAAACGAAAATTTCAAGAGAGAGCTCTGTCTGCACGCACATAAGTGAAATGCACTTCCGCGTCTTTCGTGTTTGTTCAAATTTTTTGTCTTGGGTAGAGTGAGGATACATGCAAATGCATGCGAAATAAAAAATATGTCTCTACAAATGTCAAACGTAATAAACAAACAACGAATGAAGCGAAAGAGTACAGAGAAAAACGCACGCAGTAACTCTGGTACGCTAGTCAAATTTACCTCGTCGTGCGCTGTTAAGCTCGGAATCCAAACGTCCACGATTTAATGAAATCGTGAGAGAAAAGAGAGAGATGAAGTGATTTGATATGATTTGATGTGAGGATTTGACGTTGGTACAAATGTTTGAGTCAAATCAAAACGTTTTGATTTCTCATCAAATCTGTTCTGCTCTCTTGAGTGGATGTGTGAATGACGAAATCATCTCATTGTGATGAAATCTTCGCTGCGAACAGACGTGTGTGTCTACAACGGAGAAAAGAAACGGTACACTAATTGTGTGTATTTTTTCTCATTTTTCTTTCACCCTCTTTTTGATTAATTTTTTTTTTTTTCTAGAACAAGCAACAAGCGTCGGCACATTCGCTATGTGCACTCATTGTGTTTCAAAAAGAAATAACACAAATTCACAATTTCAAGAAATGTGGATGGAGTGGATGAGAAACTCATCAAATTACAACAACAACGATTTTATCAAATCGTGGACGTGGGGATTCCTACATTTAGTCTCTTTTCAACAAACAAGAAACTACAGAGAGCGCTCTTCCGTAAAAACTGTGAGTATAAAACAGGTCATAGCATTAACAACGAAAAAACGAAAGCAAATTTTTGTGATTGATTTGGCAAAAACTTATATTTATGATGACTGAAAATGAACAAAATATTTTTATTGTTGAATCAATTCTTTATTTACATGTAAACCTTTCTTCTTATTCTTTAAATGACAGTGAAAACCGTATCAAAATCCGTTGCGTGGCTTAGAAGTACTTAGTCTCCAAACTTCTTGGAATTTCAACTTTGCTTTATACTATGTAAAGAAATGATAATGCACTAATGCCTCCTTCGTAGTACCATAGACAAAGAGGACAACGACTTACTAGATGAGGTATTAAAACTTATATAATTACTTGTAAGTATCATTATAAAAATCAATATATATATCTATCTATATATGTACATATGGTGTGGATCGGATCTGCATTTAACTAGAAATTTGCGATTAAAGCTTAGAGATATATTTTAAAATCAATCCAGTCGCCTTTGTCAAATATATCAGATAATTATGTCAATATGTATTAATAACACTGACCAAATTTCTAAGTTTTTCTTTTATCTGAGGTCTCATTATGTAATTATTATTCCTTGCCATTGATATAATAAAAATATGTGAATAAACAGTTTCTATCACATCTCAATTTCCAGATAAACAGCGAATCACGAATTGATCACATATTGAAGTTTTGATTTTTTTTTTTTGTTTTAATTGAAACGGCTTTGTTTTTTTTTTTTTTTTTGAAGTATCTGGCTTTCCTCTTGTACTGGGATTCAGGGGTATCTTTAATCAGGCTCCAACTGTTATCTGCAACCATAGCAGGCTCCCATCTACCTTGAAAGCACTTTTCAAATGCAGTAGTATCTTGTCGAAAGCGTTCTCCATGTTTGTCACTGACAGAACCCATATTTTAATTTTAGTGACATATTGCATACCATTTTATACCATTTTATAGTAGCAGTCCAAAAATAACAATCCACGGCATGATTCGTTGGCTCCGTCCATGGCGTACCAAATGTCACTTTTTAGTTATTCCCTTATACCAACGATTCAGATTTGTATAACATCTTAAACAATACACTTTAGGAACCCACGTCTTACGAGGGCTGCTATTTATATTTCGGGAATAGCAAATAAGAACACAAATTTTTTAATGAAAATAGCTTTATTGTTTTTCAAAATATCCCCCCTGTTGATCAATACACTTTCGCATTCGTTCGAACCATTGGTCATAGCAATTTTTCCATTCCTCTTGTGACACCTCCAAAGCATGGTTTTTGAACTCTTCAACTGCTTCTACGGCGCTCGTAAATCGTTGACCTCGCAGCTTATTTTTTACGTGAGGGAATAAAAAGAAGTCATTGGGCGGATGAGTCATCAATTCGATGTTTTGACTGCTTAAAAATTCACCTGTTTGCCGAGATGTGTGAGAGCTCGCATTGTCATGATGGAGAATGATTCGTCTTCGGCAGTTGGTTTTGCGAATTTCTCCGAAGACCTCCGGCAAACAAATGGTCATGTACCACTCAGAATTGACAGTCCTACGTTGCTCTAGCGGGCAGTGGCCAATGACCCATTATTCCGAAGAAACAGGCGACCATTTGCTTCGAAGTGCTTCGTGCTCGAACAACTTTTGTTGGATTTGGCTCATCTTGGAACACCCACACGGTCGATTGCTGTTTAGTTTCCGGCTCATACGCATATACCCATGATTTATAACCTGTCACGATTTTATAAACGTCGTTTGAAGCACAACGGTCGGACTTTTTTAGCATTTCCTTACTCCAATCGACGCGAGCCTTTTTTTGAGCGATTGATAAGTTATGGGGTATCCAATGAGGAACATTTTTTTTACAATTAAGTGTTCATGCAAGATATAATGTATTGAAGTGGAACTAATGTGCACGGATGCCTTTATCTCACGATATGTCAAATGTCGATCATGCTCTATCAGTTCACGCACACCTTTGATGTTTTGTGGCACAACAACCGATTTTGGACGACCTTCACGGAATTCGTCAGCGACTGAACTACGACCACAATTAAATTCTGCAAACCATTGATAAACTGTCATTTTTGATGGTGCTTCCTCACCATACAAAGAACTTAGTTCATCGACACATTCTTGTTGGGATAATCCACTTCGAAAGTTGTGAAAAATAATCCAACGAAAACCCTCTCGAAAAATTTCCATTGTTTTGCCAAATTGATTTCTTTAACTTATTGTAAACAAAACAAAAACCAATTGTACATAAAAACGTTGTACGTACATATGTGCTAAAAAATGACAGTTTTTTATGGCGTTGCCAGATTTTACGTATTGACATTAGTATTGCCAATTCCCGAAATATAAATAGCAGCCCTCGTATCTTGATTTATTACGTCGTGGTTAAAATAAGCTAGATAACACTGTTTCATTAAGTCAGAAAGTCGCATTTTACATTATCCAGCTCGGTGTTCGAACTTATCGTCGATTCTTCTTTGTTGTCTGATGGTTGTGTCTGGCTTGCTTATACATTACCAGACTTTCGTAAACCTACTTTTTTTCATTTCTCTTCATTTTTATTTTCGTATGCTGGGGTATGTTTCATCGCAAAACACTTTGTTTACATTTTTGTTTGTATATGCATTTCATTTAGATTTAAAATTAGTTTTGAAAAGGCAAATGAAATTATAGATTGTGTGAAATTAATTCTGAACATGGATGAGAGTGAGGGTGATGACGATGAATTTATGCTTAAATTGATGAAGTGCTACAGAGTGGAGTTAATTTTCTAAAACAAAAATTGTTTTCTTTGTTAGACTGGATCATTTATTTATTTTTTATTAATTAGAACTATATAATATATAATAATCTATACTCTTATTATAGTTATAAATTATAACCTAGTTGTATTTAGAATCAATAACGACAGACCAAAGCAAATTTCTTCACATTCCGCGCTATATTTTTCATTTCTCATGCATTCGCATGCATCCTCACTCTACGAACGCAAAATGAAATGAACAAACACGCTAAAGAGGTGAAAAGAAAACAACGAAAAAAAAGGCTGCAAAAGTCCGATGAGTGAATTCTGCCACAAAGTTGGACAATGTAAAAGCGGTCAAAGTGGCTTTTTTTTTCGATTTTGGCTTAAATTCGCCACAAGTATAGCAAATTAAATCAGGACTGTTAACACAAACCCGCAACTTTGCAGAATTTAGCTATTAAACTAACGAATACGCAAAGTTAAATTTTCGGGATGTGAAACAAAGAGAGATGCAAAATTTCGTCAAAAAATCAAGCAATTCTACAAAATCTAACGGGACTTTTACAGTTGTGCCTAAAAATAGCATGCAACTGCAATTTATCACTCATTCTTCTTTAATATTTCATTCTCATATCTTCTGAAGTTGTTCTGTTATGACGCGTGATTAAAGTCAAATATTATAAGTGTCGTAAATATGTCAAGCACCTTATCTCCACTTCCAGATGTGATATCAAAATAAAATGCCTACAGTTATTTATTATAAGTCAACCTCATTATGAAATAATATGAACCGGGTCAGATATTTTTTTAAGGTTGAGAAGTGTAATAGATTCATCTGATTTTCAAATGTATTTCAATTACTGCGCAATGTACTACAATTAACAAGTAATGATTAAAAAAATAAAAAACCCGAATGCAAAAAATACAATTTAAAAGTAATGTACTAATAAGAACTTTAATTATAATTTGGGTTTGTATGGGAGGTACCCCTTTTAGTAATTCTAGGATCTTGAAATTTACACGGTTTGTAAATACAATATGTATTAATTTTACTATTTCGCGCCAAAAATCCTCCAATTTTAATTTATGTTTAGCCTATCTAAGGACATTGGAGCCATTTGGAAGAAACGTCGTAATAAAGAAATTTACAAACATACAATATACGCGCGAAAAACATAACCCTTCTTAACAGTCGGGTAAAAAGAGAACAGCATCACGCACTAACATCACGTCGGGAGCCTAGTAAGGCACGGCGGGTATGCAACAAGTACTGTGTATCAAAAAAGTTTGGGCACAGACAAACAATTTGCAAAAATGCGTCTAAAAATGTCTCATTGTAACAATTTTAGAAAAGCAGTTTTAATCATTGCTTTATTGCCTTTCCAATGAAACCAAAAAAGTCCCGTTATGTTACACACAACAGGAGTTATAAAGAAAATTAAAATAAAAGCCACGTAATGTCGCCGAAAAAGTTTAGGCACACCTGTCACTTCAGTTCCGTTACACTAAAATAACAGTAATCACTGCTTTCTTTGGTTTGGGCAGTGCCAAAGAAATACCAGTAGAAATCCGTAAATTGGTAATTAATCTTAACAATGAGCAAAAATCTCATCGCGAAATTAGAACTATACTTCAGAGGTCATATTCAAGTATTCGAAATATTACAAAACACTACATAAATACTGTGCAATTAGAGTCTAAAGGCAGATATGTGCTGCAGTCGCTCAAAATCCAAAGACCTCGGCTGTGAAATTGTGTGATGAAATGTATATAAAAGGAAAGCCCACTCATGGTTGCAGTGGTAGATAGTCTTGGCCTGCATTTGCAAGGAAGGGATTTTGGTTACAGAGGGTGGAAGTGGGTGGCCAAAATGTGTGATGGGATACTTTTATCGTATTCTAACACATTGTACAGCTCATACTCGAGAGTGTGCTGAATGAGATTTGTGATTGAAAATTTTGAGAACTTTTCTAGAAAATCCTAAATTTTTGGAGAAATTTGTAGTATTTCTCTGGGATATTTTATATTTTTGAAATGAACAAAGAAATTGTGTGACTGTAATTAGTCCAGATTGTTCTATATTAGTCTTAAAATTTTAAGAATGATCTTGAAAGTTCTGGAATATATCCAAATACTGAAAATTATTAATAATTGTTCTTATCGGTCTAGATTATTCTAAAAATTTCGAGATTGATCTTTAAAGCTCTAAAATATATTTAAATGTTCAAAATTATTTTAAAATGATTTTCGACAGTCTGTAACGCTCTGCATTGTTTCAAAAATTTCTAAAACATTCAAAAAATTTTAAAAAATATTTAAATGACTAAAATCGATTGGAATTGATTCTAATCAGACTAGAATATTCTGGATTGTCCCAAAAAAATTTAATTGTGTTGTCTAGAATGTTTTTAAGCTAGAAATTTGTATCGTTGAAGGTATATAAGCGAAAGTTCAAAGCTTTTTTGTCAGATCTCAGCTACAATCAACTGATAATCAATAAGCGAAGAGCTCAAAAACTAATCGTGAAAAGTGAATAAGCTAGAATAGAGAGATCTGCACCGTGATCTGAAAAAACACTATTCGTGGCCCGACATGTTTTAAAGATCTAAGTACTGTCAACGGTTATATTTGTGAAGGAGCGCAGGTTCATCGTCATCAAAATTGAAGGATACAACTTCTAACTTTTCTTCGTCTGCAATAGAATGGTCTAATATGCAATTTACTCCAAAGTACATCACGTTGATGGGGTTTTTCGTTTACACCGGATATTTTGCATCACGAACAGCTGTTTTTTGTTTTGGTTATACACACACGTGAAACTTGCGAGCACGTTGGTTAAGTATAAACTAAAAATTTGTGAAAAATACATGATTTAGAACATTTTGCAACATATGCAAATAGTTCTTGCAATTCCCTTTTTCTTTCCCGATACTTATTTTATTAAATTCTTTTAAAAAAATTGACAATTTATGGTTTACTTAACAATGTTTTGAGCCATCAGCTGCTGTTTAGTGATGCGACAGGTGGAAAAACACAAAAAAAAACTTGGAAGCACTAGGAAAAACTTGACAGCACTGTCAGAAGGTGTCTAAAGAGACCATTATTAATTTTCATATCAAGGCACATCAGTCCTTGATGCGACTATTGATCCCCATCACATTCTACAACAACAACCCCTAAATGACGTAATTTTCCTTGTGGTTGTTGTCGAATCTGATACGTATCAGTAGGCACATCAGTGTTGATGTTGATGTGCTATGGTGTAAATTGCATATAACAGTAATATATGTTCATCCACGTTTCCACCAAGCAGCAATCATCTAAAGACAAACTAAGTTTTATTAAGAAACAACTGAATGCAGTATACGCTGCTAGAGATTCGCTACCGAGCGACGATGTTCAGAGTCAAATATCGAAACTAAAAAAAGATTTAATGCCCAAGTCACACCAAACAAAAACGAAAAATTTTAAAGCTGCCGTTCACACATCGCTTACGCTTTTTATGAACAGCTGTTTTTTGTTATGTTATACGAGATATGGCAACACCAATGTTGATATGTCAAATCTGACATTTTTATCGTAAAGCTTGTCGTTTTTTATGATAAATGTACTCAGAACGTTTTGTCATACGAGTGCTATTTGTATTGTTTACAGTGACTTGAAAAATTCGTTTCGGCTAAAAAATGGAATTAAATCGTGAACATTTTCGTGCAATGATTTTTTATGATTTTCGACGTGGATTAACTCAACAAGAGTCCGCCGATCAACTCGCTTCGACTTTTGGTGATGAAGCACCATCCAGGGCCACCATGTTTCGCTGGTTTTCTGAATTCAATCGTGGTCGTCTTTTTCTCCAGGACGAATTTCGAGAAGGTCGCCCAAAATCGGTTGTTGTGCCAAAAACATTGTTGCTGTGAGTGAACTGATATTGCAAGATCGCCATGTGACCTATCGTGAAATTGAGGCATGTTTGGGCAATAGTTCCACTCGCATACATTTAATATTGCTTGAACATTTGGCAGTTAAAAAAATTTGTTCGCGTAGGATACCGCATAATTTGACAATCGCGCAAAAAAAGGCTCGTGTCAATTGGTCGCATGTTTTTTTGGAATAACCGGACATGTCGCCATCGTGCCATTAGAGAAACGTAGAACGGTTAATTCTGAATGGTACACCACCATTTGTTTGCCAGAGGTGTTCGAAGAAATAAGAAAAATCAACCGCAGAAGACGAATCATTCTCCACCACGACAGGGCGAGCTCTCACACATCGGCTCAAACATGTGACTTTTTAAACACTCAAAACGTCGAATTGATGGGTCATCCGCCCTACAGTCCAGATTTGCCACCCAATGACTTCTTTTTATTCCCGCACACCAAAAATAAATTACGAGGTCAACGTTTTTCGACGCCTGAAGAAGCGGTTGATGCGTTCAAAACACATGTTTTGGAGATACCTCATTCTGAGTGGAGAAAGTGCTTCGAAATTTGGTTCAATCGCATGCAAAAGAGTATTGATCTTCATGGAGGATATTTTGAAAAACAATAAAGTCATTTTCGATGATACATATTTGTTATTATTTGTCTGTCTCAAAACTTAAGTTTTGACCCCACGAGGGTTGGTGAGCTCCAGCGAGGTCAAGCAATATAAATTAGACAAACTAAAATCTATTCTAATTATATTCTATGTGGAAGATCTAACACATGAAACCTATTCAAGCGCCTAACATCCATGTCGTTTTCTAGCAGACTTATAGCTAAATTGTTGGTATGATTATGAAGTTTCTTTATGTATCTATCTGTACTTTTTTTATTTCATTCTTAATAAATGGTATTTTGAGGTCTTTATGGAGATGAAAATTGATCACATACCAAGTTGCAGTTGCTATTTTACGTAGCGTCGTTGACTGATACCTTTGCAGTGTCTCAATATTGGAGTTATTTGCCGTTCCCAACAACTGCATTGCATAAGTCTACACCGGCTTCAGAACTGCTTTATAAAGTCAAACTTTGTTATCTAGGCTAAGTTTAGACCTTGGTCCAAGGAGCCAGTGCATCTTTCTGCTTTTTATATTTAGCTGCATTTGTTTTGCTTTGTATGTGAGATGCAGGAAGCAATTTCTTAATCTTATAGAGCACACTCGGATGCCATTCTCTATCAAATGCTTGTTAAAGATCTAAAAACACAGCAGCACAGTATTGTTTTTCTTCAAGTGCACCCATAATACACTTGACAATTCGGTGGCATTGCTCATCGTTCTAAGTCCTCTTCTAAACCCAAACTGATGTTCGGGTATGATGTTAAGTTGGTCCAGTACAGGTGCCATTCTTCTTAAAAGTATCTTTTCAAACACTTTAGAGATGGTTACCAGTAGACTAATGGGACGGTATGACGTTGTAAACTGATCAGGTTTATTTGGTTTAGATATCATAATTACCTCTGCGCATTTCCATTGTCCTGGGAAGTGATCTAGCCTTAGCATAGCATTGAAAATATCTGTTAGGAGACTTTTGCACTTTGAAAGCAGATTTCTAAAGGTGATTCCATCAATTTTATTTTATTTTGAGTTTTATTTTCTTAACCTCAGCTTGTACCTCCGCAAGAGTAGTTTGGCGAATTGGCAGACTCAACTGACAGGCCGAATCCAAAAAGTTAGACACCTCAGATTCTGTTTCCGTATCACTTATTAGGTTAGGTTGAAAGACTGAGTGCAAGTGCTGAGCAAAAGCCTCTGCCTTTTCTTCATTACCTTTGCTTCGGACCCCGTTACTTTTTCTGGTGGGCTGCTTTAAATACTTAGTTTCTTTCCACAGGCTGTAATCAAAATCTGCTGTAAATGGATCCAGATTCTTTAGGTACTCTGCTGTCACTTCATTTCTTAATGCCTTTAGTCTTATTTTCTGGTCCTTGGCTGCATTATTAAAAATACGTTTGCCTAAAGGACTTCGACGAATTTGCCATTTCTTTCCATTTTTTCCATTTTCTTGTATTTTTTATTAGCCTTCTCAGTTCCATAGACAGAAGGTTAGAAGGTTGTTTGACTTGATTATTGCATGACTCAGTGAAAAGAAAACCGGCTTCTTGAATTGTATTAGTTAGCGTTTCAATTGCAGAATCAATCTCTTCGCCAGTCTTTAAAGGTATGTTCAAATTAATTTGTTTTTCAAGCCAATTTTTGGTTTTTAGCGTAATAATTTTTTAAGGTTTTTCTTTAATATGCACGGTGGAGCCATAGATAACAATAATTGGCGAGTGATCAGAGCTCAGGTCGAAATTCTCCTAAACATGAAATTGGCTTTGTGGAAGTCCAGAATTCACAACAAAGTCTAAAAAGTCTGGTATTTTTTTGGGATCTGTAGGCCAGTAAGTCGGTTTACCAGTAGAAAGAGTTGAGTAATAGTAATATATTTATAAAACTCATTGCCCTTTGGGTTTACCAATCTCGATCCCCACCAGGGATGCTTAGCATTAGTCTCCAACGGCAATAAAGTGACCACCAAGACTTTGAAAGAGCATTTTATAGTCATCTTGTTTGACTGCATACCTTGGCGGCAAATATACCGCGGCCACTGAGATATCAATGTATAACCTCTAATGTTAAAGTATGATCTGCTGGTAAAATGCGTCTCTGATATTAGCATAATGTCAATATCATTCGACTTTAAAAACAAAGTTATTTCATTAAAATGGCTGGAAAGCCCATTGGCATTCCATATGGCAATACGAACATCTACTTGCATAGTTTGCTCATAAGCAACGTCATCATATTGATGAGATTATTTGTCAGCTCAAGTTGTTTTCCCAAGAGCTTTAAGAATAATCAGATTTTTTACCTGATTATGGAAAAATCTGATTTTTCCTTCAGTTTCAACCGACTATTTAACGCAAACAAAACCAGAAAGAAGGCTATGCCAAAGATGTAATACTCTTCACACTCCTCCGGGTTGCATCCAACCTTCCTTTCTTAGCATCACTAAATTCACTTTTTTCTAATAAGCATATTAATTTAAATGGGGGTTTGTATGGGAGGTACCCCTTCTGGTAACTCTATGATCATGACATTTACATGGTTGATAAATATAGATCAGAAACTTATAGTTTCCAAATTTCAGTTCTATACAAAAATTTATTTAAATGGTGGTTTGTATGAGAGGTACCCCTCCTGGTAACCCTAGGATCATGCAATTTACATGGTTAATAGACATAGAAACTTATAGAGTCCAAATATCAGTTGGATACGTCAAAAAACAAAAAACTTTTTCTACTAAGAACTTTAATTTAAAGGGTGGTTTGTATTGGAGGTACCCACCTAGTGGTCCGGTTCGCCTATGTGCAAAATTTCAGCTCTCTAGCTCAAAAACTGAGGGACTAGTTTGCGGCCGGACGGAAAGACAGACATGTCTTAATCAACTCGTCTCATCGAGCTGATCACAAATATATATACTTTATGAGGTCTACGATGTCTTCTTCATGACAAACTTCTAATACTATTCACTCCCATGAAGAGTATAAAAATTCTGAATATAAAAAATACAGAGATAAGAAAACATTGAAACTTGAAGAACTATGTGAAGACAGTCCTGAATTGAAAAAAAAATTATCTTTAGATGAAGACCAGCCTATGTTATTAAAGACCATTACGGATATTGCGTTAATTGGAAATGCTGCCGAAGGCAAACGCAGGGATGAATCAATACGCAGCATAAAAACTTTGGATAAAGTAACAGAAGAACGACATGTTTCAACAGTTCCTGTTAAACTTGCTCGTGCTCAAACAAATTTTCATCGCGCCCATAGTGAATGTCATTTTGCAGCCACCTCAATCCACTACCTAGAGAGCTTATCCTCTATTCTCGGCCCGACTCAAGTTTTTTTTCATGTCCCAAGATGACAAAGCCCTTGTTCCCATTGGTATTACAGCCGCGACTAAGCAAGCACCAATGGTAATGCACATGGAGTACCGAGTCAGTTTGCCTGACCACGACTGGGTTAAAGCAGAGCGGCATTAACTTATACCTTCATCTTCTAAAAACATATAAATTTTGCTTACGTAATACTCAAGTATCGTTCAAACAATCCCTTAGAAGTCGATCTGTGTTGTTTTTACGATAGGTAGCTGCTAACACTGATGACCAGTATAAGGCCATTTTAGACGGTCAATTCAGTCCATTATTGACTCGAAATCCGTACCGATAACAGAAACGATGTCAGTTCGAATGCATAAAATTCGATATAATGAATATCGTATTCATAAACACTTTTCCAAATAGAATTGAACACATGAACGAAGGCTGTGCGTGATCGTGAACAGCCGAATAAGCCGTGAATTCTCGTGATCGTGAACGAGTGTCGAAAATAAGTGAAACTCGTAAAAGGGTTTCTTCACGAGAATTCACGACATCACGAAAATTCCTGACGTCACTATATAGATACATGAAATTTTTTTTTTTTACTGAATTTTTCCGCGACCGTCGATTTCAAAAATCCAATAAAATAATCAATATTCAATTAACGCAAGTCAGGAACGATTTAATGTAACATAAATCAATTCAGCAATATATCAAGAGACACCACTTTATCATCAATAAATTTTGTTTTTGTTTGTTAATTAAAATTTGCAATGATTTTGACAGTCACCTATTTCGATAACAGATAACTGTCTGGTGCTACATGCAAAATATTAAACTCATTTCTGATATTTTTGCAGCATAGCGGTATCCTTGTCGGTCTCACTCACAAATACTTAATTTCATAAATATAACAAAACTTGCAGCTGCATTCTGTGGGGCTAAATTAAAATAAAAATGGTATGGATTGATAAAAAAATTATCGAAACCATAGTTTTGCAACTATTAACTGTGATTTAAGAAGGACTGTTAAATTTAAATAATTAATATCTATAAACACATAAAAAATAATTTATTACGTCGCAGCTTATATTAACATAAATGCCTAGACTACACAACCTTTAAATATATGAAAAACTAAAAAAATTTTCGTGCGTGATCGTGAAGGACCCAAAAAATTGTGAATTTTCGTGAATATGACAGAAATTTTCTTTCGTGATTGTGCGTGATCGTGACGTAAAGCTCTTACATGAACTGATTTGACGAAACTCGCATATGAAAATCGAACAAAAATGTCGTATAAACACTTTTAGTTCGGTTTGATTTTCAGAATGTTGTTTGATACGCGTTGTCATGTGATATACCTACATATTTTTCTTTATTCTAACTTCTTTTAATAAATTGCGATTTATATACTGAAAAATCATTGTAAAACGTTATTACAAATCAAGATAAGTATTTTAAAAGTAATGATTAAAAACGAAAAACCCGACTGCAAAAAATACAGTCATTCTTCTCTCTTCCCCACCATCTTCTCCATCGCACACGATTCTGACCTGTTGTTTTAGCGCCATCCCATTTGATTTTGACATCAGCTAGTTCCCGCAAGGTTGATCTTCTCCATGCGATCTTTGGCCGGCCGCGGCTTCTGCTCCCTTGCTAATTCCATTCGAGCGACATTCTCGTGATGCTTTCTGGCTGCTTTCTTAGCGTGTGGCCAATCCTACGCTTAATCTGTTTCAGTATAGGCTCCTCATTTGTTAGACGCCATAGTGCCTCGTTGGAAATAGTGTTAGGCCAGAATATTCTGCATATTATCCTTAAACACTTGTTGACGAAAGCTTGAAGTCTCTGCGTGATGGAGTTCGAGACCAGCCATGTTTCGCTTCGGTATAGTAGCGTTGATTTCATGCATGCGGAGAATATTCGCAATTTCGTGCGTCTGGAGATTTGGGAATTTTGCCCATACCGATTTTAACCGGCCAAATGCTGCCCTTGCTTTGCTCAATCTGCAGTTAGCATCCGCTTCAGCTCCTCCGTCTGTTGATATTGTGCAACCGAGGTAACAGAAGCTTTCTACGAAATCAATCGCACAGCCTTCAATCATTATATGGCTTGTGCTGGAGTGATTGACTCTCATGGCTTTGGTCTTTGCAATATTTATCGCTAGTCCGACGGTCCGTGCCAGCGCGACTAATTTGTTCACCTTCGCTTGCATATCGGAGAATTTGTGCTAGAGGAGACAAATGTCATCGGCAAAGTCTAAGTCCTCAAGATGCCGTGTGAGATTCCACATAATGCCAGTTCTCTTGTGCTGGGTGAGGCTGTTCAGCTCAGGGTTATATTACCACATATCGACCCTAACTTCAAAAGAAAACTCAAATTTCCAATTTTTTAGAAAAAAATTTTTAGTTTTTGACTTATCATACTGAAATTTGGACACAATAAGTTTCTGACCCATATTCATCAACCATCTCAACCATTTCAAGATCCTAGGGCTACCAGGAGGAGTACCTCCCAAACAAACCAATATTTAAAAAAGGCACATACAAAACTATATTGTGCCCCTCAAACTGTACTCACATGTGATACTCAAGCTGTTCTTTGTTGATACTCAAACTGTGGCAGTGAGAATACAGTGATGAAAGGAAGCATATCAGACATGGAGTAAGAAATAGAGGTGGCGCCAATATTTACAGATATGTGTCGTGTATATAAATCTGAAATAATGCATTTAGTGTTGAACATGGTTTAAAAATGTATTGAAAATTGAAGAATTTGAAGGATATCAGTGAATAGAATGCTGAAATAATGTATTTAGTGTTCAACGTAATTTCAAAATGCATTGAAAATTGAAGAATTGGAAGAATTTTCAATACATTTTCAAATTATGTTCAACACTAAATTCATTATTTCAGCGTTCTATACACTGATATGCGAATGACGTCAACAATTGAGAGTGAGCAAAAATCGAGAGAGTAAAAGGCCCAAGTGGCGGTACCTTGTATTATTGTACCATGCATATCAGATAATGAATATCTTCTTTCTGGTTATAATTTATAACTAAATTTCCTTATCACGATTTATTTTTAGTTATCGGTGTTTAGTTGAATGAGTCAATTTTAAGATGAATTACATTATCAATTAAACGGACACAATTTAAAATAATATCGCTTTTGAAATAAAAAAATTTCACGAAGATAGTAACCATGGTACAATAATACAAGGTCAAAAAATTTTTTTTAATAATTTTTTTTTTTATTTTAATAAATATTTAATACAATAAATACATAATGGTGATTAACGACGACACAGCACGACGAACGAACGCACAATCAAATTAGAGCTGGAAAAACAATCGATATATCGATGTTCTCCTACGTTCGTAAAACATCGATGTTTGGTTCACCACTATCGACTGTTTTTCATTCTTCTGGCCTAGTGAAGCAGAAAAGATGTAAGTAATTTTGAACTTGATTTTGATTAAAAATAACATATTTATTTTTGCAGAAATAACTGGGGCAGCTTATAGTGGTGCTGGTTGGCATTGATTGTGGATAAAGAAATACAATGGACAAGTATCTTCAAAACAAAGACTATAAAAAATATAGACTGGACAAATGCAGCGCGCCCTCTACAAATGCAGTGCGCTCTTTCTCCCAACAACAAATTGTGTGCAATGTATCCTCGAAATGTTCCTCGAAATTTGTTGTTATGTAAAAAAATAGAAAGAGAGAGCTGCATTTGTCCAGTCTATACTTTTTAGGGTTCCGTACCCAAAGGGTGCTAACCGTAATAGCTAGATAGTTGAAATATTCACAGAATGTGTATTTCTACTGTCATGATAGCAACAACTACTAAAACTAAAATAAAGTTAAAAAATTAAAGGGGTCACCTTATAAGAAACGTGTGCTCCAATATGCACTGCGCACAGTTTTAAAATCTTTGTGATTTATTTTTTCATATCTTGGTAATTTTTTTTTATTTTTTTTTTTTAGTATTCTTTTAGACTTTATGTATATTTCACTTTTGCCGATCTCAATGTTGATATGCAGTATGAACACTGATTCTACTCTCAAATCAATAATTTAATATTTGGAGCATGAGCTTTTTGTCAATTTCATAATAAATGCATATTCATTGTGTTTGGAATTGCTCGAGCATTGAGTTATTGAATGCATAATTCATTTTTCCGACTTTCACTGGTCTGATTTTTTATAGTCTTTCCTTTAAAGTACAATCCGGATTTTCAAAGATGAAATCTACTATAGTGAATAACCTTTGTTTTTGAACAAAAATACAAAAATATTTGATCTCTAATTAAACAAAACACAAAAATGTTTGATCTCTAAAATAATAACCGTTAGACTTAAACATTTTTTTTTTTTAAACTATTCTTTGATTTTACAAAAACATCGAAAACTTCGATGGCCGCAAACATCGATGTTTCTCCAGCTCTGGATCAAATACTTAGCTAATAACAGTAGAACAGAATAAAATTCAAATCGTGCATACTCTGTGTCTGTCTGTCTGCTCTGTTAACACCAGGATTCTCTTGAATCAAGGATGTACTATATACAAAGACTATGTTATTATATAGACTGCACAAGTCACTCACAAAAGACGTTCTCTTCTTCTTCTTATTTCAAATTTGTCATACCCAACAACAAATTGTGTGTAGTCTCGTGATACATAACAAAACAAAGTTTTCATGCAAAAACAATTACGGTGGTGTAGCGATACTACCTGCCCCGATTTTTATTAAAACAGAAGTATTTTACATGCAACCTATTTAATTTATGAAAAGGAAAATGCGTTTTAGATTACTCTTTGATTTGAATGTAGATTTTTTTTTTTTTGCAAGGAAAGATTACTATTGGTATAATAAAATAAATATTTTTATCCATTTAAAAACGTTTTTATAGTATGCATATTATACGTTTTTCCTTGCCTAGACCTTGTTTTCACTCAGCCTTTCCGTGACTGCATTCTCCTTCTCAACAGGATTTTTGAGTTAATGATGCAGAAATATTCGTTATATCATGTACAAATTTTTTTTTATTGTGTAAAAATTTTATGTTTATAACTTAAATACTTTCCACGGGAGAAGAGAATTTTTTTTTTAAAATTAGCCAATTTGTGAGTAAATTGAAACTTTAAATGCTATGTTCTCGAAATGCTGTTTTTGAGTTAATACCCTTTTGTAGTTTTGTGTAAGCACATGTAAAGGGCTGTTTTTGTGTTATTTTTCATTTTACAAACATTTATATGACAAACTGTTTGTTAGAGAACTTTACACTTTATACTTTCCGCTCAATTATCATTTTAGAATCCTAAATAGTTTTTCTCTATAATGGGCGGAGATAGGGGCGTGGCAAACAATATTTTGTCGAATCCAAATCGACCAAGCTATATATCATATTTCAGCTAAGCTTACGTAGCTTCCAAGGAATACTCAATTAGACGGACAGACCTGCATAAGTATGTACTATATGCGACATGGCTAGATGGATTCGTATTTTATTCTTATCATTTCCTTTTATATATGTACATTCTTTTGTATTTACTACATACTTATGTATGAACGTATAATTTATAGAATTTACTAGCTTCTTTCTGTGTGGTACATTCATATCATTACTAACACTAAGTCTATCATTTTTTAATGATAGTGAGAGTGTATATATTAGAACTAATTGTACTAACCTGTTGTGCACAGCAAAACGCTGAATACACAAAGTAAAATCAGTTTTACCATTTTGGTTTGCTTAATTTTGATCAGAAATAAATTGGTTCTCCAATAACAATTTTCCAATTTTAAAATTTTCTTTGCGTTCTATTTGTTTTTTTTTTTAATGACTTCTTAAAACGATCACTGCAGTTCTCAAACTGAATTAGTTAGCTTCGATGATAGTGCTCTGAAACAAATTTTTTTCTAATAGAAATCCTTGTTTTACTCTTCGAAATATAAAATTTTATGTTGAAAGCCGCACACACATTTAAACAGGCAAATACACAAGTAAATATAATCCTTGCGATTGATATCGTTAAGACGAACACGAACAACACACTTGACTTTGTGTTTTATATCATTTATCTATATGTAATGTGTATGTTTGCCTGTATGGTTTATATTCCGATTCCTTTTCACTCACTCCGTTTTATTTTATATGTTGTTGCTGAGCCAAGTTCACGAACGCAAATGCAGTGGTTACGGCCAGGTTGTTAGCTTAAAAGGAAATCGGACGTTGCTATAAGCCAAGAAGTTAAATGATATAGAGAATAAAAGGCTAAATAAAGCAACGACCGGGTGAACAACGAATGAAGATAAAAGAAAACGATGAAGAAGTTACGATCAATCAAAATAAGAAAAAGTATTAAGGAATTCAAAAAGATTGTATTTTCGGTTTCACCGAATATTTCATGCCTTTCACAAAAAAACCAAGACTTGTTATTAAGAAATTTATTATTTGTCTGGGTAAAATGTGACTTTGATGCATCCAAATCTATTTTATTTAACGGGAAACCAAATACATTTTATTTTAAACCAGCTTTATCCTTACGTAAGAATCTTGTCTATACTGTCAACTTTCCAATTGCAAAAATTTTAGACTAGTTTTTAGACACTCCACGCACAGAGTTATTTGATTTATGACATCGCCTATATTTACATACATAACTATATACATGTGGAGTTTTTTCCTTCACCCAGTTTTAAACTTTTGGACAAACTTAATGTACCATTACGTTTTACACACACATTGTTTGGAGGTGGGATGCGATGATTTTCCACAATGTTTCAGTGTAAGTCTTTTCGTATGTAAGTACATACATACAGATGGATCACTGTTTGGTGTACATGCATAAATATACTAGAATAGTCCAATGTAATGTTAGACAAAGATGGCGGTATAGATTGTTAAAATTGTTGAATGGAATTGAAATTCTTGTTTCGTATCATCGTCTTTTAATTGTCAGTTTTCTAATATATTGAAATATTCAATGTCTTTCTTTCTCCCACTACTTCCGCTATGATTCGGAGTTCTTTTTTATTGTTTGCTTTTTATGTACTTACATAGCTCGTTGGAAAAAATTAAATTTGCCTTACATGATTGTTTTGGTATGTGAAATAAAGGGAGGGAGCCGCACAATGTACGTATGTGTGTATGTACCTATTTATGTTCGTAAATCATTGAATAAATCTAAAAATAAAGAATATAGTTGGTGAAATAAGTATCTTCACAGAGTAAATAGTTAAGAATTCTTTGTTGTGTAGCTGTACTAAAACTTTAGTGCTTGCAACTTATAAAACCGTGTATCGGTGTAGCCATAGAAAGTATGCATAGATACATATGAGTATGTATGGACATGATCAGCATTAGAAGGGAAATTGCTGGGATAAGTCCGTCCGTATCAGAGATGGGCAGTGAAGCACGATAATTAAGTTCGCGAAGCTTATTGTAATAATGAGTAAACGTTTCATGAAAGAAAGATTCGTTGTCATATGTACAATACATATGTATGTATGTATGCATAATGAAATAAATTAAAAACCAATTCATTTCAAACATGTATGTTTTTGAGACCATACTTTTTGATCAATATTTATGGCTTTAATTCATAAAATAAAATTGCTTATGGTAAAACTTAGTAAGCATCTAAATAAACCAATATAATAATTTCACGTGTCCAGTCTTCGACTTAACAAAACAAAGTCTGTATCTTGTTGAAGTTTGATTCTATGAACTGTCGGTTCAGAAGGAGCGTTTTTGGTATGATGCTTAGCCTGTATTGCTGCTGTGCGTTTGTACTCCATTAACATTGCTTTAACCATGCAAAGAAAATAGTTTGCGGCAAAATAACTTGTCCTAAGAATTCGTTGTTGAATTTTGATTTAAAAATTCTCTCAATGCCCTCGTCAGAGTTAAAGCAAAACTCACAGAAAGTACAAACATACAATATAATAATGGGATCTTCTTCAGTATCATTAAAACCAGTTATACACTGAACATTTATCTTTTGTTTTCTTATACGGATAAAAAAAGAATTGGTTATTAAGCTGAACATTATAATAAAAAATTAAGTTATTTGATTTTATTAAATTACAACTTTTAAAATTTACTCTAATTTTTTTTTTGTACAATAATATATTGTGGTTAATTTTAATGTTGAGAGTTGATTTGTTTTTTTGTTGAAGAAAATTTATCCGTTCTGTTCTCTCTTTCTCCAATATATATACTGTACTTACATACATATACATACAATCACATAAATGTTTGCAAAGTCCAAAATAGCGTTAAATCTTATATCTCATTTACCTTAATTCAAACGGTAAAAGACTATACACATATATAAATAAACATGTTCTCTTATTTATTTTTTATACATATTGGTAAAAAAATCCGATTATCTCATTGGAAGTATGCATAAAAAGATAAAAGTAAAATAATTGAGATTTGCGCTAAAGCGCCATAAACACGATAAAACTGCAGTATCAAACATTACATGTGTTTGATACAGCATACAGCAAAGGTGTACAAACGGTTATTTCTTCTCTTAAGTTTTATTATTATTATACAACTAGTGTACCCCGCGAGCTTTGCTACGCTCCCTATATGATGTTATTTTGTGATGCAGTTCTCCTTTTAATTGGAAAATCAGACGAATCAATTATTAATATTGACAGATTTGTCTGATATATTTGACAAGGGGAACTTGAATGAATTTAAAATATGTCTCTAAGCATTATATGCAATATTTCATCCACCAATTTCTCGACAACTGCGGTCCGCACCATAATTCACAGGAACACTGCCCCGGCTTTGCTACGGTTTCTTAGAAACAGTCTCAGCCGCACTCAAGTGATGAGCCGAGAAACGGGGCAAATGATTTTTATATAAAAGGGTGTTTTATTTAGAGTTACATAACTTTAAATTAAAATAAAACAAAGAAAAATATTATTAATATCAATTGGCACTATAATTTTATGAAATTAATGTTTAAATATGTTTTCGGACATGTGGCCGCCACGGCTGTTGCGTGCAAGGCGCAATCTGGAAGTCCAATTTTCACAGCATTTGCGGCGGTATTTCGCCAATAACTCTTCGAATGTTGATTTCCAGGTGTTCAATTGTCTCTGGTTTATCGGCGTAGGCAAGTGACTTTACATAAGCCAAAAGAAAATAATCCAATGGGGTTAAATTACATGATCTTGGCGGCCAATTACTAGCACCATTGCGTGAAATTATTAGCTCATCAATAGTTTTTTTGAGTAAATCAATTGTAGCTTGCGCTGTGTGGCATGTTGCTCCATCCTGCAGCGCAAACAGACAACGAAGAGCTTCAATAGAAAACAACAGCACTTCTCTCAAACTCCAGAGTATCGTGTTTGATTTTGAACAAGGGAGCAGGTTTTACTGCGATATCTCAACTGAAGTAATACGTCCATTTATTCCAAAAAGTCTACATAAGGCAGCGTTCAACATGGTACATGGTTTATCGCATTCTTCATGTTATAGCACATGACATATGGTACGCGAAAAATGCGTTTGGGTGGAATGAAAAAAGATATCTTAGCATGGGCCAGAAACAGTCTTCACTATCAACGAGCTAAGATCCAGCGACACAACAAGGTAAAACTGGATCATATTGATGTACCAGACAATCGATTTAGTCATGTGCACATTGATTTGATTGAATTACCAGTGGTTAGAGGACTTCGATACTGTTTGACAATGATCGACCGTTTCTCCAGATGGCCGGAAGCAATTCCAATACCAGACATGATGGCAGACACAGTCGCCTCTACATTTTATTCACACTGGATATGCCGTTATGGCTCTCCAGTCACGATCACATCCGATCAAGGATCGCAGTTGGAATCTGGTCTTTTTACAGCATTAACTAAGTTGGAAGGCGCTGATAAAACGAAAACAACTCCATATCATCCCGCGTCTAATGGGATCGAGCGTATGCACCGCACATTGAAGTGCAGCTCAAATTCCATGGCCGAACCTATTATCAACTGTTTTATTGGGGATAAGAAGATCTGAAGGCATCACCCGCTGAACTTATTTATGGGACAACACTACGTTTGCCGGGCGAATTTTTTTATAAACAAGAATTAATGGGTGATCCACAAATGTTCATAGAAAAGTTCCGAGAACACATGAAAGGAATGCGATCAACACCGACTGCTCACATCTCATTTAAAGTTTTTATATTAAGGGAATTATATAGCTGCTCACACGTATTTATCCATCACGATGGTATCAGAAAATCGCTCGAGCCTCCATATCAAGGTCTTTATGAAGTCATCAAACGAACAAACGACAAAGTGTTCATCATAAACGTCAACGGCGAACAAAAATTGATTTCTGTAGAAAGATTAAAGCCTACATATTTCACAAAAGTCGACGACGACACATCTAGACCAGAGGAACTTCTAGAAATTGTGCAACCGCATCATTGGACTTCGACAATGGATAAGCCTCTTCGAACGTACGCGTCAAAGAGAAAGGTAACGTTCACTTCCTCCAATTGAGTAAGTCACTGGGGGGAGTGAATGTGGCGGTCTGATAACACTAACACCAACACTGGAGAGAGAAAAAGGTATTAAAAAACCAAAGAGAAAAGCAGTATGATGAAGTTGGCAACAGAAGAAAAAGAACAAGACAGAAGCGAATTGAACGAGTAGAACCAAAAGGCATTTTTATTATCATTGTTAATTATTTTTATAATTATTAAGTTTAATTTACTAAATAAATGTTCCATATAGCCAAAACGGATCTCGAATTTAATTTGAAATAGTCATAGTAACTAAAAATCAATATGATTTTTGGAACTACCAACTTTCAAACGATACGTGTAAATTTTATGACAATCAGGCATTTACATTAAATGTTACAGATGTTTTATTGAAGGAACTCTTCTCCTTTGCAAAACAATGCATAGCAATGGAAAAAGCTGAATTACGTGTGTGGTGATTGAATGACGACTATTTTCATGTTGTTTAAGCTCTTGAAAATCTTCCTTTAATTTTATCAGCTCTTTCTCTTTTGATCTTTTAAACAGAAAGGCAAAAGTGATTACCGTTACATTTTATTTGAAATTTCTTATCAAGCCTGAAAGGTGTTTTTTTGTTTTTAATCTGAAATATTATGAATATTAAACACTTTTTGATTATTAAACTAAATTATTATGAGGTTGTTGATAGTTTTTTAAATGTATTTGATGTTTCAGATTTTCAATAACATAAACAACATTAGAAGTAGTGTAATTATGTATAGAAACACTATGTAAATATAAAAAACAAAAAACTAACTACTAGGCACATAGAAAAAATTAGCTGTCTTTACGAAGTTCGTAAACGACGCCATCATGCAAAATGCCTTACACACACTTACACAATTATTTCTAAGTTAAGTTAAGTAAAATAGTTTCTATTAACTATTTCATTCTTCTCTCTTTCTCGACTTGTGCGCCTTCTCATTTCAAAAAATAAGATCTGGAAAATCATTCATGCACCGCACTCATGTAACAGATTTTTCACAACGCAATTTTTCAAAACAGCGGCATTTAATCATTTTCACTAATAAAATTATCGATTTTGGCATGAGAGATTGGGACACATTAACAAAGAGAAGTTTTTAGAAATAGTGCGTAATGATATGTTTGAAGGATATAGAAAGAATGTAGGTACAACTAGATAATGAGATTTGTGAAGTTTGCATAAATGGGAAACAAGCAGACTTCCATTTGAAATATTCAAGAATAAAGAATATATTAAAAAGCCTTTATTCATTATTCATTCCGATGTTTGTGGTTGTGTGGAAAGAACTATTATGTAATTTTTGTCGATCAATAAACACACTATTGTCAAAGACTTTATCGCAAAAAGTGACGCTCATTTAATTTAATAGTAAATTAATTAATTTATACATTGACAATGGAAGAGAATATTTGTCAAATGAAATGCGCGAATATTGTGTTGAAAAAGGCATCAGCTACCATTTAACAGTTTCACATACTCCTCAATTGAATGGAGTGTCCGAACGAATGATTATATTCATTACTGAAAAGGCCAGAGCTATGATTACTGGGGATAAGTTGTTTACAAATTTTTATAGCCAAAAAAAGGCGACGACATCGCCCACCGCAATGTCACACAGCCCTAACTAAATGTTACCAATTCTTTGATCCTTTAGCTACCAAGTGTATACCCATTTTTCCTATCATAAATTTTTTAGGTTTACCCGCTGGTATCAAAAATATAGACGTATCCACGTCAAAAAAAAAAAACGATCAAAGCCGAAAGAGTGAAAAATAAGGAACACATAAAATTCGTAACAATTTAATTTCAAAGTTTTACAGATTTATTTATTAAACAGGTTAGTATCACACCTTAAAAAATATTAGGTTAATAATAAGTCAGTATATAAATATTGTAATAACTATCCTAAAATACTCTCATAATCAAAATTTCCAAAAAGGTATTTTTCGAGTTAACTGGAGACAAACAAACGAATACTTACATTAATTCAAAATACATAGTAGTTAATTACCCCATTTATAAGACACCCGAAACGATTTGAACTGATATCAGCCTGACTCAGAACAGTTTTTGTTTAGTTATTTATACGTGCGACGTCTTGTGCTCTTGTTGAAAACGAATATGTAATTTTATACTCTTCATGGGAGTGAATAGTATTATAAGTATAAGACATTCGCAGACCATGTCCGTCTGTCTGGCTGTATGTATGCAAACTAGTCCTTCAGTTTTTGAGCTAGAGATCTGATATAAGTTTCTTTTTACCATACGCAGCACATTTGTTGGAATCAGCCGAATCGGACCACTGAGGGGGTACCTCCCATACAAACCCAAATTAAATAGCAAACTTTTAAAGAATAAATGTACAATAAAATTGCCACTCAAACTAATGTAATGCTAAGAAAGGAAGGTTGGATGTAACCCGGAGGAGCGCGAAGAGTATTACATATTTGGCATAGCCAATGATAGCCTTCTTTCTGGTTTAAAGTTGTCATATGCATAATGATGTAGCTCACCTCTCAAAATAAGTTTTTTTTTCAAAATAATCTTTATCCTGATTTTTAATAAGATTTTGCAATGATTTTTCATAAGATTTTGCAATGATTTTTAAACCTATAATTCACAAAATCTTTGAGAAAATGATAATCAAGGAAAATAACTGTTTCATATGGCAACACTGCACAAAACAACATTTTGCTAACAGCTGATTTTCAACACGTCTGCAATAAGCTATGCTTTTATAAGACACATAAATTCCGTTCGCAAAAATAACGACGGGTTTGAGATGTGGGTTTGTTGAAGTCGCTTCGCGAGTCAGAACGAACTGAAAATCAATTTATGCATTAGTTCTGAGTCAGGCTGATATCAGTGCAAACCTTTACGTGTGTCTTATAAACGGGGTAATAGACAAGCCCGTTAATTCACTTATTTGTCGGTTTTTTGAAGACTTAATTTTTGGAGAAAAAAGGCGGTGAGTACCCAAAAGAAAACTATAAAAATAACTAATGCTTTAAGTTTTTCCCTCATATTCCCAACTGAAGCAATAAAATTATTGAAGCTAAAGGGTATCCGATAGTCGGATAAATTCGACTATAGCGTCCTTATAAGTTTTTATAAATTTTGTGTTTCTACAAATGGTGTTCTTTATATCTAAAAATAAACTTTGCAAAAGACTGAAGAACTTGAATCGCTTTAAATATATATTTTTAAATTGCTAACGGATGCCTAGTTAGACTTTGTGAATTGTTTTGCTCACGAGTCAAGACGTAGTTGAATGGCTATAAAAGGTCGTGGCGTTGCCTTCATGTTTTAGTTAAGAGTTTTGTTTTTTTTCCTTTTTAATTCTCTTAAGTTATCTTTAGTTATTTTAAATTATCTTATGATAGGTTAAGCTTTGAATGAAATGCATTATAAATTAGTTAGTGAAGTAAGAATGAACGAAATAAAAAACAGAAGCAATTAAGAACACCAAGAAGAAGTACGTGTTTTTGTGTTTCTCCTCCACCTGAAGTACCAATTCTACAAGACAACTTCACTGAGGGCCGACTACCGGAACCACCCCATGAAGAACTCAACATTTGGCGCCCGAGCAGGGACCTGGATTAAGGATTTGCTCCATTTCTCCTCATTTTGAAGGTTTATCAGCAGTACAGGGAACTGCAGGCAGCAATCAACGGAGGATTGGCTGCTAGACTGAGCTATTGTAGTTAGTCCATATCTTTGGCTACTTCAGGTGAGTGTTAAGTTCAGTGCATGTAAATTTTTAAGTGCGTGGTATAATATAAAAGAATATACATATTAATTGATTCCGAGTGCGGTGATTTATAAGCATAAAAATAAAAAGTTAAAAGTTATTTTAATAGTTCAAGTTTTAATGGCTTCTATTTATGACCAAGCAATAATTGAACACACAAGTTTGAAAGGTTGTTTAATTAGCTTTAATTTGATATCAAAATATCCACACATTTCATATAAATAAAACTGAAAATATATATTTAAACCAAACGACTTCAATAATACTTGAATTATTTTTTACCATTATTAATTGGCACAGCAACGATATCTTTAAATTAACATTGTAAAAGTGGAAACAAAAAAAGAGTGATGGTATATAGAATGTTGTGATGTAGGATAAGTAAAAACATCTGGCTTTTGGTTGATATTTTATTGCAATTTAGTCTTATTTTGTGCACGATGGTACGTGGTAAAACAGTGTGTGAGCAAATTCTAGCCTTGATTATTGAAAAATTCAATCCGGGCAACAGCTATGGCGAAATATGAAAGAATCTTAAGTTATCGAAGTCTACGGTGCCAAATATAGTGCAAAGCTATAAAAAGAATGGCAATATTCTCAATAATACAACCAACAGAAGTCGAGTTTCAAAATTACTCCACGTGACAAAAGAGCTTTGGCGACTATTTTAAAGCAAAATCGGCGAAGTACTGTTAGAGATATAGCGGCACAATGGTAAAACCTGAATGGACGCGCCAGCAAATGGAAAAAATTGGATATGGCTTCTATAAGGAATGATTGCATTACTTGCTTAGCAGAACGGATAATCTAATGTGACCAATTTATTTATGTTGATGCTTTTAGGCTAAAGAAAAACCTTTGCTCACATCTTTGCAAATGGAAAACCAGAAAGAAGGCTATCATTGGCTATGCCAAAGATGTAATACTCTTCACGCTCCTCCGAGTTGCATCCAACCTTCCTTTCTTAGCCTCACATCAGTTTGTGTGGCAATTTTATTGTACTTTTATTCTTTATTTATATATAGTTTCTCATTTAAATTGGGCTTGTATGGGAGGTACATCTCCTGGTAATGCTAAGATCATAAAATGTACACGGTTGATGGATATAGATCAAAAACCTATATTGTTCAAATTTCAGTTCGATACGTTAAAAAACAAAAAGCTTTTTCTTACAAGAAACATTAATTTAAAGTGGGGTTTGTATGGGAGGTACCCCACTTGGTAGCCCTAGGATCATGAAATTTACATGATTGATGGCTATGGATTACAAACTTGTAGATCCCAAATTTCAGTTACATACGTTAAAAAACAAAAAACTTTTTTTAACAAGAACATTAATTTAAAGGGGGGTTTGTATGGGAGGTACCCCACCTGGTAGACCTAGGTTCATGAAATTTACACAATTGATGGCCATAGATGATGAACTTATAGTGTCCAAATTTCAGTTCGATACGTTAAAAAACAAAAAACTTATTCTAACAAGAACATTAATTTAAAGGGGGGTTTGTATGGGAAGTACCCCCTCTAGTGCTCCGATTCGGCTGATTCCGACAAAGGAGGAGGTGAAGCTGGGAAATCCTAAATTTAATTCTAGCGAAAACATTGATATATTGTTAGTCATCGAATTATTCTTCTCATTGCTAGCAGTAGGTCAAATTCGGTTGGCACCACATGCTTCATTGCTACAGAAATCTCTTCTGTGACCTGTGGATTATCAGGAGCAGTGGTTACTGAGGAGGCAAAAGAGGATAAGTTGCGCAAGATGGTGTAATCGTTTTGGAAAATGCAAGATATCCAGAGTTCAATGAATCAGTACACGCCTGAATAGAAATTTTGTGAAGATCACTTTTTGGCAAATGTGAAGCAAACTTTGACAGGGCGTTTCATAGTTCGTTTGCCATTTAGAGCAGACAAGTCCAATTTAGGGAACTCGTATGATATTGCATCTTAAAGATTTATGAAGTTAGAAAATAGATTGAATAGAGATGAGCTTCTCAAGGAAGCATAAACGAAGTTTATTGATGAATATAAGGAATTGGATCATTTAGAAACTGTGATTTCCAAGGATGTCCTGTAAGTCTAGTAATGGATGATCTTTAAATGTTTTGCTAGCGATGGGTCCTAAGTTTCAGGATGATTTGTTTGAGATCATATTACGTTTCCGTTGCTATCGATATGCTCTTACGGGTGATATCTTCAAGATGAATAGGCAGGTGTTGGTGCACTATCAGGATTGCAACTACCAAGGAACACTGTGGCGAAATAATCCTACTGAGGCCATGCAAGTGTTACGCCTTAAAACGGTAACATATGGTACCAGTGCTGTGCCCTTCCTAGTGGTTCGAAGTATGCGCTACTTGGCAGAGTTGCTAAGTATGAAGTATCCAGCGGGGTGTAAGGCCATACTACAGAACTTTTATATGGATGACTTGCTGGTCGGGGCTAACACAATCAAGGAGCTTTGCTCATTAAAAAGTGAGATTTCAGCAGTTTGAATTTTGGCAAACTCGAACTGCACAAGTAACGTTCGAATTGTGCAAGTGAGGATTTACAATCGCAAAGATTGATCGCTGACCCTTTAGTAATCAAGACTTTAGACTGTTCTAAAACATTAGGCATACTGTGGGACTCAGGTGCCGATAGATTCCATTTCACATACCCTACTCCTGCAAGTACTAAGATCACGAAGCGGGTAGTGCTCTCAGAGTTGGCACAGCTTTTCGATCCAGTGTGTATGCTAAGTCCACTAGTAGTATAAGGGAAGATCTTTCTGCAAAGGTTATGGCAGGAAAAGATAGATTGGGATGAGGAACTTCCGAATGCTATGCGAGGCCAGTGGAAGGTGCAGATTCCACGCTGCATTTTTCCAATAACTTGGGAAGAAGCTACATTGCATGGATTTTCGGATGCATCCAATTTAGCCTATGGCGCAGTAGTGTATGCCAGAAGTTTGGATCAAGAGGGCAAGGTTGTAGCATCGAAGTCCATGGTGGCACCAGTTAAGGTTATGTCGTTACCACGCTTTCAATTGCAAGGAGCGTTATTGTTAGTGGAGTTAATGATGAAGGTTAAAAGGTGCTTGGCCATGAATAACTTGCAAATTTTCTATTGGACAGATTCCACAATTGTTATGAACTTGCTTGTTCCCCATGCTAGTAGATGGAGTACCTTTATGGAGTACTAGAGTTTCTAAAATACAGGTGGTATCTACTATTCATCAATGGTTGAAAATTGATACAAAGTTGAACCCTGTGGATATTGTATCAGGAGGAATGAATCCAGGGGAACTGGGTACGAATAAGTTATGGCTAGAAGGCCAAGAATTTTTGAAAGGGCCAAGGAATAATTGGAAAATTGGGATTGGAACAGATCAAGTGTACCTGAAGAACGGAAATCTACGTTTAGTTTAGCGACACAATTCTCTGTGGAAGATGGCGGTTCAAATTCGTAAATAACTTTGCTAAGTTGCAGTGAGTATATGGTTAGATGGTTACGAATCTGTAGAAAAACTGACGTTAGGAATCCAAGTACACTGAGTGTAATAGAGAGAAGTAAGGTGCTTAGTATGTTACTAGTTCACAAGCCTAAGGGCAAAGAAGATAGTAAGATGAGCAAAGGTTCAAAAGCTTACTCCATTTATAGATCACTCTGAAGTGGTGGCTATGATAAGGGTAGGTGGCTAGAGCAAATATCGCATTCGGAATAAAGTCGCTATTGTGTTTTATGCATCAGATTAACAGATTCACATACTTCTTTTTTTCGAGAAAAATTTCAGCCAACTATTTGTGTATTGAAAATGGTCTAGATATGAATTATGATCATTCTGCTATATACCTAACACTCTATGAAAACGTAGCTACTAAGGAGCCACTGCCCACACTTGTCTGTAAACACACCGACTGGAAATACTTGCAAAGAATCCTGTCTGACTACAATCATGATGAAATCGTTACAAACAACACTGCTGACTAAGACGATGAAATGCTTAATCTGACAAAAATCATACAACTTGCAGCTTGGAGAAGCACACCAACCACAAGGAATACTACGGCAGGGCACAAGTACACCAAAGAAATAAATGAAATGGTTATGGAAAAACGACGAAAGCGTAGAAGATGGCAACAATCAAGATCTCCTATTGACAAAACCCTGCTTAATAAGCTAAAATCTTTGCAATAAAATTAAAGCTTTTAAAAATAGCGCTCTTGGAAAAAAGTTAAGTGTGCTAACTAATGACCGTAACACTGATTACTCGCCTTGGAAGTACACAAAGAAGTTTGACAAACAACTGTGCGATATGCACCAATAAAAAAAACCAGATGACACGTGGGCCAAAAGCTGCGTAGAAAAGCCACAAATTTTTGCAGATTATCTACAGAACACATTTAAGCAATATGACTCATCAAGAGCATCTGATATGGAACTTTGTCCGAACGACAATGATAAAGTCTCCTGGGTTTGATCTTATCACCAACGAAGTACTGAAGCAACTCCCCAAAATATTATATCCCAGCTAACATCAATTATGAATACTACCTTAATAATGAAACATGTTTCCATATATTGGAAAACAGCAGAGGTAATAATGTTAAACAACCCTGGAAAACTAGAGCACGATGTAACATCATATCGACCAATATCTCTGCTTCTCATAATTTCAAAACTTATAGAGAAGCTTTTTGTTAAACGTCTTAACCAAATTATTGATCAAAGAAGACTTATACCTAATCAGCAATTTGGCTTCCGCGCGAATTTAACACTAGATCAAGTACACAGAATAACTAGAGTTATCGAAAATGCTTTTGAAGGAAAGAAAGTCTGCTCTGTGGTCTTCCTTGATGTATCAAAAGCTTTTGACAAGGTCTGTCATAATGGCCTACTAAATAAAATTAAAGTGGTATTACCCAAACAAAAATCTAAATCTAAAATCATACTTGACAGATCGCTTCTTTCGTATCAAACAAGAATATATGTATACAGAACTCAAAGAAATTAAAGCTGGAATTCCCCAGGGTAGTGTACTGGGCCCCATCCTTTATGTTTTATTCACATGTGATCTACCTACCAACAAAAACTGCTTTACTGCAACATATGCTGACGACACAGCCATACTACAGCACAGAAAATGAAAATAATGCACAACTCCAATGCGCATTAAACGAAATCTTTGAGTGGACATCAACATGGCTCATTTAACTCAATGAAACAAAAACAACACATATAGATTTCTCGTACAACAAAATACGATACCTCCCATTGTATATAAATGACGTACAAATTCCACACCATAATACTGCTAAGTACTTAGGGATGACTCTGGACACAAAGCTGAAGTGGAATGAACATATATGGACTTATGGTATCCAGATATGTACTGAGATGTGTTGTGAATGCACTCTGGTACGTCCGTAGCAGCGATATTGAATGTGATCTTGGCATCGATTCAGCTGCAATTACCATTCGGAATTATGCGAGGTCTCATTTGAAATGGCTAAGTGTTCATATAAGTAATGAAGCTTCAAGCCTAATAGATAAAAGTGGTTGGAAAACAAGGCTGAAACGTAAAAAGCCGCATCAACTCCTAGAGTAACCCAAATCTCTTCAATCAGGAGTCCCAACAAAATGATGAGCATTAGGTAAGCCCACTTAAAATTGCCCGTTAGTTTAAATTTCTTTTAAAACTAGCTGCTCAGTAAATTAACGCTCATGCTGATGCACAAGCTGTATGTGCATTTGTACGTCAAAGATATTGGATTATCAATTGTAGATCTCTAACTCGGCAGACAGTTCGAGGTTGTATTGCTTGTTTTCGACAGCGACCTGTACTGGCCAACCAATTCATGGGGTATTTGCCGTAATACCGAATCAGAGCAGAGGTGCATCCGTTTCAAAGAGCTGGAGTTGACTTTGCGGGCCCAATGCAGATGCAGTTTAATGCATGTTGTTGTGCATGTTTATTTGTGTTGTCACTAAAGCTGTCCATCTAGAGTTAGTGATGAACTTTAGCAGAGATGCTTTCCTAGCTACGCTCAATCGTTTTTTCATGCGTAGAGGAATGTGTAGCGAACTCTTCTGCGACAACGCCACAAGTTTTGTAGGAGAATGCCGAGAACTACGAGAGATGTCAATGAAGCTACGTAAGGATGCAGCTGGAAAATGGCTTCTCGATGAATGTGGATCCTTAGGTGAAGAGTTAAAATTTATACCTCCAAGATCCCCACATTTCGGGGTTAACGGGATGGCGTTAAGCTTTGAAGAAATGTCGATAGTGGTGGCGCAAGTAGAGGCAATAATGAATTCTCGTCCACTCTGCCCTCTCACCGATGATGCAAATGATTTGAATGCATTAACTCCAGGTCATTTTCTCATGGGTAGACCTTTTAACTCTCTACCAGAGGTAACGAAATCTCAAGGCTGTCCATGGTGACAGCAAGAAGTATGGCGGAGGTGGTCAAAAGAATACTTGACCCTACTTCAACAGCGCCAATAAGGTGTACAACAACAATTGCAGTAGTTACACTAGTCCTTCTGGCGGATGAGAACGATCCGCAAAATAAATGGTGCCTAGGAGGTGTAATGGAAGTGATCCCTGGACAGGACGGACTGGTTAGAGTAGTCACAGTGAAGACAAGGTCTGGTGTAGTAGAATACTTCTTCTTTAGTAGTGAAGACAAGGTCTGGTGTATTGAAGCGCAGCATAAACAAGATATGCCGGCAACCTCTGGAGTCGAATGGGACTTAAGTTGGTTGGAAGGAGCTTCCAAGGTGGAGAGTATGTTGGCGTCGAGCTGTTAAAATAATAGTGCTTTAATTTTACATATTTACTAATCTTTGAAGTCTCTTAATTTTCCTTATCTTCATCTCATATTCGGGTTAATTGTTCTTTTTAATTCTCTTAAGTTATCTTTAGTTATTTTAAATAACCTAACAGGTTAAGCTTTGAATGAAATGCATTATAAATTAGTTAGTGAAGTAAGAATGAACGAAATAAAAAACAGAGCAATTAAGAACACCAAGAAGAAGGATGTGTTCTTGTGTTTCTCCTCCACCTGAAGTACCAATTCAACAAGACGACTTCACTGAGGGACGACTGCCGGAACCACCCATGAAGAAATCAACAAAAATGTTTTTAATACTACAAAAATCACGCACTAACATCAAGTAGTGGACGTAGCAAGGCGTGCCGAGAATGCTAGTGACTATAAAAATTGGTTTCATTTCTGTTTGTCTGCTTTTACGCATACTGATAAATAAATAGGTACAGACAAGTATTTCTATCGCACACACTCAATACGCAATTCTCCAATTACTAAAGAAGGTAGATCACACAAAAAATTAATTTCAAAGACGAGGTTGTTGTTTTATACATATTTCCATAGACTACTATAATTCGAAACATTTATATTTTTATTAAACCAACGTTTTTTGAGTGTAGGTATCTATGCTTTGTTATGCCCAAGTCACACCAAACAAAAGCGAAAAATTTTGAAGCTGTCGTTAACACAACACTTTCGCTTTTTATGAACTGCTGTTTTTTGTTATGTTATACTCATTTAAGAAACTTTGCGCGCACGTTGACAATATAAAAATAAAAATTTTTGATAAATACATGACTTAGAACATGTTGCAATATATGCACATAATTCTTGTAGTCACCTTCTTATTCATGATACTTATTTTATTGAAATTATAAAATAAAATTAACAATTTGCATATCACTTAAAAATATTAAGTGCCGTCATCAGCAGTTTACTAATGCCAAGGCGGAACAAGAAAGAAGGCTATCATTGGCTATGCCAAAAATGTAATACTCTTCACGCTTCTCCGGGTTGCATCCAACCATCCTTTCTTAGCATCACTATATTCAGTTACAGTTTGAGTATCAACAAACAACCCAGTTTGAGTGGCATTGAATTTTTATTGTACTTAAACTCTTTATAAGTTTGTCATTTAATGTGAATTTGATGGGATGGGATCCTGGTAACCCTAGGATCATAAAATTTACATGGTTAATTGATATAGATCAGAAACTTATAGTGTCCAAATTTCAGTTTGATAAGGTAAACCAGAAAGAAGGCTGTCATTGGCTATGCCAAAGATTTCACGCACCTCCGGGTTGCATCCAACCTTCCTTTATTAGCATCACATCAGTTTGAGTGGCAATTTTATTGTACATTTATTCTTTAAAAGTTAGCCATTTAATTTGGGTTTGTATGGGAGGTACCCCACCTGGTAACCCTAGAATCATGAAATTTACATGGTTAATGAATATAGATCAGAAACTTATAGTTTTCAGTTCGAAACGTTAAAAAACAAAAAGCTTTTTCTAACAAGAAACATTAATTTAAAGGGTGGTTTGTATGGGAGGTACCCCACCTGGTAGCCCTAGGATCATCAAATTTACACGATTGATGGCTACAGATTACAAACTTATAGTGTCCAAAATTCAGTTCGATACGTCAAAAAACAAAAAACTTTTTCTAATAAGAACTTTTATTTAAAGGGGGGTTTGTATGGGAGGTACCCCCCTAGTGATCCGGCTGATTCTGACAAATAAGCTGCGTATGGTAAAAAGAAATCTATGTGCAAAATTTCAGCCCTCTAGCTCAAAAACTGAGGGACTTGTTTTGATACAGACGGACAGAGGGACATGGCTTAATCAACTCGTCTCATCGAGCTGATCACAAATATATATACTTTATGTGGTCTGAGATGTCTCCTTCTGTGTATTACAAACTTCATGACAAACTTATAATACTACATATTCAATCCCATGAAGAGTATAAAAATGCAACAAAACTTGGAAACACTAACAATTTGGCCACTCTGGGAGAATTTTCCCAGCCCTGGTCAGCTTCGACTTAAGTTTTTCTTTGGAAGCTGAACAAAAGCTAAAGCAAAGCAACGCTGAAATTTGAAAATATGCTTGTTGTTGTTGTAGAATTTTGAAACTGCTTACAGAAAAAGCAGCTTTTTTCTTGGCTTGACAAGGCTATTAGTCAATTCTAAAAATTTACGAAACATTTCCAAAACTGCGACTAATTGGACCAGTATTTAGAGAATCTGCGATTTTAATGTGTAAGTTTTTTTGAGCAACTGTGACAATATAGCATTTCGTAAAATAATGAAACGAAACTTCTATTAAGGACAAATAACACTTTAAAGGTAAAAATTTCACAACTCGAAGTTATTCCTATCGGTGATTATTATTTTAGTTTTTTGTTAACAATCCTGAAAGGAAATTAATAAGCATTTTAAAGTCCTTTTGAGTCGGCGATCATTAGAGAATGCCTCATTCTGCTTGTTTTCTGCTAAAATTAGTTTTTTTTTATTATGGGGATGTGAAGATCTTGGCTCAGGGTTTAAAAATGATGTAGTTTTTTCATTTTATTTGCTGCGTCTATGCTGTTACTGTGAAAAGTTACCAGTACGGCAGCTCAGCGACAGCAATAACAAAAAAAACTAATGCTATTATGTCATATGTGCTGTCTTAGTATAAAATACGTGGCACTTGTAGTTGGCGCATGGCCATGGTGTATTGAGCACACATTTCGGTAGCTATACGATCGAGTTATTCTAGGAAATTTATGGTTGGTGAATATGGATGAGACACTTATAGTATCCAAATTTCAGTTCGATAAGTCAAAAAACAAAAAAGTGTTTCTAATAAGAACATTAATTTGATTTGGGTTTGTATGGGAATTACGGCCGATTCGGCTGATTCCGCTCAAAAACTGAGGGACTAGTTTTGATACAGACGGACAGACGGACATGGCTAAATCAACTCGTCTCATCCAGCTGATCAAGAATATTTATTCTTTATGTGGTCTGCGATGTCTCCTTCTGTGTGTTACAAACTTCATGATATACTGCTTAAAGAGTATATAACCCAACGCTATGCTGCTACAGTGACTGTTGAAAAAAGTAACAGCATACTAAAAAATATGTTTATGTACCTCATTCACAATCCAGCTTTGCTTGCGATCGGTTGTTTGATTGAAAACGTCTGCATTTATTGTGTTTATCAGCTTATCACGCCGGCTTATCTTTCGTAATATTTTTTGTGAACAAATTTAAGTGCAAAGAGTGGAAGAAAAAAAAACAACTAAACGGTACAAATAAAAATGAGAACGGGGGCTTCCTTCGATCGCCAATTGGCAAGTGGTACAGTACTACTTACCCAGAGTCAATCTAAACTATTATTTTCGAATGGACCAAAATATTAGGTGATCTCAAATTGTTCCAATTGCGATAAAAAATTATTAACTTTAATTGTGTTGACTCCTGCAAAAAAGTGCGAAGCAGCGATCTTCTTATTAAGACAAAAAATGTGCAAGAGGCCAACAATCTTTTGAAGATAACTCGCTTCACTGATATTATGCCAGTTACTGTCACAGAGCATACGACATTCAACTACAGTAAGGAAGAGACGTTTCTGATGAAGAAGTACAAACGGAGCTTATCATAAGAGGCAGCACATCACCTTAGTCAAAAAAATAATGAAGGAACCTTATGGAAACTGGTCTACTAAATATCCTTATTTTTGCTTCAACTACCCTTCTGGAAAGCATTATGATCGGTTACGAAAAAACAAGTGTTCGCACATACAACCAACAACTATCTCCGCTATGAGCAGGATTTAGGAGTTTTAAGTTTTAAAAAAACAAGTAGTAATGTGCCTCTCCTATATGAGCATACGATTGAAGTGAAACTACTGCACAAAATGTTAGAAATCAAGTTTTAAAATAATTACTAGAGTTGTGTTCTATTATATTATTCATATATTTCATTATTAAAAAAGCAATTTTAGTTTTGAAAGCATATTATTATTCAGTCTCAATCTTAATTCGGTTGCAATAAGTTCTTATCTTATCTCAGTCTGTGTACAAATTCTTTACTCCTAACTAAATTAATTAGTACAACAACAATCACTTAAGCAGCTATTATCGCTGATCCCGTTACAGTACAACGGGGAATCAGGTGTTGTTGTTACGCGAGTACTTTTTGCATTTCCTTTTCGCGTAATTTTGATTACATATTTCTGCGCCTAGCCTGACACTAAAACTGAACTGATCAAAATTCAATTGACAACACTTGGATACACAGTAAGACAAGTTGTTAACGCAAAAAGTCGAAACACGAAACTACCTATGTCAATATTTTCCGTGGTACTTGCGCCAGCCAAAAACAATAAGGAAATATTTGACATTAAGCGGTTATGCAACGCGACCGTGACAATATAGCCACCAATCAAGTTCAACGATCTGGCTCAATCTCATCGCTGCTAAGAATTTGGACACACTAAGCTATTCTGCAATAAAGTTTATAGATGTGTGATGATCTTAGCCGAGTGTACTAAGCCAAAAGACGTGCCAGCAAAATGCGCACATTGTGAAGAGAACCATACTGCATCCTACAAAGGATGTAGAATTTACAAAGGTACTGTTGAAAGCAGGACCCCAGGCAGTAACAATCCACCTCAAGGAAAACATCATCAAGTGCAAGTTTGTCAATCAAACATACGTACTGACGGTTTCAGTTATTCGAATGTAGCTAAGGGCAATGCCTCTGGTCATCAAGCAAACCCTCCTGTAAGCGATCAACCCAACAACTTGGGACTCAACATAGAGACATTAACAAAGTACATTGAGAATTTTTTGAATTAAATGATGACCACACTCAGCCGGATGGTTACTAATTTGTTTGCAAACTTATGCAAATAAATAATCTAATCACCATCTGGAGTGCTAACGGCCTATGCTCTAATAGGCCAGTTGTTGAGCTCTATCTCAAAACCAAAAATATTAATGTCCTATTTGTGTCTTTGAAATAAATGGCTACGATCTAATACACGCAAACCATCCGAGCGGGAGAGCTCGAGGTGGTGCCGCCATTTTGGTCAAATCTCGTATCAGCTTCCCACAACAATGGATACAAGCTGCAGTGATAAAGATACACAGACCACTTAGTAATCGAACTCTTCCAGCAGCTTACATATCTCCTCGTAATACGGTGACGCATCAAATGGCTTTTTGGTGGGTTCAGTCAAAGAGTGCTAGCAATCCGAAAGGAATCAGTTTATATAAGTGCATGCTAAAGCTAACCGACATTCTCAAGATTCCTGATGTGTTATAGCCTTGTCACACCAAGAAAAAAAACTGCCTATTCTGTAAGCAGCTTCAAAATTGTACAACAACAACAGGCAAATTTTCAAATTTCAGGGTTGCTTTGGTTTAGGTTTTGTTCAGCTTCCAAAGAAAGCTACCAGGGCTGTGAAAATTCTGCCAGTGTGGCTACGTTTTTGTTGGTCTTTCCAAGCTTTTTTTCTTTTTCCGCCTGTGGCATCATTAAACAGCTGATAACGGCACATAACATTTTTAAGTGCTATGTAAATTGTGAATTTTATTTCAAAATTTTAATAAAATAACTAACAGGAATGAAAAAGGGAGCTGCAAGGACTATATGCATATATTGCAAAATGTTCTTAGTCATGTATTTCTCACAAATTTTCAGTTTCAATTTTATCAACGTGCGTGCAAAGTTTCATGTGTGTGTATTATCTTAACAGAAACAGCTGTTCTTTTAAAGCGAAGGTGGTGGTGAACAGCAGATTCAAATTTTTCGCTTTTGTTTGGTCTGAATTGCCCATTAGATACTGCTATTTCCAAGGAGATTGAGCCGAGCAAAATCATAACTGCAAACTGTCTGGATCTCTGCTCGGATCAGTGTCCTGCATTCATTCTCATCAATATGCCAGTAGGCATAATTAAGACGTAACCTAAGCTAGTAAGGGCAATTGCGAACATAAGTCGCTATTGTTCCTGCTTGGAACATAATGTTGACGCAAACATCCATCCAATTTCGTCCAATGACATCGATAACGCCGTTGAACTCTTTGCGCGAAAGATTCATGAAGCACCAAGTCTTGCAACACCGGCTCACATAGAAATATCTCACATACCTAACCAAGGCCTATACTTATGATTTGTAGAGATTGCTGATAAAGTCCGCCTGAAAAGAAGACTTAGAGGAATTTTGCATACATTTTTGTTTATTTATTTAATTCATCGCTGCTGTTGTTTGGTTTTGTGCACAACTAATCAACAACAACACACCAGCAATTACTACAGTTGCATTTTCGCTCTTCTCCTTAATCATATATTATTCTTTTCATTTGTGTGTCCCCACACGACGCCGATCTCGCATATTAATTTGTACGCATGTCGCTGAGTCTTTGCTGTTATATGACATATAAATCAATACGTTATGTAACCCAATTCTTTAAATTATAAGTTATAATGAGCTATAATGAAATAAATGAATAATATTATAGAACACAACTATAGTAATTATTTTTAAACTAAAAACTAAAACTTGAGTCCTAACATTATGTGCAGCAGTTTCACTTCAATAGTGTGCTTATATGGGTGAGGCACATTACTTTTTTTTTTATTACTTTTTTCTATATTTATTGGATCTTCTCTTTCTTGAGAGACTAACAATAAGTAATAGAATCTTAACCTAATTTCTTCTTTATTACTTTTACTTCACCTCCAGTTAGAGGGAATGTATGTACTGAGTGCCCTTATAATTGAAGTTGGGCTGGTAGGTCATTTCTCCTAAGTCGTGTCTGTGACATTAGTCGAGTGAGTGCTTTTGCTAATGAATTCCGGTGCGTGTTTAGTTTCTCAGCATAAGTAAGTTTTATTTTGGCTAATTCATTTTTTACTGTTAGTATATTAAGATCTATATGTAATCGCTCTTTTTAAAAAACCAAGGGGCTCCAGTTATAGTTCTTAATATTTTTGATTGCGCTCTTTGAATAACGCCAAGATTAGAGGCGCTTGCATTACCCCATAGCTGACAACCATAGGTCCAGATTGGCTTTATGATGCTGTTATAAAGGAGAACTTTATACTCAATATTTAGTGGAGATCGTGAGTTGATAAGCCAGTGAAAGCTGTTGGCTTTCAGTTTCATTTGTGTTCTCTTGGCTTCAATGTGTTTTCACCAAGTAAGTCTTCTGTCAAGATGGACTCCAAGGTACACAACGTTATCTACTTGTGGAATCAAAGTATTGTTTAGAGTTAGAGGAGGGCAAGTGCTTCTGTTGAGTGTGAAGGTAATGTTTTTGCCCTTTTGCTCGTTCACGTTTATGCGCCAGTTGGCTAACCACTCTTTGACGTGTGATAAATAGCTTGCCATTACTGATGTTGCATGCATAGTACAACGAGATCTACTTAACTTTGCGGTATCATCTGCAAAAGTAGATAGTGTGATTTGAGTGTCCGTTGGTATGTCGGATGTGTACAACACATATAGAAACGGTCCAAAAACGCTTCCTTGTGGAACTCCGGCTCTAATTTCATAGTTTCATGTTGTGTACTCGTTTTGTCGCACAGCAAACAATCTGTTGCTGACATAACTCTCAAGGACTTTGTGAGTGTTTTTTGGAAGGAACATTTGCGAAATCCAAATTGATGAGAGGGTATAATGTCTAGTACGTGTCTATTGATTTTTTCAAGCAGTGTTTTTTCAAAGAGTTTAGATAGACACGGCAGCAAGCTTATTGGTCTGTAAGATGAAGCTTGCGACTTGTCCTTCCCTGGTTTGGGGATCATTATTATGATCGATTTCTTCCATTGTGTTGGAAAGTAGCCACACTGCAACATCGCATTAAAGACTCTAGTGATATATTTTATTGCAGGGCCCTGTAGTTCCATTAGCATTTTGGGTGTGATTTGGTCGTGCCCTGCCGCCTTTTTTGCGTTTAAATGCTCTGTAATTACTTTTTTTGTGTCTAATGGATGAATTCTGATGGGAGAGGTTTCAAGATACAACTGATCGGAAGGTAGCATGAAACTATTAGTTGGTGGGTTTGGTTGGAAGACATCTGAAAAGTGCAGTGCAAAAGTTTTTGCCCATTTACTATTATTATCCCTTATCGGCGTGTCAACATTAACTGGCGGTTTTATGCATTTTTGGGCCCTCCACAATGGGAATTTTGAGTTTGTAGGTGATAAGTTAACTATATATTGACGCTGGGCGAGCTGATCCTCATATTTTAAGGCTTTGCTAAGTTCACGAGTTGCAACTCTTAAGCGATGTTTCGCGTTAGGAGACCTAACGTTTTGCCATTCCCTTCGTAGGCGACGCTTCTTTGCGACAAGTCTATCTATGTGCCTATTGGTTATGTTGTGATTATAGCATTTCAGGGCTGGTGGTACATGAGGAGCTGCATGATGGGCTGCCTCAGTAAGAATTGAACTTAGGTTATCGACGGATTTTTCAATATCATACTCGTTGCTTATCATTGGGCTCAGCTCGATATGAGTACTAATGTATTATCTGTATTTAAGCCAGTTGGTCTTATTTGAAGTTAGTTGCAAGGGGTACTCTCTGATTTGAGGGTACTCTAGTAAGCTGAATAGGATTGGAGAGTGGTCCGACGACAAATCTGCAAGAGCTTCTGCTGTTACTAAGCTGCTAGGAATCCTTCTGGTAATGGCGATGTCTATCAAATCCAGTATTTTTTTAGGATCTGCTGGCCAGTATGTAGGCTTACCCAAGGATCATAGTTTAATTTGTTATGTGTACAAATAAGCGTGTTGTACAATTTCTTTCCCTTGGGGCTTGCCAGTTGGGAACCCCAATGCGGGTGTTTTGCATTATAGTCACCAGCGGCAAGGAAGCGATCTCCTAGTGAGTTGAATAGCTGCATGAATTGCGCCTCTGTTATAGCAAAACGTGGAGGACAATAAACTGCCGACAGTGCAAAATCTCCTCGTTTTGATTGCAGACGTATTGATGTAGCTTGCTTATATTATTCCGCAATTCCTACCAGAGGGTAGTGCTTAATACGGTTTTTGATCAGAACACCAGTTCCACCGTGCGCTTTTCCATCCGGGTGATTCGTGTTATAGAAGACATACCCTGGTTCTTGAAAATTATTTTTGTCCGTAAGATGGGTTTCAGCAAGGAGCATAATATCAATATTCCTGTCCTTTAGAAATTTCAAAACTTCTAATTTATGTCGAGAGATTCCATTTGAATTCCAGTTACAAATATTTAACAAACCCATTGATACTCTATTTTGATCGTTGCTCATTGAGCATTTGAAGCAGTTTGTTTTGATTCTGCATCAATTCTTGCATTGTACTCTGCATAAATGTCATGAAGTTCATCATGCTTTGCTGCATTGACATTATCATTGCTTCGATGTTTTTTGTCGAACCTTGAGTGATTTCGGGCGCATTATTTTGTTGATGTTGCTCACCTGTGGGAGCTCTGCGAATAGGCTGAGCTAATGTAATATGACGTGAGGGGAGAGTATCTTTCCCAATCACGGGTCCACTTGTCAAGGCATTAGCAAAGGATACCCCGGGGACAGCATTGCAGAACGGTTGTGCTTGGGTGGTATGCACAATATTATTACTAGGTCGAGGACCAGCACTCGTCGTCCTATTGTTCAGCTGACTCTTCAGGTTTTTAAATACTATACAACCTCTATAGTTTGCGGTGTGGTTTTCGCCACAGTTGCTGCATTTCTTAATTTTTGGATCCATTTTATCTTTGTTACAAGTGGTGGAATTGTGCAGTTCACCGCAGGCAACACATACAGAATGTAGCGTGCAGTACGCTCTTGTGGCCAAACTCCTGGCAGTTAGTACATTGCACAGCAGTGGTACGCTTGTGCGGCTCCTCCATAGTGATTCTACGATGTAACAAGTACTGTAGATTGAAAATAGGATGAACTGCATACTTCTCAGAATTAGGCGAAGTTTCGATAGGAGTATCATTTGAAGCTAGGTTAGACGATATGCTGAAGGGGTGAGAGATCGCAGATTCGGTGCTCCAAGTCGTACTTGCCATAGTACCTAATGAAAAGCTTGCGGTACTCGTTAGAGCGAAGTTAGTAGTTGTTGTTTTAGTTGTGGTTGTTTGTGTTGTTTTTGTAATTGGGCTTTGTAAAGAGATAAGATTCGGAGCATTGAGCATTGTTGGCTACATGAAAGCATTACATTAGAGTTTAAGTTTCCCAATTGAGATTGGCTGCGTGTTGTTGGTGGAGTTCTTTGAATACTCATATTTAATTTTAAATTAATTTTCTTAATATAGAATCGCTTTGCCGTCAATTATCATTGACGTCAATATTTCAATATTATAATTAAAAAAAAAAATCAGTTGAAATATAAAGAGGAAATATATACTGGTCACCTTGATCCAACTGAGTCACCCTGTGTTGATCATATGTGCGACAGGAACAGCTGATGTGTACTCGGAAAGAAAGACAATAGAAACACCAAATGAATTGAGTGTTTTTTGTTATTATTTAAAATTTTTTTAAACTTAAACTTGCCTGCGTAAAAAGCCGCAATATGGTATACTAACCTGCAACCGATTGCAGGTAAGTCCCCGTCAAATTTAGAGCCAATATTAATATTAGTATACTTAGGCTTTTCACTAATTTGTTTTTTCTTCTAAGAGCACAGAAATTCACTCACACATATCGGCACATATAAAGTACAAAAAAAAAAAAAAGAGCTCGGCTGTATGTTCACTCGCAACGACGACACACACGATGAGAGTGAGGAAAAGCATCTTCGGCTGGTGGTCGGTTATTCAGTCACTTGTTCGTATGCTCTGTAAAGGAAGCACACATCAGTAAAGCATTTTTTATCTTTATCTTATTCACACATAAACATTCATTCTCTACACTGCAAGCCAATGTTCAATGTGTATCCCCCCTCTCAAGCGCAACATCATATTTGAGTTTCACTTAGTGCTAGTCGTTTTTGCGTCTTCGTCGTACGCAGCCTATTTTTGATAAGTTTCATTTTAGAACAAAAAGTGTTCTCGGTTGCAATTAGCCACCATCAATACTAAATACATTCTCACTGTAATTTCAATATTAGAGAATGCAGCGATAAAGTTAATATTAACAAAAATCCTGTAAAAGAACATCCCTTTTGATTCACTGTCGACATTGTAGTCCTCCTTGAAGGCATCTATCAAGGCTACAAACTGGACCAACTCATTCCCAAGATTTCAGGGTCGTTGTTGTAAATTTTCACTAACTTATCGGCAGCCTTGTGCAGCTCCGATAAAGTTAAAGCCTCCAAATAATTCAAGAAACCAAATCAATCAAAGACAACGACACAAGCTCAAATCCTCTCATTCAGGGATGCTACATTTTGATCAATTACTGGAATAAAACTTATTACTCGAAATTTTTCATTGGGTGACAGCTGGGCTTCTGAGGTTTTTTCATAATCCAGTGGATTGAGCCTAACATTTCTTGATCTGGAGCGTGTTTCAATATATTCGTCAGTATCTGATAATTTTTGCGCTTCTTTTTCGTATTCCTCAAAGTTTTCCCTTTGGAACTCTACGAATAATCTGAGCGATTTCAGCGCTTCTACTGTAGAAGAAAGCACCATTTTAAAATGTTGCAAAAGTTTATTAGTAGCGTTGAATCCCTCTAAAATGTCGTTCCGAAATCCAGCGTACAGTGTAATTTCAAGACTTCTCATCTTCTTCAAAAGCCTAGCAGCTTCGATTTTGACGACGTCTGTTCTTGGTCTTAGGATATGTCAGCAACAGCTTCTTTAATTTTCTCGTAAATATGAACAATATATTTTGTAGCATTAGCGCGACATGACCAACGAGTTTCACTTAATAACTTCAGAACTTGTAATTACTTATTATTCTCTGAGAATTTCTTGACCAAAATTGCATATCGCTCGGAAGTCGCTGTAAAAAATACTTAGAAGTTTTGGATGAAATCGAAAAACTGAACAGCGCAAGGACAAGACTTAGCTGAAGCTTTGCCAACTAAGTTTAGTTGAAGCACCAACATGAGTGATTCTAGACTCAGAAAAAATTGATGTGTGCTTAATAGCCGAGACTCATTTTACTAAGGAATCCTCGATAAAATTTAAAAATTATATAACATATAACCTTACTATCCACCCAAACAACTGCGCAAGGGGAGGTAGCGCTGTTATTATCAAAACGAGCATTAAGCATTTTGAAGAAGAACAAATTTGCACAGACGAATTTCAAGCAACCACCAACACAACAGATACTGATAGTAAAATATCAATAACTGCGGTAAACAGTCTTGCAAAGCATCGGATCAAACGTGCCCAATATGTTGAACTTATTAACAGTTACAAAAATAGATTGATAATAGGTGGTAACATCACCAAACACATACATTGGGGGTCAAGACTAACAACGACAAAGGAAGGGAATTGTATGACGCACTTCGAGATCCACATAACACCAGATCTTATTGATTTTTTCATTGCTAAAAAAGTTTCAATTGCTTACTTGTGCATTGAAAATGGTCTGGATATGTCATCTGACCTTTCTCCAATTTATTTGACATGAAAACGTAATTTTGAAAGAGCGTCCTTTACATTTTATGGACCAGTATAAAGACTTGGAATATTTTCGAAAAATTTTGGAATATGATATTGAGCATTCGGTAACTATCGACACAATAAATCAATTAGATGATGAAGTTTTCAAATTAACAAATGAAATACAACTAGCAGCTTTGCAAAGTACTCCTGCTGCAAGGAAAACACCAAATGGACATAAATTTTTAATAGAAATAAAAAAGATGGTATTATTATTATTATTATTCAAAAAAAGTTAGCATGATAATTAAAGATACATTAATACAATAATAGCACCCTAAAAAATTATTTGCAAGAACTAACAAATGAACATAGTTCAAACAACACACTGTGGAAATGCACAAAAACATGAAACAGCCATCATTGCAATGCGCACCAATCAAAATGTTTTTGCAAACTATCGTGAGGATACTTTTACTCCATATGATTCCTTTCACGAGATTCCTTCGACAAACGTGGACGAAGTAACCGGTGAAATTGTTAAATTGAAACCAAAAAAATCACCGGGGTATGATTTAATAAGTGCTTAAATATTAAAGCATCTGCCAAAAAAAATAATTAAACAGTTAACATGTATCATCAATGCAACATTTAAGCTAAAATATTATCCAATTTATTGGAAAACGGCAGACGTTGCTATGTTTAATAAACCATGCAAATCAGCGAACGAACTAACGTCCTATCGACCGATCTCGCTTCTTCCCATGCTATCAAAACTGGCTGAAAAATTATTGATTAACAGAATCAACATTACGAGGGCTGCTATTTATATTTCGGGAATAGCAAATAAGAACTAAAATTTTTAATGAAAATGGCTTTATTGTTTTTCAAAATATTCCCCCTGTTGATCAATACACTTTTGCATTCGTTCGAACCATTGGTCATAGCAATTTTTCCATTCCTTTTGAGACACCTACAAAGCATGGTTTTTGAACTCTTCAACTGCTTCTACGGCGCTCGTAAATCGTTGACCACGCAGTTTTTTTTTTGTTGTGAGGGAATAAAATGAAGTCATTGGGTGCCAAGTTAGGACTGTAGGGCGGATGAGTCATCAATTCGATGTTTTGACTGTTCAAAAACTCACGAGCTGTGTGAGAGCTCGCATTGTCATGATGGAGAATGACGGTTGGTTTTGCGAAATTCTCTGAAGACTTCCGGCAAACAAATTGTCGTGTACCACTCAGAATTGACAGTCCTACGTTGCTCTAGCGGGCAGTGGCCAATGACCCATTATTCCGAAGAAACAGGTGACCATTTGCTTCGAAGTGCTTCGTGCTCGAACAACTTTTGTTGAATTTGAGTCATCTTGGAACACCCACACGGTCGATTGCTGTTTAGTTTCCGGCTCATACGCATATATCCATGATTCATCACCTGTCACGATTTTATAAACGTCTTTTGAAGCACCACGGTCGAATTTATTAGCATTTTCTTACTCCAATCGACGCGAGCCTTTTTTTGAGAGATTGATAAGTTATGGGGTGTCCAACGAGAACAAACCTTTTTTACAACTAAGTGTTCATGCAAAATAGAATGTATTGAAATGGAACTAATGTGCAAGGATGTCTCTATACGTCACGATATGTCACATGTTGATTTTGTACTATCAGTTCAAGCACACCTTCGATGTTTTGTGGCACAACAACCGAATTTGGACGACCTTCACGGAATTCGTCAGCGACTGAACTACGACCACGATTAAATTCTGCAAACCAGCGAATAACTGTAGTTTTTGATGGTGCTTTCTCACCATACAAAAAACTAAGCTCATCGGCACGTTCTTGTTGGGATAATCCACGTTGAAAGTTGTGGAAAATAATCCAACGAAAACCCTCTCGAAAATTTCCATTGTTTTGCCAAATTGATTTCTTTTACTTATTGTAAATAAAACAAAAACCAATTGTACTTAAAAACGTGGGGACAAGATTTCTGGTAAAGAACCAGGGGCGTGGTGCTCAAGACCATCCATACGTGGTGAGGAGCCACATCCTGCTCGAGGTGTCCCTGCTGTTTACAGAATATGGCGTATCTAGATAGGTAAACTCGATAAAATCCGCAATCCCTGGTGTATAACAACCGTGCCCATGGGATGAATGGCACTGCGTGAGTGTGTCTGATAACAATGGACTCCGGATACCTGGCGACCCCCGGTTTAGACTTTAGCCTTGCCGGGGTACAGGCGGCTATGCCCCGGTGGACCTACTCTCCCTTACACTCGTGGGACCAAATATGAACCAAAACAATAAAAAAACAATTTGTAAACAACTTAACAGATGACGAAGTGGAGCTAGGTACGAGCTCTGAGGACGAGTTACTGGCCTCGAGCCAGGAACTAGTCACCGCTGACAGCGGGCAGGCTGTGGCGTCAACAACAGCAGCAACAACTACGTCGGTGGCTATCGGACATAGCGCAAAACCGACAGAATCGGCAAGTAACAGTGCACCAAGGCCGAGGAAAGGCAAGTCGGAAGCGATGGTCAGGAAGAACCTGTACCAAAAATCCGTCTTCATCTTAAGCAAGATAGCCAAAAATGAGGAGAGTGGGACGGTACATGAGTTCGACCAAGCTGACAAGGTGAAATACCAGGCCGTGGTGGACAAGTACGTGGAGTACATGTCCACTCACGTGAAACCTATAAAAGCGACTAATCGTAATCGCTCTCAGGATGGGACCATTACAAATACTCGTAAGAGTAAAGTTGCTAAAACAACCAACGAAAAGGGTCCCCCCACAAGCGCCAAGATGCTTTTTAGCGACGTTGCTCGGGATGAGCTGACGGTGGCACTTGTTGATGAAGTCACCAACGGCGGTAAGAAGGTGTTGGAGAAATGGGGGAGATTGAACCCAGGTTAACAGAGCTGGTGATGGAACACCTTCTCTCTGATCTGTGTTCATCTCCACCAGGATTCGACTCTTCTGTGGTTCTCCGCGGCTGCAGGGTGATCAAGTGCGACGATCGCCCGTCCTTGGAGTTTCTGGGCAATTGCGTTGCTAAAATAAGCAATGCTTGGGAGGGCTTAAGGCTTAAGCTTATCCCAGCTCAGGACATCCCAAGGCGGCCGAGAGCTCGCATTTGGTTGCCTGTTATGAAGGTGGAGCACTGCAAGGTGCTACAGCTTCTGCAGCGGCAGAACCCTACCATGCCTATGAATGACTGGATTGTCATCAAAGATCAATGTCAACAAAAGAGCAGCATGTCTCTGCTCCTCTCCATAAACGAAGATTCTGTTAAGGAGTTGGAGAAAACTGACCACTAAAAATTTTCCCGTCATCAGAAGAAGAATCAGATGATTTGCAGGTTGCAAACAAGCTGATGGATTACCTTACGCTTCAGGACGAAGCAACAAGCACCCCAAAGAAACCAACTACCGATGCTGAAGGTCGTGCAGATTAACCTAAAGCATTCCAAGAATGCCTCGGATAATCTTGCCGTCTTCCTAGGTGAGGAGGATGTTGACATATGCATCGTCCAAGAGCCTTGGGTCAGAGGCACTGACATTCTGGGGCTCAGAAACAAAAACTACAAGATTCTATACGCTAAGGTATGTGACAAGCCAAGAACATGTATTTTAGTCAAAAACAATGTAAATTCTTTCTTTTGTCCTCAATTCTGCACAGGTGATTTGACAGCCGTTAAAATCGAAGTGTTGGAGGAGAAAGACATGTTTATAGCATCGGTGTACATGGCGCACAACAAAGAAGCGCCTCCGGATGAGGTTGCGCAGTTGACCGCAAGTGCGACAGCCAGCAACACTCCCCTACTTCTAGGATGCGACGCCAATGCACGCCATACGCTACGGGGAAGCACCGATGATAACGGTCTGTTCCAGTCTGTTAGTTTGCAATAGAGGAAATACTCCAACCTTCACATTCCCTAGTACAGAAGGCTTCCCGGGGTGAGAAAAGGTACTAGATATAACTCTTCTGTCCGAAAATTCAGAGGTTCAGGTTGAAAACTGGAGAGTGTCCAACAAAAGATCTTTCTCGGATCACAGTTGGATGTTCCATTTAGAAACCCACGCAACATAAAATGGGATGTTTTTACAAGAGTAGCTAAATCGAAACTGAATACCTTTACAGGCTCAAACATTGACTCCAGGGATAAAATTGAAAGGAGGGTTAAATATCTTGAGGAAGCTTTCGGCAAAGCGTACAAGATATCCTGTCCAATTAGAAGGAGCCATAAAAGTTTCCCACAGAGGTGGAACGAAGAGCTCTCGAAACTTAGAGAGAAAACGAGAAAGCTCATCAATCAGTGTTACATGGATAACAACTGGCAAGTCTACAAAGACTGTCTCAAGACTTACAAAAAAGCATCAGGAACGCTAAAAATAATGGTTGGAAGAAATTTTGTGAGTCGATCGAGTCTACTTCTGTCTCAGCAAGGTTAGGAAAGGTTCTGGCCAAGGAACGGGTAAATCCCTCTTTCTTGAAAAAGGAAGACGGAAATGGACGGAATCTTCTGCTGAGACACTTGACCTCCTACTCAAAACACATTTCCCCGACTGCTAAGATATGACAACTGATTCGGAAGTACCCGTACGGTTGTTTGTGTTGTTTTTGTAATTGGGCTTTGTAAAGAGATAAGATTCGGAGTTGAGCATTGTTGGCTACATGAAAGCATTACATTAGAGTTTAAGTTTCCCAATTGAGATTGGCTGCGTGTTGTTGGTGGAGTTCTTTGAATACTCATATTTAATTTTAAATTAATTTTCTTAATATAGAATCGCTTTGCCGTCAATTATCATTGACGTCAATATTTTAATATTATAATTAAAAAAAAAAATCAGTTGAAATATAAAGAGGAAATATATACTGGTTACCTTGATCCAACTGAGTCACCCTGTGTTGATCATATGTGCGACAGGAACAGCTGATGTGTACTCGGAAAGAAAGACAATAGAAACACCAAATGAATTGAGTGTTTTTTGTTATTATTTAAAATTTTTTTAAACTTAAACTTGCCTGCGTAAAAAGCCGCAATATGGTATACTAACCTGCAACCGATTGCAGGTAAGTCCCCGTCAAATTTAGAGCCAATATTAATATTAGTATACTTAGGCTTTTCACTAATTTGTTTTTTCTTCTAAGAGCACAGAAATTCACTCACACATATCGGCACATATAAAGTACAAAAAAAAAAAAAAAGAGCTCTGCTGTATGTTCACTCGCAACGACGACACACACGATGAGAGTGAGAAAAAGCATCTTCGGCTGGTGGTCGGTTATTCAGTCACTTGTTCGTATGCTCTTCGCAAAGGAAGCACACATCAGTAAAGCATTTTTTATCTTTATCTTATTCACACATAAACATTCATTCTCTACACTGCAAGCCAATGTTCAATGTGTATCCCCCCTCTCAAGCGCAACATCATATTTGAGTTTCACTTAGTGCTAGTCGTTTTTGCGTCTTCGTCGTACGCAGCCTATTTTTGATAAGTTTCATTTTAGAACAAAAAGTGTTCTCGGTTGCAATTAGCCACCATCAATACTAAATACATTCTCACTGTAATTTCAATATTAGAGAATGCAGCGATAAAGTTAATATTAACAAAAATCCTGTAAAAGAACATCCCTTTTGATTCACTGTCGACATTGTAGTCCTCCTTGAAGGCATCTATCAAGGCTACAAACTGGACCAACTCATTCCCAAGATTTCAGGGTCGTTGTTGTAAATTTTCACTAACTTATCGGCAGCCTTGTGCAGCTCCGATAAAGTTAAAGCCTCCAAATAATTCAAGAAACCAAATCAATCAAAGACAACGACACAAGCTCAAATCCTCTCATTCAGGGATGCTACATTTTGATCAATTACTGGAATAAAACTTATTACTCGAAATTTTTCATTGGGTGACAGCTGGGCTTCTGAGGTTTTTTCATAATCCAGTGGATTGAGCCTAACATTTCTTGATCTGGAGCGTGTTTCAATATATTCGTCAGTATCTGATAATTTTTGCGCTTCTTTTTCGTATTCCTCAAAGTTTTCCCTTTGGAACTCTACGAATAATCTGAGCGATTTCAGCGCTTCTACTGTAGAAGAAAGCACCATTTTAAAATGTTGCAAAAGTTTATTAGTAGCGTTGAATCCCTCTAAAATGTCGTTCCGAAATCCAGCGTACAGTGTAATTTCAAGACTTCTCATCTTCTTCAAAAGCCTAGCAGCTTCGATTTTGACGACGTCTGTTCTTGGTCTTAGGATATGTCAGCAACAGCTTCTTTAATTTTCTCGTAAATATGAACAATATATTTTGTAGCATTAGCGCGACATGACCAACGAGTTTCACTTAATAACTTCAGAACTTGTAATTACTTATTATTCTCTGAGAATTTCTTGACCAAAATTGCATATCGCTCGGAAGTCGCTGTAAAAAATACTTAGAAGTTTTGGATGAAATCGAAAAACTGAACAGCGCAAGGACAAGACTTAGCTGAAGCTTTGCCAACTAAGTTTAGTTGAAGCACCAACATGAGTGATTCTAGACTCAGAAAAAATTGATGTGTGCTTAATAGCCGAGACTCATTTTACTAAGGAATCCTCGATAAAATTTAAAAATTATATAACATATAACCTTACTATCCACCCAAACAACTGCGCAAGGGGAGGTAGCGCTGTTATTATCAAAACGAGCATTAAGCATTTTGAAGAAGAACAAATTTGCACAGACGAATTTCAAGCAACCACCAACACAACAGATACTGATAGTAAAATATCAATAACTGCGGTAAACAGTCTTGCAAAGCATCGGATCAAACGTGCCCAATATGTTGAACTTATTAACAGTTACAAAAATAGATTGATAATAGGTGGTAACATCACCAAACACATACATTGGGGGTCAAGACTAACAACGACAAAGGAAGGGAATTGTATGACGCACTTCGAGATCCACATAACACCAGATCTTATTGATTTTTTCATTGCTATAAAAGTTTCAACTGCTTACTTGTGCATTGAAAATGGTCTGGATATGTCATCTGACCTTTCTCCAATTTATTTGACATGAAAACGTAATTTTGAAAGAGCGTCCTTTCCATTTTATGAACCAGTATACAGACTTGGAATATTTTCGAAAAATTTTGGAATATGTTATTGAGCATTCGGTAACTATCGACACAATAAATCAATTAGATGATGAAGTTTTCAAATTAACAAATGAAATACAACTAGCAGCTTTGCAAAGTACTCCTGCTGCAAGGAAAACACCAAATGGACATAAATTTTTAATAGAAATAAAAAAGATGGTATTATTATTATTATTATTCAAAAAAAGTTAGCATGATAATTAAAGATACATTAATACAATAATAGCACCCTAAAAAATTATTTGCAAGAACTAACAAATGAACATAGTTCAAACAACACACTGTGGAAATGCACAAAAACATGAAACAGCCATCATTGCAATGCGCACCAATCAAAATGTTTTTGCAAACTATCGTGAGGATACTTTTACTCCATATGATTCCTTTCACGAGATTCCTTCGACAAACGTGGACGAAGTAACCGGTGAAATTGTTAAATTGAAACCAAAAAAATCACCGGGGTATGATTTAATAAGTGCTTAAATATTAAAGCATCTGCCAAAAAAAATAATTAAACAGTTAACATGTATCATCAATGCAACATTTAAGCTAAAATATTATCCAATTTATTGGAAAACGGCAGACGTTGCTATGTTTAATAAACCATGCAAATCAGTGAACGAACTAACGTCCTATCGACCGATCTCGCTTCTTCCCATGCTATCAAAACTGGCTGAAAAATTATTGATTAAGAGAATCAACATTACGAGGGCTGCTATTTATATTTCGGGAATAGCAAATAAGAACTAAAATTTTTAATGAAAATGGCTTTATTGTTTTTCAAAATATTCCCCCTGTTGATCAATACACTTTTGCATTCGTTCGAACCATTGGTCATAGCAATTTTTCCATTCCTTTTGAGACACCTACAAAGCATGGTTTTTGAACTCTTCAACTGCTTCTACGGCGCTCGTAAATCGTTGACCACGCAGTTTTTTTTTTGATGTGAGGGAATAAAATGAAGTCATTGGGTGCCAAGTTAGGACTGTAGGGCGGATGAGTCATCAATTCGATGTTTTGACTGCTCAAAAACTCACGAGATGTGTGAGAGCTCGCATTGTCATGATGGAGAATGACGGTTGGTTTTGCGAAATTCTCTGAAGACTTCCGGCAAACAAATTGTCGTGTACCACTCAGAATTGACAGTCCTACGTTGCTCTAGCGGGCAGTGGCCAATGACCCATTATTCCGAAGAAACAGGTGACCATTTGCTTCGAAGTGCTTCGTGATCGAACAACTTTTGTTGAATTTGAGTCATCTTGGAACACCCACACGGTCGATTGCTGTTTAGTTTCCGGCTCATACGCATATATCCATGATTCATCACCTGTCACGATTTTATAAACGTCTTTTGAAGCACCACGGTCGAATTTATTAGCATTTTCTTACTCCAATCGACGCGAGCCTTTTTTTGAGAGATTGATAAGTTATGGGGTGTCCAACGAGAACAAACCTTTTTTACAACTAAGTGTTCATGCAAAATAGAATGTATTGAAATGGAACTAATGTGCAAGGATGTCTCTATACGTCACGATATGTCACTTGTTGATTTTGTACTATCAGTTCAAGCACACCTTCGATGTTTTGTGGCACAACAACCGAATTTGGACGACCTTCACGGAATTCGTCAGCGACTGAACTACGACCACGATTAAATTCTGCAAACCAGCGAATAACTGTAGTTTTTGATGGTGCTTTCTCACCATACAAAAAACTAAGCTCATCGGCACGTTCTTGTTGGGATAATCCACGTTGAAAGTTGTGGAAAATAATCCAACGAAAACCCTCTCGAAAATTTCCATTGTTTTGCCAAATTGATTTCTTTTACTTATTGTAAATAAAACAAAAACCAATTGTACTTAAAAACGTGGGGACAAGATTTCTGGTAAAGAACCAGGGGCTTGGTGCTCAAGACCATCCATACGTGGTGAGGAGCCACATCCTGCTCGAGGTGTCCCTGCTGTTTACAGAATATGGCGTATCTAGATAGGTAAACTCGATAAAATCCGCAATCCCTGGTGTATAACAATCGTGCCCATGGGATGAATGGCACTGCGTGAGTGTGTCTGATAACAATGGACTCCGGATACCTGGCGACCTCCGGTTTAGACTTTAGCCTTGCCGGGGTACAGGCGGCTATGCCCCGGTGGACCTACTCTCCCTTACACTCGTGGGACCAAATATGAACCAAAACAATAAAAAAACAATTTGTAAACAACTTAACAGATGACGAAGTGGAGCTAGGTACGAGCTCTGAGGACGAGTTACTGGCCTCGAGCCAGGAACTAGTCACCGCTGACAGCGGGCAGGCTGTGGCGTCAACAACAGCAGCAACAACTACGTCGGTGGCTATCGGACATAGCGCAAAACCGACAGAATCGGCAAGTAACAGTGCACCAAGGCCGAGGAAAGGCAAGTCGGAAGCGATGGTCAGGAAGAACCTGTACCAAAAATCCCTCTTCATCTTAAGCAAGATAGCCAAAAATGAGGAGAGTGGGACGGTACATGAGTTCGACCAAGCTGACAAGGTGAAATACCAGGCCGTGGTGGACAAGTACGTGGAGTACATGTAGTATACGTGAAACCTATAAAAGCGACTAATCGTAATCGCTCTCAGGATGGGACCATTACAAATACTCGTAAGAGTAAAGTTGCTAAAACAACCAACGAAAAGGGTCCCCCCACAAGCGCCAAGATGCTTTTTAGCGACGTTGCTCGGGATGAGCTGACGGTGGCACTTGTTGATGAAGTCACCAACGGCGGTAAGAAGGTGTTGGAGAAATGGGGGGAGATTGAACCCAGGTTAACAGAGCTGGTGATGGAACACCTTCTCTCTGATCTGTGTTCATCTCCACCAGGATTCGACTCTTCTGTGGTTCTCCGCGGCTGCAGGGTGATCAAGTGCGACGATCGCCCGTCCTTGGAGTTTCTGGGCAATTGCATTGCTAAAATAAGCAATGCTTGGGAGGGCTTAAGGCTTAAGCTTATCCCAGCTCAGGACATCCCAAGGCGGCCGAGAGCTCGCATTTGGTTGCCTGTTATGAAGGTGGAGCACTGCAAGGTGCTACAGCTTCTGCAGCGGCAGAACCCTACCATGCCTATGAATGACTGGATTGTCATCAAAGATCAATGTCAACAAAAGAGCAGCATGTCTCTGCTCCTCTCCATAAACGAAGATTCTGTTAAGGAGTTGGAGAAAACTGACCACTAAAAATTTTCCCGTCATCAGAAGAAGAATCAGATGATTTGCAGGTTGCAAACAAGCTGATGGATTACCTTACGCTTCAGGACGAAGCAACAAGCACCCCAAAGAAACCAACTACCGATGCTGAAGGTCGTGCAGATTAACCTAAAGCATTCCAAGAATGCCTCGGATAATCTTGCCGTCTTCCTAGGTGAGGAGGATGTTGACATATGCATCGTCCAAGAGCCTTGGGTCAGAGGCACTGACATTCTGGGGCTCAGAAACAAAAACTACAAGATTCTATACGCTAAGGTATGTGACAAGCCAAGAACATGTATTTTAGTCAAAAACAATGTAAATTCTTTCTTTTGTCCTCAATTCTGCACAGGTGATTTGACAGCCGTTAAAATCGAAGTGTTGGAGGAGAAAGACATGTTTATAGCATCGGTGTACATGGCGCACAACAAAGAAGCGCCTCCGGATGAGGTTGCGCAGTTGACCGCAAGTGCGACAGCCAGCAACACTCCCCTACTTCTAGGATGCGACGCCAATGCACGCCATACGCTACGGGGAAGCACCGATGATAACGGTCTGTTCCAGTCTGTTAGTTTGCAATAGAGGAAATACTCCAACCTTCACATTCCCTAGTACAGAAGGCTTCCCGGGGTGAGAAAAGGTACTAGATATAACTCTTCTGTCCGAAAATTCAGAGGTTCAGGTTGAAAACTGGAGAGTGTCCAACAAAAGATCTTTCTCGGATCACAGTTGGATGTTCCATTTAGAAACCCCACGCAACATAAAATGGGATGTTTTTACAAGAGTAGCTAAATCGAAACTGAATACCTTTACAGGCTCAAACATTGACTCCAGGGATAAAATTGAAAGGAGGGTTAAATATCTTGAGGAAGCTTTCGGCAAAGCGTACAAGATATCCTGTCCAATTAGAAGGAGCCATAAAAGTTTCCCACAGAGGTGGAACGAAGAGCTCTCGAAACTTAGAGAGAAAACGAGAAAGCTCATCAATCAGTGTTACATGGATAACAACTGGCAAGTCTACAAAGACTGTCTCAAGACTTACAAAAAAGCATCAGGAACGCTAAAAATAATGGTTGGAAGAAATTTTGTGAGTCGATCGAGTCTACTTCTGTCTCAGCAAGGTTAGGAAAGGTTCTGGCCAAGGAACGGGTAAATCCCTCTTTCTTGAAAAAGGAAGACGGAAATGGACGGAATCTTCTGCTGAGACACTTGACCTCCTACTCAAAACACATTTCCCCGACTGCTAAGATATGACAACTGATTCGGAAGTACCCGTACGGTTACGGCAAACTTCACGAGACGTTGACTCGATCTTCACAGAGGACAAGATCACACACTCAATCAATACATTTTCGCCTAATAAGTCGCCTGGCATGGACGGAATTCTTCCGATAATGCTACAGAAGCTACGGGACAGGGTAGTTCCGTGGCTAAGGTTGATTTTTAGGGCATGTATTGGCCTAAACCACATACCAATGAGTTGGAGAAGAGTCAAGGTAGTCATCATTCCAAAGGCTGGGAAAATTGGTCATGAGTCCGCAAAAGATTTCAAGCCAATCAGCTCAACATCGTTCCTCTTGAAGACGATGGAAAGGGTATTGGAGCTCCATCTTCGGTCCATTATTGATAAATTTCCCATCTCGACTTGCCAGCACGCATACCTCAAGGATAGATCCACGGAAACGGCTCTACATGAGGTTGTCCGCACGGCAGAGAGGGCGATTTACTATAAACAATATTCTCTCGCATTCAATAATCTTAGTACACGTGCTATCCAGGATTCTCTAGCTAGGATTGGCGTAGAGAAAGACATTGGGGAATGGATAGTTAACATGCTTAAAACCAGAACAATGCAGTCAGAGTTAGGAAACTCGACTCTTACCAGATATGTCAGTAGAGGGACACCACAGGGCGGGGTAATCTCTCCACTGCTGTGGCTGTTAGTCATAGATAACATTTTCAAGGTTTTAGAGGAGACAGGGGCAAGGGTAGTCGCCTATGCGACTTTTCCCCTTCCTCAGCTTCATCTTTCCAACAAGGCCAAATCCCTGGGAGTTGTGCTGGACGCAAAACTCAATTGGAAATCCAGTATAGAGCTACGGGCTAGGAAAGCCTCTGTGGCCTATTACTCTTGCAGAAGATTGCTTGGTAAGAGATGGGGCCAGCGATAGTGCGTCCGATTCTTACATATGGAGCAATTGTTTGGTGGCCAGCTCTAGGAAAGAGCTACATAGTGCACAAACTTAGCGGGGTGCAGAGGTCGGCATGTGTAGGAATCACAGGAGCCATGCGCACGTGCCCGACGGCAGCACTCAATGTGCTGCTATATCTTCTCCCAATCGACCTCCATATCAAAAACATGGTCTGCAACAGCGCGGTAAGGTTAAAAGAAACCGGCTGCTGGGCAGAACGACCATATGGACATAGCAATATACTAGGAGTGGTTAACAATCCTATGTTCAAGAAAACAACAGACTATACAGTGGCGCACAATAGCTTTGAGAGCGACTTCAAGGTAAAATTTTCTACCAGGATGGAATGGAAAGAGAACAACTTTCAGAGTGATTTTGACATTTCAATCTTCACGGATGGATCGAAGATGGAATGCGGTGTAGGAGCAGGGGTGCACTCACCACAAATAAGCTTGGACCACTCTTTCCGGCTACCCGACGAGGCCACAGTCTTTCAGGCGGAGGTCCTTGCCATTAGGGAAGCATGTCGGCTGGCCAAAAATAACGCACCGAAAGGTCGTAAGATAGCTATCTTCGTTGACAGCCAGGCGGCACTCAAAGCACTGCAATCCACCACTGTGAAGTCAAAGCTCGTTAAGGAATGCAGGTCGACGATGAGCGAGGTAAGTCGTCAAGCTGATATCACTCTCTTATGGGTTCCCGGCCATAGGAACATAGAGGGGAATGAGAAGTCTGACGAATTGGCTCGTTTTGCTGCTTCTCTTGATGTATCGTTGGCAGAACAGGTCAGGTAAAAAAAAAAGTGCGATATCTTCCAATTTATATTAACGGTATACAAATTCCGTATTCAAATACTGCAAAGTATTTAGGCATTACTCAGGTGGACCGCACACGTAAAGAAAAAGAGAGAAGAATTGGAATTAAAATATAGAAATATGTATTGGCTTATGGGTAAACAGTCATCGCTAACCATTCACAATAAGATACTCCTATGCAAGCAGATTTTAAAACCTGTGATGGCTTACGGTGCTCAGATATGGGGTTGTTGCAGCTTAAGCAATGCGCAGCAAATCCAAAGTTTCAAAAACGAAGTGCTGAGATGTGCTGGTAGTGCCCCTTGATACATTCGCAGTTCTGATCTAGAACGTGATCTCGCAATCGATTCGGTTGCGGTCGTTCTTAAAAAAGTAGCTCTCTCCCACAAAGAGAGACTGATCAACTACATAAATGATGAAGCCTCTACCTTCACGGACTCAACTCAGTGGGTGAAAAGGCTTAAACAACGTGATGCTGTTCTCTATTTAATTGTAGTCGCCGCAATTAAAGTAATTTGAAAAATAGACGAATCAATTATTAATATTGACATAATTATCTGATCTATTTGACAAAGGCGACTTGGTTGATTTTAAAATATGTCTCTAAGCTTTATACACAAAATTTTATCCACCAAAAAATATGAGATCAATAATACATACTATTGTATTTATTTTAAATAAGATTTTCTAATTTAATGGACTTAAAAAAATTGTAGATTATGTTTTTTGCCGTTATAATCGATAATATCACCCCAGCCAGCGAGGTAAATAAGGAGGCAGCTAACTTAAATAAAATAATACTTCAAAGCGCACACAGGTCTACTCGAAAAACGTCTATTCATCAACAACCACGTACACCATGGGAAAGGAATAAAAGGTTAGAGGATCTAAAAAAAAGTTAAAAACAAAGTGTGGAATGAATTGAATAGAAACATAACCCAAGAAAACGTTATTAACTTTAGGAAAGCAAACGCAATAATCAGGCTTTAAAAAACTCAAATCAGTTGCAGATTGTCTACTACTACTACGTAGATCACCTAATAACTCTCTACACAAAAAACAGCACACCTCAATCGCCTCCCTTGTCTTCTCCAAGGCAATTGACAGAAATGGCTGACATGCCATTGTGGAGAAATTGAGAGAATAGAAAGTTGGTCCGAAAATGATTAAATATGTAACAAATTTCATGACTCACAGTAAAAAATTTAATAAATATCCAAAACGGTCCCCATGTATAATGGGGTGCCACAAGGCTCACCCATGTCTGTCATTATACTCTTCATGGGAGTGAATAGTATTATAAGTTTGTCATGAAGTTTGTAACACACAGAAGGAGACATCGTAGACCAGTTGATTAAGCCATGTCCGTCTGTATTAAAATTAGTCCCACAGTTTTTGAGCTAGAAATTTTGCACGAATCGGTCCACTAATCCAAATTCATCAACCATGCAAATTTCATGATCCTAGGATTACCAGGAGGGGTACCACCCGTACAAACCCCCACTTCATTAATGTTCTTATTAAAAAAGGTTTTTTGTTTTTTGACTTATTGAACTGAAATTTGGACACTATAAGTTTCTGTTCCATATCCATCAGTCATCTAAATTTTATGATCCTATTGATACCAGCAGGGATACCTCCCATGCAAACTCACTTTGTATAAAGAGTATAAGTACAATAAACATCCACTCAAATTGTGTTCTTTGTTGTTACTCCAAATGTGTTCTTTGTTGATACTCAAACTGTAACAGAGAGAATATAGTGTTGCTAAGAAAAGAAGGTTGGATACAAACCGGAGGAGCGTGAATAGTACTTCATCTTTGGCATAGCCAATGATAGCCTTCTGGTTTTATTTTTAATTACTTATGACAAATTGTCTCAAATAATAGAAAATCAGAGAGACATTACCTTAGCTCCGGATCTGGGATTTTTTCGAACCGGGGCATTTAAGGTAAATTACTAAAAAAAAATCACAAATATATAATATACACTGGTATTTTCTTACAAGTCGACGGTGACCCAACCAGGCTAGGCGCTTTTTGGAGCAAATTTTTAATTTTCAATCACATTATATTATGATTTCGGCGCCCCCTGAAAATGCCGCCCGGGGCGGGTGATAACGCTCTCTTTCTATACGGCCGTGCGCCAATATCTATTCTTAACAAAGTCAAGGTGATAATAAACGCCGCTCTTAGAATATCTCTTGTTTGAAGCCAAAATTGCGCCCATAGAGCTAAAGCAAACTTTCAACAAATATTAATTATATAAAATTCTTCAAAACTCGTACGATACCCCTATTGCAAAATATTTAAAGAAGACATTCCTGCGAAAGCATCGATAGACTAATTCAATTTTAGACTATCGATTCAAAATATGTGGAGATCTAAATATTCCACTAGGACGTACTAAAAATAGTTAAAGACACACCCTATTGGCTTTTCAACAAAGGCCAAATTTACGTCTCACTAAGTAAATACGCAAAAAACAACACCGATCCTATAACCAGCCTAACCGCTTTCCGAAACTTCCAAGAATTAAATTCAAACTACAACCTTATTTATACAGATGGGTCTGCCAGCTGCAACATATTCAAATTCGGAATAACCTCGGAAACTTTAGTACTAAGATGAATACAGTGTATTCATCCATCCTATCGGCCACTTCGACTCGAGCTTTCGTAGAGTGAGGTTGTCATAGATACGGTGTCTCTGCTATCGTTGTTTCACATCACTCCCGCTAGTTTTCAAATCGATTTTTTCAATTGTAAAGCCAAACAAGCTACATACATCGAGCTAATAAATTTGTTTCAAAATTACCGCATAATCATCTGTAAACATAAAGCGAAATCGACTGGCATCAAATTTTGAGTCTGGCGCATCTGGCGCTTCAGACAGACTAAAAATGCCGCGTTTAAGTAATAACGACAACAATTATAACAATTTTTTTCGCCCTCTCCAAACCATCGATGATGACAGTAAGGACCCTGCTGATGAGAAGCAGTATATACCAGTAAAGCCAACTTTGCCGCCACCAATTACAGTTTTAAAGAAATCCGCAACAGCTATTCACGAGTTAATTAAAAAAACATCCATAGCTAACTACTCTGTCAAATCTATTTCGATTGGCATTAAAGTATTTTTAAACTCAGCAGAAAATTTTAATTCAATCTGCAATGAGCTTAACAAATCCAAATTTGAGTTCTACTCTCACGAAACTAGGCAAACAAAGCCTTATAAAGCTATACTCTCTGGATTGGAAAAAGAAAGCAACGACGCTATAAAAGATATTCTGACTAGCCGCGGCCTAAATTGCATCGATGTAAAGACTATCGAAAAAACTACACGGGCTGGATATAACTTGCTGTTGTACGTTGTTTATTTGAAAAACGGCGCAATAACGCTGCAAGACCTGCGTAAACATCACTCCTGTATAAACAACACAAAAGTACGCTGGGAGTTCAAAACCAAACCAACAAACCAACTCACACAGTGCTACGATTGCAAAGCCAGGTAAACCTGTTGACTCAGCAGAAAGCTACCGCCCTATAAGTCTCTTGTGCGGTTTCTCCAAAATCTTTGAGCGAATAATTAAAGGAAGGTTAAACACATTCATTGAAAGAAACAACATTCTCCCATCTTTTCAATACGGCTTTAGGCCCACCCTCAGCTGTATTCATCCCCTCAATAATCTCAAACAATTTGTTACAAACAAACTAAAATCAAAGGATTCGGTAGGCATGGTTACACTGGACATTCAAGCTGCTTTTGATACTGTGTGGCACAATGGCATCATACACAAGCTAATGCAAACCGGTACCCCTCTATACCTTGTAAGAATGATTCGCAGTTTTCTATCTGACAGATATTTTTGTGTATATATGGATGGTGTAAGTTCAGATAGAAAATTGATAACGGCTGGTGTTCCTCAGGGCTCGGTGCTAGGACCCTTGCTCTATAATCTATACACATACGACATTCCAACTTTGAACCATTGTCATGCATTAATCTTTGCCGACAACACTGCCCTCTTCTGCTCCGGTAATATCCATAGTGTTATTCATCAAAACCTTGAGGATGCTTTTGTCATCTATGATGAATACTTCCATAGATGGAAAATTATACTTCACCCGGAAGCGTAAGTCCTGCCATTTACCCATCTCTAACCTACTGCTCAATTCCCAAGCAATAACTGCATTAAATATCTTGGCTTAAATATAGACAGCAAACTAACCTTTCGTTTGCATATAAATGGGACAATCGATAAAACAAATAAGACGCTAAGAATCCTATATCCCTTTATCAATTGGAAATCTAAACTTTCAATAAAAAACAAACTTATAATTTATAAATCGATATTCGTTCCAATTATGTTATACGGTACGGAGGTTTGGGGTGACTGCGCGAAAAGTCACCGTAATAAACTTCAGATCTTACAAAATAAATTGTTAAAAATGATATTTAATCTTCCTTTTTACTACTCCACTTCCCTATTACACGAAAGGGCAGATATAGCCATGATTGAAGAAAAAATTCGACAGATTACTAATAGTTTTAATATAAAGAATCAAATAATGCACTTTCCAAGTGTAGATCGGCACTTAATTAGCTAATTCTTAATTAACTTTATTAAGTCCAGATCCCTAGTTTTTAGTTTTAAGTCTATAGTGCTAGTCTTAGGTAAAGTTTTTAAAAAACTCTTAATTGTAAGGTTTTTGTATCCCCTATTTTCCTTACTCTAAAAAGCATGTTCTCTATTTAATGAATAATCTATTTTATAATTATCTTCTTAGTTGTTAAGTTGTAAAAGAAACTAAACTCTATATAAGCGTAAAATCATCAAAAATGCAAGAATTGTACTATAACGGGTTAATAAAGAAATAA
>JBAMAV010001328.1:0-70035 GCA_037043315.1 Amiota communis
CTTGACATTTGAAGAACTACTTACTGTCATCGCAGAAGTTGAAGCAACACTAAATTCGAGGCCCATCGCTCAGGTCTCGGATGATCCAAATGACGGAACACACTACAACAGCGTACCAAATGGACGTGTGCCCAGCCAACATTAAGGTTGGGCAATTAGTAATTGTATAAGAAGACAACGCTCCGCCTCAACATTGGAATCTCGTACGAGTGACATCAGTAGTTCCAGGTCAAGACGGAAAAGTACGAGTTGTAGATCTACGAACACAGAATGGCACCATACGGAAGGCGATACATAAGATCGCACCTCTTCCTATCGAAGTCTAAAATTTTGAAAGTTGGTCCTTTCAACGTGAGGAAGATGTTGAAGGAGATCAATGGTATAATAGAAGTCTGTTATCGATAGAAACTAGTGTTCTGTATATGTGTACATTAAGATTGTTATGGATTTAGTTGTAGCATTTTGTACATGTAGGAATTAAGAAATATGAAATGTATAAAAGAAGAGTGCACACAAAACGTTGAACAAGCAAAAAAACAAACAAAACCAAATCATCATTGTGTAATTAACTCAACGAAACAGAGTAGACCAACAAGAATTGACTCTCCCCAGGTACTAGACTGGACACACTGTACAATACTTACGAGCTGTGATCTGCAGACTTAGAATTTCTTCGGTGGCGATTATTTCCCAGCACCTTTGTTATTTGGTACGGACCACGGTAGAGTGGTTTTAATTCTCGTGACCCATAGTTGATGTTTCATTTTCTATTACAACGAGATCACCTTCGGCATATAAAGTTGGCCTGGCATTTTATCAATCGAATCGTTGTTTTCATTTTTCTCTCTCCATTACAATGTTGGCGACTGTTTTCTCACGTTTGTCGTTAATGTTTTCTTTATTAGCATTATCACCAAGATTCGCGGTGATCAGGGGATATTGCACGATGTCTATTGGTTCGAATATCAGTTAGTTTGGACTGAAACTCGACGTCGCGTTGCGTTGTGAATTAATGGTACACTGAAGATTTCTGAGTGTCAAATCCCAGTTTTTCGGTGATTCGTTCGTAGTACGTAAGAAATTGAGTATCGTTTGGTTGGCACGTTCAACTGGCCCGTTAGCTCAGGGAATTCTTACGGCGTTTTTAACGTGTTGGATTTGGTTATCATTACAGTATTCTTTGAAATGTTTCGAAGTGTGGAGATGATGCATTTTGGTTAACCAAAATAACTGGAAACTTCATTCAGCACGAATGACTGGCATTATTTGAGCCTTTTTGGAGCCTTAAGAATTAAATATTTACTGAATAAATCGGAGATTGTGAATATAAGAGTTTTACCTCGATTACTGCGAACAAACGGCCCAAAATGATCGATATGTATTTGGCGGAACGGTATTGGGTCAGGATCATCGTAGTGTAAGGATCCCCCTCGTTTCCCACCTTTCGATTTGTTATAGCAGCACTGGATTCATGATGAAATATAGTCCCTGACATATTTACGCATTTTCGGAAATCAAAATTTATCTTGCATTTTGATTAACGTTTAATCGACACCAAAATGTCCGGAACCATCTTGATATTTTAACGTTTCTCCATCTAACTGCTTTCGGTACCACAAAACGTAACTGAGCGTCAACTTTGCGGTATTGGCGGAATTGTTTAATTTCATATTCGTTACCATTTGGCTTTCTTGGTCATCGTTACAATGACCATTTAATATACCAATCATCAACGTTGAGTCCTGTAATTGCATAGCTAATACCCAATTGTTGACACCTTCATCTAACTGCTTTCGGTACCAGAAAACGTAATTGAGCGCCAACTTTGCGGTATTGGCGGAATTGTTTAATTTTATATTCGTTACCATTTGTCTTTCTTGGTCAGAGTTACGATGACCATTTAATATACCAATTATCAACGTTGAGTCCTGTAATTGCTTTGGTAATTATGGCGCAATCCGTTATTAAGCGAAAACGTTGTAGCGATTCCACTATCACAGCTTGAGTTCGTAACTGTGAAACTTACTTTCGGTATCGGTGCAATGGAGGCTAAAATAGCAGACGGGTTGCCAAGACTTGTTGTCGTTCGATTGAAGCAAAACACCTGTCAGTCCGATAGCACAGGCATCCGTGTGAACCTTGTGGGAAGCTTCGAAATCATATAGAACGAGTAGCGGCATACAGCTTAGCTTGTCGATGAGTTCGTTGAATACGCTTTGTTGATTTTCTTTCCAAATAAAGTGGTTCACTTCTGATTTTTGTAGCAGACGTGTAATCGGTTTTGATATGATCGAATAGTGCTCAAAGAATTTACTAAAAATCCCGTGAGTCCTAAGAGACGTCAGACTTCAGTCGTATTGGCTGGCGGTTTGAATCTTCGGATTGCTTCGACCTTATGTTTCCCTGGTGTGATTCCGTCTTTGGTGATAACGTGACATAAGAAGTTTATTTATATGTTAAGAACTTACACTTATCAAGACGTAGTGTCAGTTCAATGTCGTTCACGATTTCGAGGCGCTGTCTTCCCTCTTTGATGGCTTTGCTTGGTATGATTAAATCATCCAGATATACCAGCACTTGACCTGGTTCCATTCGTGCGAATATTTTAATCATTACTTGTTGAAACGCGGCTGGAGGATTTGCAAGTCCAAGAGGTATACGTTTGTACTAGTAATGTCCATCGGTTGTAACGAACGGGGTATACATTTTTGATGACTCTTCCATCTCAATTTGTTAGTACCCCATACGCAAATCTAGTTGAGTGAAAAAATCACTGCCAGCGAGTTGAGCTAATTTTTCTTCAATATTTGGCATAGGAACTGGCATTTTCACAGTTATTGTCTTTAGACGGCGATAGTCTGCGCAAAGTCGGTGTTTTCGATTTTACTTTTCGGCTAGGACTACACCAGAAGCGTGAGGAACGTCTGACGGGCAAATTATGTCGTTGTCTAATAGTTTCTTTATTATATTTGAGAATGTAGGTTTTTGGGCGAATATCAGTCGTCGGTATGATTTTGTTGCTATTGGTTCAGTTGACGTTAGTTGTATAACCATTTTTGATATGGCATACCTGCCCAGAATTGAGACATCTTCTATGAAACAAGAGTTATACTTAGATACCATGGATTTAATAGGTTAGGTTAGGTTTGCTTGGCTGATCAAGAGACCAATAATGGTCCTTTGTGTTGCCAAGAAGAAGTATGGAGACTCTTTAAATACTGTTTTTTATGCACTTTTTTGCGAGCTATAATAAATTGCTACTTTTCTGATCCGCGATACTTTCCAAGGAGAGGAAAGATACAGATCCGAGATAGCTAAAGCGTGATCTGTTGAGAGCTGGAAATTGGCAAAGTAGGTGTTCTAGAGCTCCCCTAACATTAACCTCTTTGCATGTTGTACATGCATCACTCTGTACCAAGCCCAATTTGGCTGCGTGGGAAGGTGTTAAACAGTGTCCCGTGAGTATTCCGACTAATAACTTGCAATCCTCTCTTGGGAGAGCTAAGATGTAGTTGGTAGTCTTTTTATTAACGGAGCGAAGCATGATTTTTGCGGTTCTGCAAGAGAGTGTTCCATCCCACATTCTCTTCGTCTCCTGAATCGTTGCTGTGTCTATTTCTGTTTTTCACGTGGACAGAGAGGGACAAATGTATGACGCACTTACCTCAGCTTGGCTAGCGCCAGCTTTAGCGAGTGCGTCTGCTTCCTCGTTCCCTTCAATTCCTTTATGTCCCGGTACCCAAAAGATGGTGACTCGTCTGTCAAAACAGAGTTCGTCAATTTTGATTCTACATTGTTGAACACAGTTCGATTTCGTCATCACCGCCGCTATTGCCTTTATGGCTGCTTGGCTATAGATGAATATGTTTATTTGGGAGTTTAAAGGAGTTAGCTCGGCTGCTAATTCTGCAGCTTTTGTAGCCGCATAAATCTCGGCCTGAAACACGCTACAGTAGTCTGGAAGCTTATATGACCATTTAAGGTCAAGCTCTGAATAGAATACTGCATCTCCCACTCCCTCTGCCATTTTAGATCCGTCTGTAAACAGGTTGTAAGTATGACCGCCAAACTGGAGTCCCCTTTGCCACCCATTATGTTGTATTACTACACTAGGCCTTCCATTGAAGTTGGCCTGGGGAATAACATAGTCCGAGCTATTGTTTAAACCTTCATGTATCTTACTGTGACCATAAGGCCTCTGTATAAACTGTCCTGATACCTTTAGTCTTAGCGCAGACTTCTTTGTAGTGTTCTTCGCTGCCAAGTCTATAGGTTGAAGGTCGAGTATTCTATCAAGTGCTGTTGTAGGGGTGGTGCGCATTGCACCAGTTATACAAAGCCCTGCGATTCTCTGTACCTTTTCCAACTTTTTGACGTATGTCTTCTTGTTGACACTTGTCCACCATACCAAGATACCATAGATTAATATAGGTCTAACCACTGCCGTGTACATCCAATATGTTAGACGGGAAGATAAACCCCATGTCTTTCCGAGCATTTTCCTGCAAGCATAAAAGGCATTGAGAGCTTTCCTCACCCTTTCTTCCACATTTAACTTCCACGTCAGTTTGTTATCCAATATGACTCCAAGATAATTTGTAGACATCTTTGGTGCCCGTACAATGTTTCCTAATTTAGGAGGGAGCCAGTGCGGAATCTTGTATTTTGTTGTAAAAAGTACTAAGTCTGTCTTATCTGGATTCACATCCAGTCCCACATTGCTTGCCCAGTCTTTAATTTCTTTAAGTGCCCCCCCCCCGAGTACTTGACTCATTGAGCTAAGGCACCTGCCTGAGATGATTACGGCCAGGTCATCTGCATAGGCAGTTAACCTTGCACCTCCATCTCGCATTTTATTAAGAATTTTATTCATTACAAGTGTCCAAAGCAGCGGAGAGATTACGCCCCCTTGAGGCGTACCTCTGTTTGCCTTCCTTGCCAGACTCGTCGCACCCCATTCAGCCACCACTGTCCCGCAGTTCAGTAGACTGCCGATGCAGTGCCGTATGGATGGATGTGCGTCAATTGATTCAAGACCCTCTAACAGCGCTTCTGTCGAAACGTTGTTAAAGGCTCCTGATATGTCAAGGAAGACACCTATGGCATATTCTCCGTACTGTATGGCCCTTTCTATCTGCATCACGACCCTATGAAGCGCTGTCTCAGTGGACTTGCCTTTCGTATAGGCGTGTTGGTCTCTCGATATTAGATACGGTGAAACCTTTTCCTTAATATACGAGTCCAATAGTCTTTCAAACGTCTTTAGTATGAATGAAGTGAGGCTTATTGGCCGATAGTCCTTTGGATACAAGTGGCTGCTCTTACATGGCTTTGGTATGAATACAACCCTTGAGAGTCTCCAGTTCTTCGTAACATAATTAAACCTCAGGCATTTCCTGATGATTCCTTTAAGCCATGGTGTCAGTACAGCACAACCCTTTTGCAAGAGCGCAGGAAAGATGCCGTCTGGTCCCGGGGATTTAAAGGGTTCAAACGATTTTAAGGCCCATTCCAGTCTAACCGATGTAATTAAACCTTCACATACCTCATTTATTACACCCCGTGTCGTTACAGTTACGTCTGAAACCTCAGTACAGGAAAGTGGGCTTCTATAAGAATCTCCAGCGTTTGCTTTCCGTCTTTGGTCCATTCGCCTGTGTCCTTGCGGAATAGTGAAGGGATTATAGGAGACTTGGCAAGTATTTTCCGAAGTCTCGACGCCTCAGAAGTCTTGTTCAAATTACCACAGAAGATCTGCCATGATCTCCTCTTGGCTCTCCTTATCTTTTTTTTGTATAGCGATAGTAGCGTCTTATATTCTCTCCAGCACTCTTCACAATCAGCAAGTTTGGCTACCTTAAAGAACTCTCTAAGTTCCTGTCTTTGCTTACTAACGTCCTTATTCCACCATGGGGGCCTGGATTTGCGTCCAAGTCGCGTAGGCAGGCAGGATTTATGGTAAGCTAGAAGGATTTTAAATGTTATGAGTTCTGTCACTGCCTCAACGTCGCTGCTAGTAGTGATCTGGGGAACATTTCTTAGGTATCCCTTTAACAAGTTCTCATATAGGCCCCAGTTCGTATTTCTAGGGTTCCTAAATATGTCTTTCGTTCTTAGTGGGATCTTTATATCTACAGTGAAACTTATATAACTATGATCGGAGAAGGAGGGTTGCTCAAGCACCTTCCAGTCTAAGATCTTCATATTATCACCGTAAAAGAGAATGATGTCCAATACATCCTCCGATGTTGGGCCCTTAGAAGTAGGCATATTTCCCCTATTTGCTAAACATACATTATACTGCAATACATAGATAAAAAGGTTCTCACCACGTTGGTTGATGTCCTTACTACCCCATTGAGGGTGGTGCGAGTTAGCGTCTGCACCTACCACTATCCTCCATCCACGTTGACCGGCCTCCTCCATGAGATTTTGTTACTCCATGGGCGGTGCCTCGGCGTCGTGTGCCATGTAGCAGGAGGCAAGTAGTCCCCCTCTACGACAATCACTGCCAGGTCATCTGTGCTAAGATTGGATAATAAATATGCGTTAATATTTTTCTTTACAAGGATGACAGATCTAATCTTCCTTACTATTGCAGCGTGAAATATTTTGTAGTTTTTTGACACCAATCCTGAGACCTTGTTCCCGGAGGATAGCCAGGGCTCTTGGATCAGGGCCACGTTATAGCTGCCTTCCTCTAACGTGAGGAGCAGCTCGGCCGAAGCCGCTCAAATGGATTTAATAACTTTTTTGCAATTCTCGTCGTCCGTTTGAATGGTACTTATGTATTCAATATGGTCGGTTGTTTTCGCGGCATATGATGTCTTTGCCTAACAAAACATTTTCGGTAAGAAGGCTTTCTTCTACGATAGGAATGTTAATTTCAATTGTATGTTCGTTAATTATTGTTTACGTTGATATTTTTCGCGTGCAGAGATATTTACCCCCACCAAAACCATTTAGCGTGACTGGGCAAAGGTGGGCGACACCAACCTTTTCAGAAAATGACTTTCTAATGAGAGTCCCCGGATCGACAAGGGAATTTGTTTCATTTCCATTTAGAAAAATAGTTTTTAGAATTTCGTTTCCTTTTTCGTTTCCATTTTGTTGATGCCCTCGGACTTTTTAAGCTTCTCATGGTAATCGGCCGACACATAGCTAGTTCGATTGCAAATCTTACATCGTGGTTTACGTTGTAGTTCTGGACAGTTACTTGATATGTGCCCCGGCTTCGAACAATTGTAGCATTCTACGATTTTCATGTTTGGTTTTTCATTTTCGCGATTCTTTGCCATAAAACATTATCATTAACGGAAGAAGTGCTACTACTTCTTTGACGTGTGCGTATAGATTTTGCATGTTCGTATATGCATTATTGAATTGCTACCTTGCTCAAATGTTTCAAAATTAAAGTTCAGTGGGTACAAATTTTGCATCGTTCTATGTTGATCGTTTGCTTTATACATTGGCTGATGTTGTGACGTATCAAACATAGTTTGCTACGGAACATTCTGATGTTGCTGAGACATAGCAACATGAGTCGACGAGACTGCATTCATTTGTAAGTTGTGACTTACCGGCTCGACACAACTTTGTTGCAAACACGTAGCAACTCGTGGTTTCGTATACATTTGTGTCGTTTTTGCGTAACCAAACATGTTCGAAGTAACCTCATGAGTGATTGTATCAGGTACGTGAACGTTTGATTGATGTGTATGAGTCACGTATGGTGAAGAATAAATTGGCGTCTCAACGGCGGAAGCAATTTCGTGCAGCGAAGACGAGACGCCAGACGGCTGTAATCCCTTCTTTTGCACAATAATCTTTAAACATATTGGAAGTAAGTGATGAACCTCTGTCAGTAACTATGCGTTTTGGATTTCCAAATACTGCTGATTGCATTGTTAATTTATCTACGACCTTCTCAACTCCTGTGGATCTTGTCGGATATAACCACACAAACAATGAAAACAAAATATAGAAAAGCACTTAAAAAGGTCACCGAATTGGCGGTCTGTTAATGTGGATCTTTTGTGGATGGCATTTACAGATTGGAATAGTTGGGAACTATTTTTGAGGTCATTGACTTGAAGAGAAAAATAAATTGCAATATCCTAGGATTACCAGAAGGGGTACCTCCCATACAAATCTAAATAAATAAATCAAATTAAGGTTTTCAACAGAAAAAATTTTTTTTAACAGTTTATAAAACCAAAACTGTCAACAAAACTGTTAATTTTAATACACTAGCAGTGCCATCTGTTGCACATACTCGGCGACATCTCTCGGAATAAAAATTGATTACGAAAAGTTTCATAAAATGTAATCATCGTGATGGAGGGGAAGACAGATGAATGACTGTATTTTTTGCAGTCGGGTTTTTGGTTTTTTTAATCATTTCTTGATTGTAAATTGTTGGCATGATCAAAATTAGGAAGGGGTTAAAATTTTCTATTGTATTGAATATGTGATTGAATCTGAACAACCGGTTGCAACTTATCACGATTCTTTTCTACAAACATATTCACTTTAACCCTTTCAGTACTTTAATTCAGAGTATGATGCTAAAAATCTGAAACTTTGCAGACAAACTAATATGACAACGCTGATCACAAAAATGCAATCAGATTTCAGGTGGCTCTTTTCACCTGGCCTACAGGTGGTGTCCCTTATAAGGGACAAAAGTACTCTAAGTATGCTGAATGAATTTTAAAAATATTAGAAAGATATCTTTTTTCAGGGCAAAATTACAATGTATTTGTTTTCTGATCATTTTATTTATTTCATTTAATGTATTTATTATTAATATTAGCATCAATTAAAGTTTAACTTATATATACGTGTACATACTTATATCTATATTAGGATATGTTAGGAACTTTATTAATGATTGTAAATTAATGTTACAAAGTAAGGAGATCGGATTGCAGTTTTTTAATATTGCAATTCTTGAATGTCTTAATGGGGGCAAGCGGTTAGGTTTCGTTTGCAATCTCAGCCAAAGAATTTGCTACATCTGCTCGAAAGCTTAAAGAATCTAAATTATCCTTTGGTTGGATCTTTAACTTAATGCAATCTTTCTTGTACTCCATCCAAGCTGCAACCAAAGCAAGATCAACAAAGTGGTGTATTACCCGAAGAATCCACTTTTTAGTTCGAATATTTATTCTGTAATACTGTAACATTTGGTCAAGAAGGTCAACACCACCCATATTTTCGTTATACAAGCGAACAACTTCTGGTCTGTCTACTTCAATAAACTTATGATATGTTTTATCTCATTACATGGCTTTGTCTTTCGTGCCAATACCTACAAAGTTTGATGCAAGATTGACTATCTTGTTGTCATACCATCTAGCAAGTCTGACTTTCCCATTGCCACTAAAACATTCCGCAGATATTTCTCGTCCTCTTTTAGCCATTATTTTTTCCTCAGGCAATGGGGGAGTCCCAAATCTGTTTATTCGTACAGTTCCTGCTGCTAGAATACCTTTATGTAAAAGTATCTCGAAAAGTTGAAAGGAAGGAAAGTAGTTGTCAAAAAACAACTAAATTAGTGGTTGAGCCTTGAAGTCATAAGGCATACCACTTTAGCCACACAAAAAATATACCTTTATGCCCCAAGGACACGGTTTGCCTTTTATATACTGCTTTGCAAAAAACTTTCCCTTAAATGGAATCATCTGCTCATCAATACATAAATTTTCCTCTAAAGCCAAGGTTTGTATGTGATGTCTGAAAGATTCAATTGCTGGTCTCACTTTGTAGAGTCGATCCAACTGATTCGATACAAGAGTGACGTCCACGAGATGAATATGATTTCTCAATGAAAAAAAGCGATTCAGAGACATATGACCAAAGAAAGGCAAGTTCAATTTTCTGTCAAAGTACATTCGGACCCTTGGTAGTTTAAAGCAACTCATCATTATATGATAAGCGAAAAAAATTCATATTTCCCTCGGAGTGCAGTTTTTGAAAGAGATATCTCAAAAATGTAAATAAAACTGGTAGAAATACAAATTTTCGGATTTTATTCCATAAAGAACTAACCTTTATATTGAGCATAAAAATTTGTGAAATGTGCTGTATAACTAAAGAATTCATTCCCAAAATAATTGGAAAAGTATTCAAACGGAGTTTTTACGTTTATAATTCCTTCAGTGGTTTCTGCTGTGAAATGAGATCGTAAATTGTTTCCAAGTGAATCCACTTGCAGCCTAGTTAGCCACTTCATTTTTTTTTTTTTTTGGTAACATTAATTCCACTAAATTCGTCTAGTCCGGAAAAAGTCTCTTTATCTACTTCCACTGCGTTTTCATCAGTTTCAACTTCAATTTCAAATGTGTCTCAGCAACTTGCACTTCTTTTACACCAAAATCCAATTTATCAACTTCATCATCAGAGTAGTCGTCCTCTACGTCAGATGATAGTCTCAATATTTCGCATATTTCATCATCTGTTAAGGTTTTTTGCCCCATATTTTCTATAATTGTGTTTTATTTTATAAAAATTTAAAACTTTTCATACGAAATTGCAATGAAAATTTTGCGCGCAAATTCCAATTATCTTGTACACAGAGTACTTTTGTCCCATAAAAGGGACATGGTTATTTTTATGACTGCTACTACACACTATTTCTCAATGCAATTCCACAAAACTATTTATAAACAATCATACAATACTCACATAGTTTTTTCGATCACTTCTTTACACAATAGGATATATATTTAATGATAGCAAAAAGGTAAATTATTACACGAAAAAGATCAACTCACAAAAACACGTGATACTAATAAAAGTCAAAAGCTGAATAAAATCAGCTGTTGCTCACAGCAGAAAAATAAAGCTTTAAAAATAGTTATACATTATTATATATATTATAGTAATTTAAAATTAAAAAAAAAAAAAAAAAAGATGTAGTAATTGAACATTTTAAAAAAAATTTGTGCCATATAAGGGACAAGGGTTAATAAAGAACTACTTCGTTATCGTTATCGTCCATGTAATACTGTGTTTAAAGAGATGTAATAGAAGTGATTGTTTTAGCAGGTTGTAAATACATTGGAATCAAGGAATCAAAGGTGAAGTGGAGTATATACGAGACATACATATACGTCCAGCTACATTTTTGTCCATCTCACACATTTCAATCTCAGTGATATAAACACCACCCCAGGATAGTAGACACACTACGATAGCGATCATCCATTACAATCTACAGACAAACAACAAGTATACACGAATGTATGCCTTCTATTACTATTATTATTATATGCTATAGTAATAATTAACCAGAAAGAAGGCTATCATTGGCTATGCCAAAGATGTAATACTCTTCACGCTCCACCGAGTTTCATCCAACCTTCCTTTCTAAGCATCACTATATTCCCTCTGCCACAGTTTGATTATCAACAAAGAACACGGTTTGAGTGGCACTTTTATTGTAATGGTCAAACACACGTAAACAGATTACCAAAATTGAAGTTGCCAAGATTCAATGGGAAGTACATCAATTTTAAAAGATTTAAATGTTCGTTCACAAACTTAGTGCATAGCGATGCTATTCCAGTCATTGATAAATTTAAGTACTTAGTTGATTTTCTGTCTGGACCAGCACTTGAAGTTGTGCAATCGTTCCAACTTACAGAAGCCAACTACAGCAAGGCATGGTAACGATTGGAGGCAAGGTATGATAACGATGTACTAATTTTCCGTGAATGTTTTTTGTCCATTATGGCACATCCTGAAGCAACCGCACTGCGGAAACTTGTCGACACTTCATCGGCAATACGTGGATCACTTCTTACCATTGGATCTGCTGAGGATATAATGAACAACGTCATGATACACATTCTACTAACAAAAGTAGATCCGGAGACCAAAACGATGAGAAAACAAGATTTTGAGAAACTGCTCTCATGGGACGATTGGTGCAACATTCTCAATCGTCGTTGCCAATTCTTAGAAACACAAAAGGAAATTTTTCTTTCCTTTCTTATTACAAGTTCTGTATACTTGTATTGTAATGCATTATATCACATTATATTTCTGGTTGTAAATCTTTTGCAAATATTTCATTAGAGGAACGAATTGGATTTGTTAGAAGATCTGGGTGTTGTTATAATTATTTACAGAATACACATCAAGTAAGGGATTATCAAGCTAAAAAGAGATGTTGAGTGTGCAACTCTGTTCACACACTACTACATAAATTCGTTCCTCCTACTTCATCACAAGGAGAACAGCCAATCATTAACGCAACAACAAGTTATTTCGGTGGAGACAAACGATCGTCGCAAGGTGTTAGTCTCGTAGCAAACACAGCCAAAAAATTAGTGCGCTACATGATTTCGGTTCTAAGGTCAATTTCATAACGGAAGAAACTGCTAAGCGTTTGCAACTTGACAAACAAAGGGTTTATGAAGAAGTTAGCGATTTGTCAGATGTTAGGCAGAAGGTGAACTATAACGTACTCACAACACTTCGATCTTGGTGCACTGATTTTGAATGGCCATAAACATTCGCGGTGACAAAGAGAATTTGTGCAAGGCAACCGCAGGAAAGTTTCAAAATCGCAGGATGGAATCTACAATCAAACATAGCACTGGTTTAATTCATCTTCAAAAATCGACATTTTGATTAACACAGAAGGTTTTTTCAATGCTATACGAGAATGTAAATACAGCCTATGCGAGAACCAGCCATGCCTACTCAATACCGCATATGGTTGGATAATCGGAGGTAACCTAGAACTCGCTGGACCACATGGAGTCCAGTTGTGCCATGTCACTCAAATAGGTGAACCAGAAGCAGAATCCTGCCTCTCCTCCTCGAAGAATTAAGGCAAAAGAAGTCCCTACTCAGCTAGGAGCTCTGCAGAAGTAAGCAAAATGCGTTTTGCAGACTGTTAGGGGAAGTGGATCAGAACCCTTGGGGCAGCGCCTCAAGGCCTCGGTCCCTTCCTCCGTGTCTTTAATGGACAAAATAGTTGCGCCCGTCTTCCCACCAAGAGAATTGTTGATGATATTTCGACCGCTTGAGGTTGCAGATGAGGATGTTATCATTATCACTACTCTTAAGCTAGAAGCGGCATTGAGAAGGGTGAAGGTTAACAAGTCGCCTGGGCTGGATGGCATTCCCAATGCCATTCTTAAGACAGCTATTGCAGCGAAACCCCATGTCTTCTGCGAGATTTTCAAGAATCAACGGCTGGTCCCCATCCCAAAAAGGAACCTGCCCCTAGATTTGTCATCGTCTTATATGCCCTTATGTCTATTGAGTACTACTGGGAAAATTTTTGAACGGATTATTTGCGCCAGACTGCAGCAGTACACTGTGATGCCAAATAGGCTGTCTGCACTACAATTTGGCTTCAGGCCGTGAAGAGGTACTGTGGGAGCATTCCAGAAGGTCTGTGACATTGCAAAGGAGGCCCTAAATGGATTTAGTAAAAGGTTGGTTTTTAACTGTTTTTTTGTTATAATAGAAACGGGGAACCCAATACCGAAAAAAAAAATCAAATTTTCGTTTTCTCACTGAACATTCCACTTTGAAAATAAATGGTAACAGTTGTCTGCGAACTATGAAACAAAATGTGAGTAAAACACTTCGACTATGCACTTTCGACATACAAATATTTATACCTCGATAGCCTAGTGTGTTAAGCGCTGGCTCGGCTAATAACACAAGGCAGCAGTTGAACTCCCCCATCCGGCTTGCACATTTTTGTTTTGTTTTTTTGTCTTTTTAAATTTTGTGTTTTTTAAACTTTGTAACAGTATTCTATAGATAGAAATATAAATAGAAATTTCGAATAAGATAAAATTTTAAATAAAATGTGATTGAAACATTTTGACTATGTATCGTGATGACTCTGTTAACAGAATGATTCTCCTTCTTACATGGTTTATTTACTTCTTGCTTTCAGGCGTAAAATATAAAATTGGAAAGAGAAGTGTATATATCAAACTTTCATCAATGCATTTAGCTACATACATGTTAGAGTAAAGTAGTAAAATAAGTAATATTGATAGTTGTTATCGCTATCGATTTGTCAGTGTTGTATTTCCGTTGAACACTGAAATGACGCTCCCCACGTACTTTCGGTGTTGGTAAAGACGTTGAGGGAGGACAAATCTGTGGCGGGAAGGTAAACGATGATTATTAGTTTTGGTACCACGATAGCGCACAGACTTGTTTTGTTTTGTGGCTTGAGTTGGTTGGATTTTGGTTATTTTTGAAGTGTGATTTTATTGTTTTGTTTGACAGTTAATATTATTTAACTCTTTATTTAATTCTATCATACATACATAGTCAACGTGTTTCACATCAAAGGCTCGAGATTGTTAAGTACACTCACAAATTTTTTTTTAATATTTTTTATACAATATTTTGTAAGTACACAAAATAAATTTAAAAAAAAAATCATTTCAAATTCAACCAACAGCAGGATTCGAGAGCCATTAAAACCATTGGATTGTCCCTGCATAAAAAGCTTCACTATAATAATATTTATTTTTTATTTTTATTTTATCATAATAAAATTTAATATATAATTCAATACTAAACTTAATAGTAATTATAACGAGTGACTAATAATAATTAAATAAACACAAGCTGGTTCTTTGCATGTTGTCATTTGAATGAAAAAAACTGATGATTCTATATAAAAAGACTCCGCGGTTTTTTGGTACATTTTTGAACGAAAATTTTCTTTGGTCAAAATGAATTTCAATCAACTACATATTGGCCATTATTATCTATGGCCTTTTGCGATGTTCCCGGTAGCTTCTTAATTCCATCGGTGTAAAACTTCTGTGGTTTTTCAGCGAAAAACTTGGTCAAATGTTTTTCAGACGGTCTTCGACCAGCCAAATGGTAGTCAGAGGGCAACTGAAATGTAGAATTCTTTAAATGCAGATTACAGTGGAAAACAATTAACTACAATTGTGGGTACTTTTTTAAATGTAATAACTTTACATAAGGGAGAATTTAACCAAATCGGCTCTATAAAACGGAAGATTTCAAATCTCCTGAAGGCGAATTTTCTGGAACGGTGGCTTGGAATTGTGTTGAAATTGAGGTGAAAGAGATTCCCATGACACCGCTGTACATATACCCAAATGAAGATACTACTACGCATATATATATTTAGAGAGGAAATCTTCCATCCAGTCTGTGACACCTGCATGTAAATTTGAAGCTCACAATAAACTAGGGTATTGTATCGTATAAGAAATTTTAAGAATTGCTGGATTTTATGCTTAGGAATTTGCTTGTCACTGCTTATAAAAATGTGTTTGTATTTTATTAAAGAAAATTTGGGAGAAGCATAGGTTATTCCTTTTCTCTTTTATGCTAAGTTGAAATTCCTATTTAAAGAAATCTATTGGGTTTTTATAAGAAAATCAGTTGATGGATGGATCATACTTATAATGTAATTTATGTATTTAACTTGGATTTTATTATTGTAGTACAGTCAGACTCCTCTATAACGAACGACTTCGACTGTTTAATCAGTATGCTGCGGGGGAGTTTGTTATAGAGGCTATAAAATATACTTGCTACATGTATTATATACAGTAAAATCTCTAGTTGCGGACATCACAGTTTAAGTTATATATGTAGGCTTTCATGAAGTTGCCCAATTGTTACTTCATATTGGCTCCCAAGTAGCACAATATTCATGATGTTGTCAAACGAGTGACTTAGTCGGTATTTAGATTTCTTAGAAAGGAAAGCTGACAATATCTGTCGCAAGTCATCTCGATTTTGATAACATGCTAAAAGCCAACAAGGTCGATCGCAAATCAATTTGAAATTATCCAAATTCATGACATGAAACGCGATCTTATGATGGGACACTATTTTTTGGACTTTCCTATTGACTCGTTGTTACTATAACTACTATTTTAGCATATCATGCAGTCCTCTTCTACTTCTCCTTATCTTCTTAAGTCACCAATCTCTGGTTTTAAAGAATCTTGCTTGGGTTATTACCTGCAAATCTTTACATCTATTCGGTTTCTTTTATACTGATTATCCGGAATGGGATCAGTAAGATGTAACTTATACCAATTTATATTAGTTTCATATGCATATGAAGATATCATTGGAGTGGTCTTCAAGTCCGTACTTCTTGTCGATGAATATGTTTATTTGGGAGTTGAGAGGAGTTAGCTCGGCTTCTAATTCTGCAGCTTTTGTAGCCGCATAAATTTCGGCCTGAAACACGCTATAGTAGTCTGGAAGCTTATATGACCGTTTAAGGTCAAGCTCTGAGCAGAATACTGCAGCTCCCACTCCCTCTGCCATATTAGATCCGTCTGTAAACAGGTTGTAAGTATGACCGCCAAACTGGAGTCCCCTTTGCCACCCATTATAACATAGTCCGAGCTATTGTTTAAAACTTCATGTATCTTACTGTGACCATAAGGCCTCTGTATAAACTGTCCTGTTACCTTTAGTCTTAGCGCAGACTTCTTTGCAGTGTTCTTCGCTTTCAAGCCTACAGGTTGAAGGTTGAGTATTCTATCAAGTGCTGTTGTAGGGGTGGTGTTTGTTATCCAATATGACTCCAAGATATTTTGTAGACATCTTTGGTGCCAGTACAATGTTTCCTAATTTAGGAGGGAGCCAGTGCAGAATCTTGTATTTTGTTGTGAAAAGTACTAAGTCCGTCTTGTCTGGGTTCACATCCAGTCCCACATTGCTTGCCCAGTCTTTAATTTCTTTAAGTGCCCCCCCCCAGTACTTGACTCATTGAGCTAAGGCACCTGCCTGAGATGATTACAGCCAGGTCATCTGCATAGGCAGTTAACCTTGCACCTCCATCTCGCATTTTATTAAGAATTTTATTCATTACAAGTGTCCAATGCAGCGAAGAGATTACGCCCCCTTGAGGCGTACCTCTGTTTGCCTTCCTTGCCAGACTCGTCGCACCCCATTCAGCCACCACTGTCCGGCAGTTCAGTAGGCTGCCGATCCAGTGTAAGAATACCTTATGATCTAAGGAATTTGTCCACCTTTGGTTCTACTTTTGAAAATCCTAATTATTAGCAGACTGTTATTTTATGATGTTACCTTAACTGTCATTTATGAAGGTCATAGACTACCTTTTTTTATTAGTATTCTTAATCTTAATTATATATAATTTAATTTTATGATATCCTCCCTCCCTACGAAGGAATGCGTTGGCGGTGCCGTAGGGATTAACGGGTTTTGAAGCGATAGGGTGTTTTTTAGTCGGTAGGCTAATGAATCCGACAGATCTGTGGCATGGCATACGAGAGGCATACGTCGGATCTGTAGATGAGTACATAGCTCTCAACCACATGTCATTGGTTCCGAATGTAGAAATGAACAAGCCTTATTTATACATACCAAATCATTGTGTGTTAAGGCCACAGAACCTAACAACAAAACTACGTGTAGTCTTCAACGCATCGGCAAGGAGCACTTCAGGATGATCTTTTAATGAGTTATTAATGGTGTGACTACATTATTGTCATTCCGTTTATTGGGAAAATGTATTGCCATTTCATAATGGATAAACGCATTTTACGTAGATGACCTTTTAACTGGGGCCGATCAGGATGATGAGCTGCAAAGAAAGAAGGACGAGTAAATAACGCTTTTGACTACAGCAGGATTATAACTAACGAAGCTTAGTAATTCGATTAAAATAGTGGCTACATCACAAGCTGAAAAATTCCTTGTTCTTGATGATCATTAAACTACAATGATATTAGACATCACTTGGCAACATAATCTAGATGTTTTTGTGTTTCACTACCAATTTGAGTCAGGAGAACCTTTCACGAGACGATCCATCTTGTCAACAGTTGCAAGTGTATTTGATTTGTTATGTTTTATAAGCACTGTTATAATTTGGTATAAGATCTTCATTCAGGACATAGCATTGAAGGGAATTGATTGGGATACACCAATTGAAGGTCAGCTTCAAGAAACCTTGATGAATCTGCTGTAGGAGCTATGTAGCATTTCACGGTTAAACTTTCCACGTTTTGTGTTCACTTCACCACATGAGTTTTGTGAAGTACATGGGTTTGCAGATGCTTCTGAAAGAGCATACGGATGTTGTATCTACGTTTGGGTACTACAAAGTGATGGCATCAAAGTTAACCTGCTCATTGCAAAATTCGTAGGTGGCACCGACGAAAGTACAATCATTGCCAAAACTTGAGTTGTACACCGCTTTATTACTCAGTAGGACTTGTCACAAAATCGCTACTAAGTTACAAGCATACAAGGGTATTCTCCATCACAGCCTGAACTCCTGGTGGTGTTTATCGACCAAGGCGACCCAGAAGGGAAGTTCTCGATCGCTTATTGGCTCAAACTGGAAGGGTTCATCTTGAGGACCATCAACGAAGCCATGATACGCAAGCAGGATCCCTTTCTTGCTAAATTTCATGGCATAAAGTAGTTTAAGGGCGCAAAGGTCGTGGCCTGTGTCAAAGAGAAATCCCTGTTTTCTCAATCACATGGCACGCGGCATTGGGGAACTACGGCCTGGTACGAACCTGGATGTGGTACCAATGGACCAGCTTCCAAAAAAGACGTCCATAAAGATATTGGTCCCATCCTCAGTTATTGACGACGAAACCACGCAGAGCCTCATCGTAGGTCAAAATCTTCCACTTGGAAGCAGCGATTGGTCCTTCGGCCGAGGGTTAGCACGAGACAATGATTAGGGGAAGGATCTCCGGTTCAAAATTGGATCAGAGTCCAAAACCTCATCATGAGTAACAAGTTTTAACTAAAACTGGGGATGGGAAACCTGAAGGCGATCATCTTAGATCCAGATGCCAGGTCAGGAAAATATGCTAAGAGTGGTACAGATTATTCTGCATCACTCCAGTGTGCCCTCCGAGGACGTGCTGCGATTTATGGAGAATGAGATGGTTGACTTGGCACTTATACAGAAACCCTGGATCGTGAGTGACAGGGTTTTTGGCCTGAAGTGTCATGGATACCATCTCTTCTCCCCACAGATGTGGGTAAGTCAAGAACCTCTATCGTGGTAAGAGCGGGACTTAATGATCTTTTTTCTCTCGTTACAGCAGCGGAGATCTCACGGTAGTGATGTGCAAGAGGAAATTCGGTAAGAGTCTCTACCTCGCTTCCGCGCATCTTCCCTGCGAACAGGAAAATCCCCCATCTGAACACAACGGGACATTCGTCCAGCATGCGATGACTTATGGCTTGAATGTGGTACCGGGCTGTGATAAAAATGAACACCATACCGTTTGGGCGAGTACAAACATAAATAAGATAGGGGAGGCGCTGTTCGACTTTATACTCTCAACAAATCTTGTTGTATGCAACAGGGGCGACCACCCTACCTTCTGCAACAATAACCATTCAGAGGTTATTGACGTAACCTCAGCGACGAACTGTGACTCCCTCACCATTGACAACTGGCATGTTTCTGTTACGTGTTCATTCTCAGATTACTTCAGAATTCGTTATGACATAAGATGGTATAAGAGTTAACCAATTCCTTATAGGAATCCGAAGAGAACGGACTTGGAAGGTTTCTCTAACGCTGTTGACCAGACACTCCCTACATGTTGAAGTAGTCCTCTCAGACCATTGGAGAGGTTTTAGGAAGAGCTTTTCTTAGATCCTGCCCTCTTAGCTGACCTCCAAGGTCCAACCGCAATGTGTGGTGGACAACGGAGCTTGGAAAAACTAGGCAGGAAGTAAGAAGACTTTTTAATAAAGCAAAATATAGAAATTGTCAAGAGGATTGGGAACCCTATCATCTCAGTTTAAAGAAACTCAAGAAAGCTTGTAGAAAGGCTTAGAGAGACTCCGGGGGTACGTTCTGTCAGGATATCACTAGCACTACGGAAGCATCCAGACTTCGAAAGGTGTTAGCAAAATATCTAGCAAAACCAGGCATACTGTGCGGTGCAGATGGTGTATAGGCTAGTAACAGTGAGGAGTCCCTGCAGCTGCTAATGGGCGCACGCTTTCCGGGTTGCTTCTCTGATGGGGAAGTTGAGAATATAAACTTCAGTATCGGTAGATCAATCCTGGATGGTACAAGCAGTGAAGAAAAGTGGATATAGGTGAAGGTGGTCTTCATCCCCAAGGCAGGGAAGATTAATCACAATTCCCCAAAAGGTTTTAGCCCTTTCAGTCTCTCATTATTTTTACTTAAAACAATGGAGAGACTAATAGACCTGCATCTCAGAAACAAACTCGCACCACACATGTTTAGCAGTGGAAAACACGCATACCTTAAGGGCAGATCGGTTGATACAGCTTTACATGAAGTGGTAGGAGCTATGGAAAAAGTCTTGCAACGGAAGTACTTTGTGTTGGCGGCTTTCCTTAACATTGAGGGGGCTTTCAATAACGTCTGAATCGAATTAATCACAGCATCGCTGGAATATATTGATTCAGATCCTGCGATCACCAGGTGGCTTGGCAATATGCTTCGTTTCTGGGTGATTAACGCCGACCTGGGTTCAGCGACAATAAAGAAACAGGTCACAAGAGGCACTCCACAGGGGAGAGTTATATTCCCTCTTCTTGGAAGTTGATCTTAAATGACCAACTTTTCATTCTACAAAGGAAAGGGTGTAGAGTAACGGCTTTTGCGGATGATTTGGTTATAATGGTGGCGGGTAAATTTTTAGCCATAATCAGTGAACTATTGGAGGCATTTTTAGATACCACTCTGCAGTGAGCTCAGCGGAATGGTCTTCGGATTAACCCAGATAAGGCCGAGCTGCTGTTATTCACAAGAAAAGACAAAATACCTAGCTTCACCGACTAAAGGTGGCTTACAGCTAAAACTTGCAAAGAAAGCGAAAAACCTTGGTGTTGTTCTGGATTTTAAACTAGCTTGGAAGATAAACTCTGAAGAAAGAATGAAAAAGTCATAAGGTGCTTTCTGCGTCTGAAGGATGGGGGCTTCAGACCTATATTATCCACTAGTTTAATACAGCAGTTGTGAGACCTATCCTAACCTATGGAGCGCTATTGTGGTGGGATGCGTCAAATACCGATTCCCACCTGCACAATCTTCATAAGGTGCAAGGAATAGCTTGTCTAAGAATTACTGAAAAAAGAAAAAAGAATAAGAAGAAAAAAAGAATGACTATTTTAACGCAAGATTCCCGGGTAGAGATGATTGGAAATGGGGTAACGTATTTATACGGGACGAGCTTTCGATCTGTACTGATGGATCCAAGACGGTATACGGAACAGGTGCGGCATCTTACCGGGAAGGCTAACAGCTCAGCTATCGTCTACCTGACAGGTGTAGCGTGTTCCAAGCAGAAATCTACGCGGTCTGGCTGGTGGCAAAATTAATTAATACCTTGTGGGAGACAACGAGGCATATATCGATTTATGTTGACAGCTATGCCGCTATCAAAACTACAGGATCGTAAAATCCAAAGGCACTACATTGAGAACCTTTCACCAACGAGTACCAAGTTCTCGATTTGGAGAGCACAAGACCGCTTGATCCATCAATTGCAGCTGACTGCCCCATTCGAGATCAAAACGGAAACTGGTCGCGGACTGACGAGGAAAAGGCTTCCACTTTTGCTAACCACCTCAAATCTGTGTTCCAAACAAACTTGCCTTGAAACGGATTTCAGCTTCCCCAGTAGCCATATGCTCAGTTTCCTAATAGCAGCGTTCTTAAAACTAATACACATGAGTTAAGAACGGCAATTCACAAGGAGCTTATTCCAAAGAAAGCGGCTGGGTACGACCTCATCACCCCAATGATGATTATTGAGCTACCAAGCTGTGCAATATCATTCCTTGCAATGGTCTTCAATGCAATACTCAAAGTGGGTTACTTTCCAGCACTCTGGAAGAAGTCCGTAATAATTATGATCCCTAAAATGGGTAAAGAAAAATCATTGGTGTCTTCATATCGGCCCATAAGTTTGCTCTCGGTGCGACCAAATTATTTCAAAAAATTTTGATTAAGAAGCTCACACCACACATTAACGCAAACAGCTTCATCCCCACACATCAATTCGGTTTTAGATCGAAACACAGTATAATCGAGCAAGTAACCGTGTCCACAGAACTCACACAAACAGCTAGAGTCATATCTTACCAAAAGGATATTCGTGGTAAAATGCAAAAATTGCATCGCAAACGAGCATCGCATCCACAAGGCAATGTTCTTTGTCCGCTCTTATCCGTACTATTCACCACTGACATCCCTACAAATCCCCGCCTTACGACATCAACCTTTGTAGATGACACTGCAATCACCAGTCGCTAACGCCCCAAAAAGCGTCAGAAGAAGCTAACCGATCAGTTGCAACTTTTATCGGTCTGGCTGGATAGTTGGCGTATAAAAATCAATCCGGATAAATGTAAGCACGTGACATTTACCCTAAATAAGAGTGACTGTCCGTCTATAATCCTTAATAACATCACTGTTCCTCACTCTACTCAAGTCACCTAACTGGGGCTAGCTGTGGTCTATTTAATTATTCAATCAAAATCAGACCAATATATGCCACTCTCTTAAGTAAAAAAATTGAAAAAACTCTTTTGTGATGAGATTCTTCAAATAATTTCCTATAACTAAGTACATTATACCTAATGAAATTACTTTTCAGTTTTTCTGAGGGAAAGCCCTCACAGGTCTTTGTTATTGTTCTTTGTTTTCTTTTGTCCTCAGCCTCATCACTCTCAGTGCCTCCACAGGTACAGAACGCTTCACCTGTTGTCATTCCAAAACCCGACTTAACTTGTGTCATTCCACCTGTAGTTTCCAATTCCCCTCCTGTCCACACTGTTGTTGCTCTACGGAGACATGTCTTCATTTCTAGATTGTCAGCTAACACATCCTGTGATGATGTTGTTTCTTATATAGCAGCCAAAGTAAAGGTAAGGGCATCTATTCAAAAGTTCAATTTTTCTAATCCACGTGATATTGCTTCTTTCAAAATAAATGTTCCTGACAGCATTTTTCCTATTGTTTGTGATGCAAAATTTTGGCCTGAGCACGCCGTTGTCCATGAATTTAAACCGCGACGTAAAAATCATCGGCCATCTGTTATTGTACCCTCCACTAGTTCATCTTTACCAAGTACAATCTCAAAAAACTAATTTTGCATTCTGAAACTCTTTTTATTCATTATCAGAATGTTAGGGGTCTCCCTAGTAAACTTGACGTTTTGTATAGGGATAGTTTCTCCTTTGTAGCTGACATTATAGTGTTTTCTGAGACATGGCTGATCTCGGATGTACTTAGTAATGGAATTTTTTGTTCAAATTTCGTTACTTATAGAACCGATCGCCCTATTCGCCGCGGTGGTGGTGTGCTCATCGCTGTTACTTCACACTTACGATCGGAATTTGTTGATCTGAATTTTCCAACCAACATTGAGTTTATTTGTGTGAAGTTAGTTTTACCTCATGAATCTATTTTTATATCATGTTCATATATTCCGCCTAATTCCATTTCGGAAATTTATTTAAGTCATGCCAGAGCTATTGACTCAGTTAATAACATTTTTCGTGACCGTGACTCTTTTATCGTTCTAGGCGATTTCAACCTCCCACTCATTTCATGGTCCTTTTCCAGTACATCGGGTTATCTAGTTCCTTCAGCACATCATGATTTCTTGGGCACCATGTTTGACCTCTCCTTGTTTCAAATGAACTCTGTAGTCAATTTTTTGAATAGATCACTTGATCTTGTGTTCAGTAATGACCTCACTGGAATTTCTGTGTCACGATCACAACCATTATGTCTTCCTGAGGATACTTACCATCCAACATTGGAAATTTTGCTTTCTACAACCTGTATTGCTTCAGCGTCCGCATCTAGGTGCATACGTCGGTTTTCTTTTCGCAAAGTTAACTTTGCACAACTAAATGCAATCTTTCTTGGAACTGATTGGTCTTTTTTAGTCAATTGTAGTGATATGACTACCGCTATTTATTTCTTTTATTCAACGGTATACAATATTTTCGTTGTCAATGTCCCGTACATTGTAGATTCGTTAGTTACATATAAACCACCTTGGTTTACAAGAAGGCTTTCAAACCTAAAAAACATAAAGTCAAGGTTATATAGAAAATTTAAGAGTACTGGCTCTTCTATTGCTTTTGCTAACTTTTATGTAGCTCGGGCTAATTTTCTTTCATTTAATAACCTTTGTTATAAAAACTATCTCTCACGTTGTAGATTGCAATTTTCGCGTGATCCTTAGCAGTTTTATAACTTTGTTAACTCAAAGCGCAAGTCTTCTTTATTTCCCTCATCCATGTATCTAGTTAACGAACAAGCCCATAACGATTTAGGTATTGCAGACCTGTTCGCAAAATTCTTTCAATCCACTTATTCCTCTCAACCATATGTTGGCAACCTTTATCCATATTCCACTTCCCATTGTAACCAAATTGTAACTCCTGAAATTAGTGAGGAGAGTCTTCTTTTAAATTTAAAACTGTTGAAACCCACTTTCTCACCCGGTCCAGACAAAATACCTAGTTGTCTGCTTAAGCACTGTGCGGAATCTCTGTGTAAGCCGCTTCTTAAACTTTTCAATTTATCACTTCAAAGTGCATCTTTTCCAGCAATCTGGAAGGAATCCTTTATTGTTCCGTTATATAAAAAAGGTAACAAAGCTGACATATCTAATTATAGAGGTATTGCCAAACTTTCTGCAATCCCAAAGTTGTTTGAAAAAATGCTCACTTCTACCCTTTATCACTACTGCAAATCTATTATGTCTCCATGTCAACATGGTTTTATGAAGAATAGATCACCAACTACTAACTTGCTTGAATTTACATCTTTAGTAAATCTTGGTTTTAACGAAAAATGTCAAACTGATGTTATTTATACTGACTTCAGCAAAGCGTTTGATTCCGTTAATCATGGTTTGCTTTTACTTAAGCTAGACCTTTTAGGTTTCCCGCAAGATCTTCTTTGCTGGATTTCTTCATATTTAAGAAATAGAGTTCAGCGAGTGTTATTTAAATCAACTCTTTCTTGTCCGGTTGATGTCACTTCTGGTGTTCCTCAAGGAAGTCATCTTGGCCCATTACTGTTTATCCTTTTTATAAACGATCTTCCTTCATCCTTGAATTACTCTCGTGTTCTGATGTATGCTGATGACGTCAAACTATGCCTCTCATTTAATGACATCCTTTCGCAAGTCAGATTGCAAGATGATCTAACATCACTTCATTCATGGTGTTCATGCAATCTTCTTCAGCTTAACTGCGCAAAATGCATGTTTATGACTTTTCATCGCCTGAAACCTCATCTTCTTTCTTACACGATTGACAACAATTCATTAGCGCGTGTCTCTACCTTCAGTGACCTCGGAGTCATTTTTGACCCTAAACTGAGCTTTAACCATCACATTTCTTCAACTGTTAATAAAGCTAAAAGTATTTTTGGTTTTATTAAAAGATGGTCTAAAGAATTTAACGATCCCTACGTTACAAAGCTTCTTTTTATCTCTCTAGTCCACCCAGTACTCGAGTACTGTTCGTGCGTCTGGAGCCCTCAATACAAAGTACATCAAGACCGTATTGAGTCGGTACAGAAGCAATTCCTTCTTTTTGCACTTCGGGGCTTAAATTGGAACCCTAGTGTACGTTTGCCTTCTTACTCAAGCAGGCTTCTTCTTATAGATCTTTCTTCGTTGAGTAATCGCCGAATTTCTTTAGGAATAAGCTTTCTTCATAAACTTATTACTGGTATTGTTGACTCACCAAGGCTTTTGAGTCAACTTAGTTTCTGTGTCCCTAGTCGTACCACTAGGAATTTTGTTCCTCTTTCTTGAGGTAGGTGCACAACTAACTTTGCCTCACATGATCCATTTCGTGTATTATGTGATAATTATAACAAAATTTACCACATCCTTTCTCCTGAGATTTCGCCCACCGCTATCAACGCTCTGGTCTTGCAACACCTACGATTCTCCATGCACCGTGACTGAATCTGGACGCACAATTTTGGATGGGGTGTCTAATATCTGTCTCTGACCACACATGCTGTGAATAGGGGCATAGCTATTTAGCAAATAAACTTCCCCCACCGGGTCTGAGACAGATTTAAATTCTTTTTACTTAATTAGTTGTAAGTATTTTGTCATAATTAAATTAAATAAATTAAATTAAATTAAATAAACACTAGTTAACTTTCTCTATATAAGTAATATGTGTAAAAAGTACACAAGAGTTTCATACATATTAACACTTTACACCAATACAATTAACACCAAAGCACATCAACATTGATGTGCCTACTGATACGTATCAAATTCGACAACAACCACAAGAAAAATGACGTCATTCAGGGGATGTTATTGTAGAATGTGATGGGGACCAATAGTCGCATCAAGAACTGATGTGCCTTGATATGAAAATTAATAATGGTCACTCTAGACATTTTCTGACAGTGTTGCCAATCTTTTCCTAGTGCTTCTAAGTTTTTTTTGTGTTTTTCCACCTGTCGCATCACTAAACAGCAGCTGATGGCACAAAACATTGTTAAGTAAACCATAAATTGCTAATTTTTTTAAAAGCATTTAATAAAAAATGTATCAGGAATGAAAAAGGGAATTGCAAGAATTATTTGCATATGTTGCAAAATGTTCTAAATCATGTATTTTTCACAAACTTTTAGAAAAAACAGCTGTTTGTGATGCAAAATATCCGGTGTAAACGAAAAACCCCATCAACGTGATGTACTTTGGTGTAAATTGCATATTACATGCTATAGAAATTTTAATATTCAATTTAATATGTTTAATAAGTTTCGGTTTCGGTTACGGTTTCCTACTAGACAGACACTACCAATCTTTGGGTTTTTGATCTATAAATTCATCTCGAAAATGTTAACGTTAATTTCGTTAATTCCGATATATGGCTAAATCAACTCGTTTTGTCAAGCTGATCAAGAATATATATACTTTGTGGGATCTCCGATGTCTCCTTTTGTGTGAATGAAATAAGCTTAAAATGCAGAACCAAAGAAAGGGGGTTAAAAGAATAAACACGTTGTTGCTGCATTCATACACATTAGATCTCTATTACCTACTCACTTAATTTCAAAAAACAAAATTATATAAGTAAAAACCAGAAAAAAGTTAATTTTGATTATGCTGAAAATGTAATACTCTTCACGCTCATGTGCATGAGCATGCAGAAATATTATATTAATGACTAGCGTACTCGACCCAGCCCCGCACGGGTTGCATCCAACCGAACGGCGACAAATGCCACATATCAGATATGCTACCTTTCATTGCATCATCATATTCTCCCTGTCACAGTTTGAGTATCAACAAAGAACACAGTTTGAGTGGTACTATACAATTTTGTATTTTTTAAATTTGGGTTTGTATGGGAGGTACACTGCTGGTAACGCTAGGATCTTGAAATCTGCAAGGTTGGTGAAAATATATCAGAAACTTATAGTGTCCAAATTTCAGTTTGATAAATTAAATTTCGAATAAATGTCGCTTACATGTTTTTCGCGGTTAGGGCTTAATATATACTTTATGGGGTCTGCGGTGTCTGCTTCTAAGTGTTACTAACTTCATGACAAACTTATAATATTATTCACTCCCGTGAAGAGTATAATGAAATGGTTTACTTGTGTAAACATAATGATGATTTTGTTCAACAAATTAACATGATGATGATAATGATTAACAAAAAGTAAAGGAACAACAAAAAACATAGCCAAAAGGAATATAATTTTTATATACGTAAAACAACAATAAAAGCAAAAACAACAAGTGAAACGAAAATTTTTACAGTCAAAAAAGGCAAAATGGCGACGCTTCCCACTCCACCCACCACAATGTTACACAGTCCTAACTCAACGTAGCCAATTCTTTGATCCTTTAACTACCGAGTGGTGTAATTATATTTTGGACGTGGGCAAAAGTTTTGCAACTACAATACCAAACTTTATATCCATTTTTCCTATCATCAGTTTTTTTTTAATTACCCACTGGTATTTAAAACAAAGACGTATTCACGTCAAAAACAAAAACAATAATCAATAATATTTCTCAACATTCGGTCGTCTTCTACTTGTGAGTATTTCTATTTCTTTTACAATTTTAAACCATGTCAATACGAGAACTGAAAGCAGTGTGGCAGTGCTTTAATTGCTTTAATTATTTAAAAAAAATTCCGGTTTATTTTCCAAAAATTTCAATATGATTTGTTATAGAGGCAAAAGAAATACTTATCTACCTAACACTGTTAAAGAGATAGAGAACACTGACGGATGGACGGACAGCGTAGGCTTAGTAATAGGGTCCCGTTGGCACCCTTTGGGTACGAAACCCTAAAAATAAAAATAAGTTCAAAATAAGATAAAATACATAAATGTAAAATAAATGAAAGAATAAGGTAGAACAAAGCCTCAGTAGAGAGATTATTGATAGGGCCCATTCACTGTAAACTGTACTTTGTGTGAAGTGATTACATTACGGACAGCAGTGATTACATCTATACGAGGAGGTTAGATTCGACCCGAACTGCAGAAACAACCGTCCAGAGGGCTGACTGACTAATAAAATGCTATGTTTCCCCATAGCGTCTGGTGTCGTGACGGTTATTCCAATGAAGAAAAACATCCATAAGAGTTATGTATCCCTGCAGTATGAAGGGATTGACTTGTCCTGAGCTAGTCTCTTTTTCGCCACCATGGGCGAAAGCCAATTCCCTAGTACATGTATCTTAGTGGCGTATTTAATATGGCGATGTCATTGGACGGAGTCAATTGCCACCGCATAGCATACAATTTCACTACGTTGGGCCTTTCCCTTTTATATTAGTTTTGTGCCAGTCCCATTTTTACTAGTTTTGCGCCAGTCCCATTTCGAATAAATATAAATTCTTTCATTCCCATTTCAAAAACAATGATTTCATAAGTTTAATTCATTCAATACTATACAACTCACTAAAATCAATACAAAATATGAAGAAAAGAAACACAAATTTACAATTTTTAAAAGTCTAATAAATGGGTTAACTGTTACCATCATTCCCGATGGATTCTTCTTCTTTTTTGGTCTTTTTTCCTTTGATAATCACAACTAGAATTAAAAGAAAACACAAAAAATATATAAACATATTCACTTCTTCGCTATTTTACTTACCTTTCCTTTTAATATGCTTGTTTATTCCTTTTTTGGTGTTTTTTCCTTTGATAATCACAACTAGAATTTAAAGAAAACACAATAATTATATAAACAAATTCACTTTTTCACTATTTTACTTACTTTGTATAACGCCGACAGCAAATACGAAGACAGTAGTCTTTTGGGTTTTTTCCATATATGCATATGAACGTTCACTGAACTTTGACTCTCAATTGTTCTCTGTTACTGGCTCGCCTCAGCTTACCAGGTGACTAGGAAATTGCTAGCACAAAAGGGACCGATCAATAACTAGCGAAAAGGGCACAATTGCCACCGAGCATACTGCAGGGATGTTTGTGAAATATACATGTGTATGTTAGCATACACATACAAATATACATATTTCAATTATTATTATCTTGGATGATGCTGTTGTTGCTGTTGTTATTGGAACTCTTTCAGTCCAAATAGCAAGGAATCTGCTACAATACTAGTATGATACGTTACTAGGTACACAAACAGGTAAAACAAGTATTTCTTAGTGATGAGTGATATTATGTACTTAGTGTAGACTTTGTTGTAATTGCTTTTGTTATATTGAAGTTACTTAGTATTAGTTTGGCGAAAAATAGCAGAAACAACACAAACTACTTCGTAATTATCAATGACAATTAAGCAAATACATACTTATAATACTTTAAGAAAAAACACATTAAATCAATATAGTACAACATAAGTACATACCAGAGATGTGCATGAACACACAAAAAAACATTTTAAAAAATTTGGGCACCTTTCAATAAATAAACAACAAGATATGGAAGTATGGTCGCGATTAAACAAAAAACAGCCCTTATTAATTTCTATTGCTTTGTAAAATTAGATAGGTTTGTGCGGGACTGCTACGGCATTGGTTATCTTTGTGAGAGGATTGTTCTTTTTTTTTTGAGATCGCATTTCCAGAGAAACGCATTTAAATTTTTCAATTTACATACAAATTGGCTAATTATAGAAAAAATATTGTTCTCTCATGCGGAGGACAGTCTTGAAGTAAATTAGCGATATGTTATTGTTAATTTCATGAAAGGTGCGCTCATTTTTTAAAATGTTATTTTTTCGTGTTCATGCACATCTCTGCTATATATACTTATGTACGCAGCGCTTTTTCTTCAGCAAAAAATAAATTGAAAATGGAAAAACGCAAAAACTAATGTACAATATATAGGACAAATAATATGAACATATCTGGGGATGATAATAGAAGGCAATTGAAGAACTTTAAATAGAAAAGGAGAACTTTCGAAAAAAAAAGGGAAATGGAGCTTAAAGAGAAGCAAAAGATTTCCTATAATATACACTCCGTTTCACTCGAATAGCCCACATTACAAAGTGTTCTTCACTTTGACAAAAAACAAGTTAACGGTATTATTTTTTGCTTTATTAATAAATATGTACAAAAATTTTTGAAAATTATGTTGAAAAAGAAAAAATTAAAAATTATGTATATTATTTTATTTCACTTGAATAGCACATACATAAGTGTTTAGACTTCATTTCAGGGGTTTATTATTAGTTGCATGATTTGAGAAAGTTAAATCGTTTTCACAACCGAGTCGGTGGAATTATGATTTGGGGTAATGTATACTATTATTACACCTTGGAACTTCAATTTTTATCGCCAAACATGAGCTCTAAATCTTGCCAAGCAATTCTACAAAAGCCTTTCCCATCAATTGACAAAACTTTTTGGCCCTTTGCCATTGATTTTATAATACCTATATACACTGACCGTGTGATTAAATCGTGGATCGAGTCGAAAATTGACACATTTTTGAACTGGCCCTTAACACAATAGATAATGTTTACGGGTAGCTAGTTAGATAAAGTTATGAGTCTGGAAAGCAGTGTTCAACAAAATTGAACTTTTTACAGCCATCAAACCAGTCTGGGCTTTAATTTCGATAGACTTAATAAACAGCTTGTATGACTCAATATTACATTATGTTACAGTTTGAGTATCAACAAAGAACACAGTTTGAGTATCAAATATGAGCACAGTTTGAGTGGCACTTTATTGTACAATTTTACTCTTTATAAGTTTGTCATTTAATGTGGGTTTGTATAGGAGATGCCCCTCCTGATAACCCTAGGATCATGAAATTTACATGGTGGATGGCCATACATACATCGATACGTCAAAAAACAAAAAACTTATTCTAATAAGAACTGTAATTTAAAGGGAGTTTGTATGTCGGCTGATTCCGACAAATGAACTGCGTATGGTAAAAAGAAACCTATGTGCAAAATTTCAGCTCTCTAGCTCAAAAACTGAGGGACTAGTTTTCATACATACAGACGGATAGCCGGACATGGCTAAATCAACTTGTCCCATCGAGCTGATCACAAATATATATACTTTATGTGGTCTACGATGTCTCCTTCTGTGTGTTACAAACTTATAATTCTATTCACTCCAGTGAAGAGTATAAAAACGTAGTACGCAGATTCTGGACCTGAAACGCAGTACAAATCTGCGAAATGTGCAGTATGGATACGAGCATTATTCATTCATAAAAGCAGTGTAATGTACATTAAAGTTAAATTTGGCTATTCAAGTGAAACAAAAATATATACGTAATTTTTAATTGTTTTTTCCTTTTCAACATAATTTTCGAAAAGGGTTGAACAAATTTTATTTTTTTTTTAGTTATTATAAATGCTTAAATATTTCCAAAATGAAAATAAAGCAAAAAAAGTAATACCGTTAACTGGTTTTTTGTCAAAGTAAAAATTATGTGAAGAACATTTTGTAATGTGGGCCATTCAAGTGAAACGGAGTGTATAACACAGTCACGCAAATATATACATGTGTACATATGTATGTATGTTATGTATGTAATTCTAGATAGTTTTCGTTCTACGAGTAAGAGATGAGCACAAAACACATAAACAAACAAAAAAAATAGATACACACACGCTCACACAGAAACACACAGATGCAAGGACAAAACACTTTGAGTTTAGATAGTGGCAAATACCTGTGAGCACTCATGCGTAATTTCCACCTGGAGGCAAAAGCAAAGACAAAACTGAATTGAAGTAATGTATGTATACATACATATATGTATGAATGTTCATCAGAGATGTCCATAAACACGAAAAAATAACGTTAAAAAATTTGTGCACTTTTCATGAAAAAAACCACAACATCATGTGCGTAGGGATCAGTGATGCTATCAACCTATCACAAAAACAGGACAGACCGACCTCAAAACTGGGAAAAAAGGGACAAAAAATATTTAAAAAAGGACAGAAAACAGGACAAAAGTTTTTGCCTTATTATTTTTATTTTTATTAATTTTAAAGTTATAATTTTTTTTTTATATTAAATGAGTTATGCCTCATCTATGAGGTCATAATCCTCTTCTTTTAAGGCACTACTGTAGGAGGCACTAGTGCCAATCATGTTGAGATATTTATCTGGAACCTCATAAGTGTAACCTACCTATAATATAATTAGTAATGCTTACATCCGTCGTCTCATCGATTAGCAGACTGTATTTTGCATCACCAATATCTTTCCGAAGATCTTTAAAATGTTCGGCTAACACGTTTTTAATAACCTGTGTGCATTTCGTCCGGCGCAATTGCAATTGCGATGCGCCAAATTTTTGTTTGCACAAGTCACTTAAATGGGCGACTGGTTCAATCGCAGCATTCTGGGCAATGAACATTGCTAGCGCCGCATCCTGGACAGCAGTTTCGTTCCTTGGTTTAGGTGGGAACGATAATTTATTTGGCTGTGCGAATGGCTGGGCATTAACCACATGTTTTTTTGTGGCCATGTGCGCACGTATTTGATCAATTTTAGAGTTAATCCCACACTTACAAAACTTGCAGTAAGCCTTATTGGTATCTTTTGGATCGCGGCTCACACAACTTTTTAAATCAGGCTGATTTAGCCACGACTCGCGAAATTTTTGTTTATATATTTCTTTCGGCATGTTTGTTTGTTTATGTTATGTTCGGGTCATGTGCCGTTTTCGGCATGTGATCAGCCACAATGGTAAGTTATGGTATTAGTGATGAGCACAACCCAATACATGCTCGACTATTTCTATTATTTGCGTAATTTTAGCATATTCACAGAATTTGAAAAAAAAAAATTAAATAATACATTAAAACTAAAAAAGGATAGATTTCCGGATAGCGGATGTTTGACTTATTTCTCCGGATAGGTCAGTTAAAAAAAGGACAGATCTGTCCGGAAAAAGGCTAAAATGGCATCCCTACTAGGGATTACGAGATATAAAGTACGGTCGAACTCTCATAAAAAAAAGGCAACCCTCTCACAAAGATGTTTGTTTTTGAGACAATGATTTAGCCCGTATTTCGCTTACGGGGGAGGCAAGAAAAGACGAATAATATGCGCACTAAAAATAAAAGTAATCTTCGAGGTTCTTTATAAATCATCGTATTATCATTTGAAGATACAGCAATTGACCTTCGAATCAATTTTAATAAGTAATAAAATATGAAATATCTGAAATAACTTTTAAGCAAATGTATGTATGTTTATATGTATGTACATAAGTATGTATTGTATGTTAAGAATAAAATCACACATTATTTCATATTATTACGGAAAAAAGGCTTATAATTACCAAAAAAGGGAATAAAAAATGTAGAAATAAGAACAACAGGTTTATAGCTTAAACAAAAGAAAGCACAGCAAAAACAAACTAAGGACAGCAACAATAATAATAACGAAATGACTTCGTTCTCATTGATGAAAAGGTTAAAAACAAAAACAAATAAATGCTCTGCGTTGAATATTTCAATTTCAAAAGTGTTTTGTGACCGAAAAAACTTATGAAACTCAGGTAAAGTGTATAGAATTAAGGCTAAGAAAGGGAAGAGAAGGAGAATTTCTTATTTTCAAGAATTAAAAGAGGTGAAGAATCTAATACAAAATGAATTTAATAAAATTAAACTTGATCACTACCCACGTTTATGTCCAATTTCTTTGACTTTTTTATACACTTCACGGGAGTGAATAGCATTATAAGTTTGTCACGAAGTTTGTAACACACAGAAGGAGATATCGTAAACCACAAAAACGCGACTCACATCGTTGATTTACCCATGTCTGTCTGTATGTATTCAAACTATTCCCTCATTTTTTCTAGCTAGAGAGTTGTAATTTTGCACATAGGTTTTTTTTTACCATACGCTGCACATTTGTCGGAATCAGCTGAATCGGATCACTAGGGGGCTACCTACCACACAAGCCCTCATTTAAATTAATGTTCTCATTAGCAAAAGTTTATTGTTTTTTGACGTATCGAACTGAAATTTGGACACTTTAAGTTTTTGACCCATTTTCATAAAAGCCAATCAGCTGCGTTGGAATGGTTTGGTCGTCATTTATAGTGTTAAAAATTGATCTTAAACCAATTTGTTGATCGTATTTGGCGAAACGCAGTAAAAAAAAAAATTGGTCAAATTGGAATGTTAATAACGTATGACCAACTTTTCTCACTCACCTTTTGCAGTAAACCTCTCTCTCCAACACGATGTATACATTCAGGTGAGTGAGAGTGAAGTTTATTTTTATTTGCAAGAACAGTATACGAAACAACAAAACAACAAAAGCAACAGAACACTGGAACACTGAACACAAAGCATTAGATGGCCAGCCTTCTACCTCTCTTTTATTACTCTCTTTATCTCATTCAATGTCAAAGTACAAAATTGTGATCCGCAGACATTTATAATGGTTACGTATATATGTATGTTAAGTATACACAGCAGTCAGTGAGAGCACAAACATACACATAAGCAATCATACAAATCTTAGCTGTAAATTTTTTTACACCGTCGCGTACAGGTGCTTGTTCGCCGTCTTCATATTGAACTTAATTGTTCGTGTTCATTGTGGATTCGTTAGTTCATTCGTGTTTTATACCCTGTACCTTTAAAAATATAAAAGAGTATATTTAGTTTGTGCAAAAACCGGTTTGCATACATTCATATACAACAAAACACACGGAACAAAGCGAGTTAGACTCCATAATGTGTATATATGTACATACATAGATATGATCAGCGTGAGATAAATCAATCTCTTTCCATGTCCGTCTGTATCTTCGCCCGGAAACTATAAGAAGTATGAACTGATAATTCGATATGAAGACTTGATTGAATCTGAAACAGACTAAATACATAAGTATATTTTTTGACACTCAAAATTTACAATTGTGCAGTAAATAGTGAAAATATATGTTGATATGTAAACATTTTTTCGTCAGAACCTTCCCTATCTTGCCTTAATAACACTATAGAAAAGCACTTACAACATAAACATTTTTTGTAATATCAGCTTAAAATTTAAGGTTGCATTGCTCTTATGACCACATTGTAACTCCGCAAATCGATTGGGTGCAATGCACACAAACCAAACAACTTAAAAATTAAAAGTTGACCAAGCAAAAATCGCTAAAATTTCTTTTATTGACTCTGTAAGATTTGGGGCTGTTCATGTTTGTTTAAAATTTTTGCCGAGCCCATACTCACACTTATTTGAGGATTAAAAAAGATTAGAAAACTCAAAATTTTAAATTCGGTATAATTGTTTACATTAAAAGTCTTCTATTACATTTATTTACAAGATTACCACTCTTTTGACCTTTCTTTAATTCTAAAAATACTTAATGCATATGTTCCCCAAAATACCTACAATCAATGCATGTCAATTGAAAATGCATGATAAGACATTGTGTATTTTGTCAAAAGTACAAAAATCATTTCAACCTTTATTGCTGCCAACATTTATTTTGTTTCATCATTTCCCATTACTATGCTTCGATGTTAATTTGCGGGTCTGGACGAAGGACACAACAGCCATGAACACCCCCCTTCTTGTAACTTTAAGCTAGCTTTAAGTATACAAAATATAATAAATAATAATAATTATAATTTTGGGGTACAGGGTATCCCATATCAAGCCACCCGACTATACCGTACTAACTTCTTTATAGATATTTTTAATTATATATGGATGTAAATGTATGATCGCTCTTGCATGATGTATGTATTGTATGAGCATGCAAAGCCATTCGCCCTTATGCACGTATGTGTGTGTGCGTGCGCGAATTCGCCATAATAGCGGAGACAATATAAGTTAGTCTAATATGTTTTTTAATCGTGTGCCCTATCACTCTCTTGCACATATACATATATGCAATACTTACTTTTTTTCTTATCTTATTGTGTTACTAATTAAAGTTACTTAGGCTTCTGTGTTTTCTCTAACTCGATGTTTTCTCTTTCTTTCACATGCATAATAACAGCCACAACGCGGTGCAAATGTTTTTTCATATTAATTCCCATGCTCGAGTACTTACATACATACTAACATATATGTATGTATTTCTATTACCGGTCAACTGAATAGACTCAAAGGATTTAGTAGACTTAAGTTTGTCAAGAAGTTGGTAAAACTCAGAAGGATACAGCGGAGACCCCATAAAGTGTATATATTCTTCATCAGGTCGATGAGACGAGTTGTTTTAGTGGACCACTAGGGGGGTACCTCCCATACAAACCATCATTTAAATTAATGTTCTCATTAGAAAAAGTTTATTGTTTTTTGACGTATCGAACTGAAATTTGGACACTTTAAGTTTTTGACCCATATTCATCAATCGTGTAAATTTCATGATCCTAGGGGTACCGGGACCTCATACAAATCCAAATTTTAAAAAGTACATACAAAACTGTATTGTGCCCGACAAACTGTACTCACATTTGATACTCAAATTATTTTCTTTGTTGATACTCAAACTGTGACATATTTGCTATCAGGCATTTGTCGCCGTTCTGTTGGATGCCACTCGGAGGAGCGTGAATATTATTATATCTTTGGCATAGCCAATGATAACCTTCTTTCTGTTTTTAATTTTTAAAAGCCAACCAGCTGCGTTGAAATGGTTTGTTCATCAGTTATGGTGTTAAAAATTGATCTCAAACCAATTTGTTGATCGTATTTGGCGAAACGCAGTCAAAAAAATTGGTCAAATTGGAATGTTAATAACGTATGACCAACTTTGCTCACTCACCTTTTGCAGTAAACCTCTCTCTCCAACACGATGTATACATTCAGGTGAGTGAGAGTGAAGTTTATTTTTATTTGCAAGAACAGTATACGAAACAACAAAACAACAAAAGCAACAGAACACTGGAACACTGAACACAAAGCATTAGATGGCCAGCCTTCTACCTCTCTTTTATTACTCTCTTTATCTCATTCAATGTCAAAGTACAAAATTGTGATCCGCAGACATTTATAATGGTTACGTATATATGTATGTTAAGTATACACAGCAGTCAGTGAGAGCACAAACATACACATAAGCAATCATACAAATCTTAGCTGTAAATTTTTTTACGCCGTCGCGCACAGGTGCTTGTTCGCCGTCTTCACATTGAACTTAATTGTTCGTGTTCATTGTGGATTCGTTAGTTCATTCGTGTTTTATACCCTGTACCTTTAAAAATATAAAAGAGTATATTTAGTTTGTGCAAAAACCGGTTTGCATACATTCATATACAACAAAACACACGGAACAAAGCGAGTTAGACTCCATAATGTGTATATATGTACATACATAGATATGATCAGCGTGAGATAAATCAATCTCTTTCCATGTCCGTCTGTATCTTCGCCCGGAAACTATAAGAAGTATGAACTGATAATTCGATATGAAGACTTGATTGAATCTGAAACAGACTAAATACATAAGTATATTTTTTGACACTCAAAATTTACAATTGTGCAGTAAATAGTGAAAATATATGTTGATATGTAAACATTTTTTCGTCAGAACCTTCCCTATCTTGCCTTAATAACACTATAGAAAAGCACTTACAACATAAACATTTTTTGTAATATCAGCTTAAAATTTAAGGTTGCATTGCTCTTATGACCACATTTTAACTCCGCAAATCGATTGGGTGCAATGCACACAAACCAAACAACTTAAAAATTAAAAGTTGACCAAGCAAAAATCGCTGATATTTCCTTTATTGACTCTGTAAGATTTGGGGCTGTTCATGTTTGTTTAAAATTTTTGCCGAGCCCATACTCACACTTATTTGAGGATTTGAAAAGTTTAGAAAACTCAAAATTTTAAATTCGGTATAATTGTTTACATTAAAAGTCTTCTATTACATTTATTTACAAGATTACCACTCTTTTGACCTTTCTTTAATTCTAAAAATACTTAATGCATATGTTCCCCAAAATACCTACAATCAATGCATGTCAATTGAAAATGCATGATAAGACATTGTGTATTTTGTCAAAAGTACAAAAATCATTTCAACCTTTATTGCTGCCAACATTTATTTTGTTTCATCATTTCCCATTACTATGCTTCGATGTTAATTTGCGGGTCTGGACGAAGGACACAACAGCCATGAACACCCCCCTTCTTGTAACTTTAAGCTAGCTTTAAGTATACAAAATATAATAAATAATAATAATTATAATTTTGGGGTACAGGGTATCCCATATCAAGCCACCCGACTATACCGTACTAACTTCTTTATAGATATTTTTAATTATATATGGATGTAAATGTATGATCGCTCTTGCATGATGTATGTATTGTATGAGCATGCAAAGCCATTCGCCCTTATGCACGTATGTGTGTGTGCGTGCGCGAATTCGCCATAATAGCGGAGACAATATAAGTTAGTCTAATATGTTTTTTAATCGTGTGCCCTATCACTCTCTTGCACATATACATATATGCAATACTTACTTTTTTTCTTATCTTATTGTGTTACTAATTAAAGTTACTTAGGCTTCTGTGTTTTCTCTAACTCGATGTTTTCTCTTTCTTTCACATGCATAATAACAGCCACAACGCGGTGCAAATGTTTTTTCATATTAATTCCCATGCTCGAGTACTTACATACATACTAACATATATGTATGTATTTCTATTACCGGTCAACTGAATAGACTCAAAGGATTTAGTAGACTTAAGTTTGTCAAGAAGTTGGTAAAACTCAGAAGGATACAGCGGAGACCCCATAAAGTGTATATATTCTTCATCAGGTCGATGAGACGAGTTGTTTTAGTGGACCACTAGGGGGGTACCTCCCATACAAACCATCATTTAAATTAATGTTCTCATTAGAAAAAGTTTATTGTTTTTTGACGTATCGAACTGAAATTTGGACACTTTAAGTTTTTGACCCATATTCATCAATCGTGTAAATTTCATGATCCTAGGGGTACCGGGACCTCATACAAATCCAAATTTTAAAAAGTACATACAAAACTGTATTGTGCCCGACAAACTGTACTCACATTTGATACTCAAATTATTTTCTTTGTTGATACTCAAACTGTGACATATTTGCTATCAGGCATTTGTCGCCGTTCTGTTGGATGCCACTCGGAGGAGCGTGAATATTATTATATCTTTGGCATAGCCAATGATAACCTTCTTTCTGTTTTTAATTTTTAAAAGCCAACCAGCTGCGTTGAAATGGTTTGTTCATCAGTTATGGTGTTAAAAATTGATCTCAAACCAATTTGTTGATCGTATTTGGCGAAACGCAGTCAAAAAAATTGGTCAAATTGGAATGTTAATAACGTATGACCAACTTTGCTCACTCACCTTTTGCAGTAAACCTCTCTCTCCAACACGATGTATACATTCAGGTGAGTGAGAGTGAAGTTTATTTTTATTTGCAAGAACAGTATACGAAACAACAAAACAACAAAAGCAACAGAACACTGGAACACTGAACACAAAGCATTAGATGGCCAGCCTTCTACCTCTCTTTTATTACTCTCTTTATCTCATTCAATGTCAAAGTACAAAATTGTGATCCGCAGACATTTATAATGGTTACGTATATATGTATGTTAAGTATACACAGCAGTCAGTGAGAGCACAAACATACACATAAGCAATCATACAAATCTTAGCTGTAAATTTTTTTACGCCGTCGCGCACAGGTGCTTGTTCGCCGTCTTCACATTGAACTTAATTGTTCGTGTTCATTGTGGATTCGTTAGTTCATTCGTGTTTTATACCCTGTACCTTTAAAAATATAAAAGAGTATATTTAGTTTGTGCAAAAACCGGTATGCACATACATACATATACAATAAAACACACGGTACAAAGCGAGTTAGACTCCATAATGTGTATATATGTACATACATAGATATGATCGGCGTGAGATAAATCAATCTCTTTCCATGTCCGTCTGTATCTTCGCCCGGAAACTATAAGAAGTATGAACTTATAATTCGATATGAAGACTTGATTGAATCTGAAACAGACTAAATACATAAGTATATTTTTTGACACTCAAAAATTACAATTGTGCAGTAAATAGTGAAAATATATGTTGATATGTATATATTTTTTCATCAGAACCATCTTGCCTTAATAACACTATAGAAAAGCACTTACAACATAAACATTTTTTGTAATATCAGCTTAAAATTTAAGGTTGCATTGCTCTTATGACCACATTTTAACTCCGCAAATCGATTGGGTGCAATGCACACAAACCAAACAACTTAAAAATTAAAAGTTGACCAAGCAAAAATCGCTGATATTTCCTTTATTGACTCTGTAAGATTTGGGGCTGTTCATGTTTGTTTAAAATTTTTGCCGAGCCCATACTCACACTTATTTGAGGATTAAAAAAGATTAGAAAACTCAAAATTTTAAATTCGGTATAATTGTTTACATTAAAAGTCTTCTATTACATTTATTTACAAGATTACCACTCTTTTGACCTTTCTTTAATTCTAAAAATACTTAATGCATATGTTCCCCAAAATACCTACAATCAATGCATGTCAATTGAAAATGCATGATAAGACATTGGGTATTTTGTCAAAAGTACAAAAATCATTTCAACCTTTATTGCTGCCAACATTTATTTTGTTTCATCATTTCCCATTACTATGCTTCGATGTTAATTTGCGGGTCTGGACGAAGGACACAGCAGCCATGACCACCCCCGTTCTTGTAACTTTAAGCTAGCTTTAAGTATACAAGATATAATAAATAATAATAATTATTATTTTGGGGTACAGGGTATCCCATATCAAGCCACCCGACTTTACCATACTAACTTCTTTATAGATATTTTTAATTATATATGGATGTACATGTATGATCGCTCTTGCATGATGTATGTATTGTATGAGCATGCAAAGCCATTCGCCCTTATGTACGTATGTGTGTGTGCGTGCGTGAGTTCGCCATAATAGCAGAGACAATGTAAGTCAGTCTAATATGCTTTTTAATCGTATGCTCTATCACCTTCTCGCACATATACATTTATACAATACTTACTTTTTTTCTTACTGTGTTACTAATTAAAGTTACTAAGGCTTCCGTTTTTTCTCTAACTCGATGTTTTCTCTTTCTTTCACATGCATAATAACAGCCACAACGCGGTGCAAATGTTTTTTCATATTAATTCCCATGCTCGAGTACTTACATACATACTTACATATATACATACTTAAATATTAACCGGTCAACTAAATAGACTCAAAATATTTAGTAGACTTAAGCGGGACCCCATAAAGTGTATATATTCTTCATCAGGTCGATGAGACGAGTTGTTTTAGCCATCTCCGTCTGTCCATCTGTATGTATGCAAAATAGTACCTCAGTTTTTGTGCTAGAGAACTCAAATTAAAGTTTTCTTTTTACCATACGCTGCAGCCGAATCGGACCAGTATATAGTTTTCGCTGCTATAAGGTAACAATTCAAAAACCAAATAAAAATTTTGAAGTTCAAATCAACTACACAGGCTCTTATATGATCAAACTAATCAAATGTAAATTTGTTGTGTTATGATGCTAAAAATAGCATGACCCCATTTAAATTAATGTTCTTATTAGAAAAAGTTTTTTGTATTTTGACTTATGGAACTTAAATTTGGATACTATAAGTTTCTATCCATTTTCATCAACCATGTATATTTCAAGATCCTAGGGTTACCAGGAAGGGCACCTCCCATACAAACCCAAATTAAATGACAAACTTATAAAGAGTAAAAGTACAATAAAAGTACAGTACCACTCAAACTATGCTCATATTTGATACTCAAACTGTGTTTTTTGTTGATTATAATACTGTAACAGAATATAATGATGCTAAGAAAGGAAGGTTGGATGCATCCCGGAGGAGCGTAAAGAGTATTACATCTTTGGCAATAGCCATTGATAACCTTCTTTCTAGTTTGTATTTATTTTAAAACTAGCTGTGCCCCCGACTTCGAACGCGTGGTATTCGAAATATGTTTGTAATAGCGCGTATTTTGTTATCTTTTTCCCTAATTATGAGGTCTTTAATGTTGCCCCGCAGCTAAAGAGGAAAACATTCGGAAATCAGCCAAAAAGTAGGCAAGAGAATTAAAAATATGAATATCTTTTGATTTAGTAGTTCGATTTCGATAAAATGAATGCTACATAATACACGAAGCTTAGTACAATACACCAGTCAAACCTGCATTCATATAGGTTAAGCCGTTTCTGAGATTAGCGTGCACAGGCACGAAAAGGCTTACGATTTTATATATATACAGAAGATATAGATTTCACTTAAAGTTTTAGTTGGGAAAAAAGTACCAAGATCTGTAATTTATTGTTTTGCTCACTAAACTGCATTTAATAAATTCAACATCTTAGTTGAGTTTAGAATTAATTTGTATTTTACAAAAACGTATCTGATTTGTTAAAATAAAGTACAAATGTTATTCATAAATGTCTGATTTTTTAAATTTGTTAATGTGTAAATGTATATAACGTGATTAGTTTAACAAGAAGTTTCAATAATCTCATTGGTGAAAGGTGGCATGTCTGCATATTGTGCACGAGTTCAAAAGGTCACAAAATAAAAGAAGAAGATTAAAATTTTAAAAAGAGCAATTTGTTAGCAAAAACTGGAAGAAATTGTAAATTATACAAGGTGGCGCAAAAGAAGTCATCCGATGTTGTTTGACTCTTATTTTTTTTCTAAATGAAAAACTTCGATTCTGATTTGATTTTTGATTATGTTTATTTAGACCTTTAGAATTAATTGTGTTAAGTCGAGAAGATGATATCGGACAAATGGGCGCCGTCACAATTGATTGCCATACGGGCTCGTTTTATGGCATTTTCCATCACTTCGGCGAGCGTTTCGGGCAATAAATTCTCGCATTCGTGTCGGATATTTTCCTTGAGGGCTTCCAAGGTCTCAGGCTTGTTGATGTAAACACGGGACTTCAAAAAACCCCATAAAAAGAAGTCCGGGACCGTTAAATCAGGCGATCTGGTGGGCCAGTGCAAATCGCCAAAACGCGAAATTAAGCGACCCGGAAACGCGTCCTTCAGAATGTCGGTTGTGGCTTGTGCAGTGTGTGCTGTTGCTCCGTCCTGTTGGAACCACATGTCCACCAGTCCTAATTCGTCCAGTTCGGGCAGAAAAAACTCGGTCAACATTGCCCTATAGCGCGCACCGTCCACTGTTGTCGTTTGACCCGCGGCGTTCTCGAAAAAAAATGGCCCGATGACTCCTCCAGCGTGAACAGCGCACCACGCAGTCACTTTGAGCGGGTGTAATGGCTCCTCGTGCATCACTCGCGGATTTTCGGTTCCCCAGAAGCGATAATTTTGCTTGTTCACGTACCCGCTGAGGTGAAAATGAGCCTCATCGCTCATTATGATTTTGGTCGAAAAATCGTCCACTTCGGTGTCGAGATTGAGGATAGCTTGGGCATAAGTTACGCGCGTTTGGCGGTCGGCAGGCAGCAGCTGATGCACGGACTGAACTTTGTAGGGGAATATGTTCAAATCTTTCACCAAAATTCGTTGCAGGGACCGCCGGCTGAGGCCCAATTGCGTGGCACGTCGTCTGGTCGATGTTTCGGGGCTCATTTCGACGTCCTCGGCTACAGCGGCGATATTCACGGCAGAACGGGCGCTCCGGGGCCGGCCACTCTTGGCAACGTCTCGTGTGGTCCCATACTCTTCAAGGTTAGTGGCTAAACGGCGCAGTGTTTGCGCAGTCGGTGTCGGACGGCGGGGAAATCGGCGACGGAATTCACGCTGCGCCAACACAACGGACGAATTGTTACGCAAAAAAATAGACACAATTATTCCGCGTTCTTGGGGAGTGTATCGCTCCATGGCTTATTCACTTGTATTCTGTATCTGTCTAGTCCACAAATGTCAAAACAGATTTGACATTGGCGGCCATTTGCAAAAATGAGAGCATCTTCCAATAGGGTGATTTCTTTTGCGTATACAGCATTGAAGGCGAATTCCCAGTCGCTGGATGAATTGATCTGCGATATACCATCAGTATTTTTGGAAGCTCTACAGTCCGTATAGTATGCTGCCTTTACAATTTGAAGTTTTAATTTTGTTCTTTACAGTTTGAACAAAACGCTCTGCTTTCCAAATTTGCGATGGTATCTTCTTAGGGTCTGCGTGCGTAACTTGACATGCCCTACAATGGAATAACATGTCCTCGATGTCTTCATCCATTTGGTGCCACCAACAATACACTCTTGCTAAGGTTTTCATTTTGGTTATACCAAAGTGTGCAATGTGTAATAATTTAGTATTCTTTGTCGAAATGAATGTCCGTTATGTAAGCTGAATTCTGTTATCGGAATCCCGAATCTGTCTTTACTTGCCACTCACGACCATATCTTAGACACTGTACCAAAACTTTAATTTCTTCGTCATTCTTTGTTGCCTCTCTCAAATCCATGACTGTTACGGGTAAGTTTTCGATAAGCTCATCTTCAATAATGTCAACCTCCTCGATGCATTCGTATTGTTCCTTATTCGGTAACCTTGATAATGCATCGGGATTCGCGTTTTCTTTTGATCGTTTGCAACGTATTTGAAAATCAATATGTTCTAGAAATATTTCGTAATGTTGCATCCGTGTGGCTTATCCCTTTGTTTGGTGAAAAAAATTTGCGTTATAGCCCTATTGTATGTGATTAAAATAAACTTTCTACCATATAAATATTGATAAAATTTACGTACCCCAAAAATTACTGCATACGCCTCCTTATCGATTTGACTGTAGCGTTGCTGTACTTTGTTGAATGTTTGCGATGCGAGCTATAGAGGTTTCTCAATGCCATTTTCGTACTCATGGCTCAATACAGCGCCAACGCCAATGGGACTAGCATCCACTGCTAACACTATTGGAACTTTCGGATCGTAATGTGTCATTGCTACTGTTGTTTGCATTTGCCTCTTAATTTCTCTGAATGCCTGTTCGCAACTTTCGTCAAACTCAAAGTTCACGTCGTCACGTAGAAGCTTCGATAGTGGGTAAACGGTGTTGGACTCAAAGTGACCTTATAATCGCCACATATGCGTATCGTTCCATTCCGTTTACGTACTACAACAATTGGTGTAGCCCACTCGCTTTGGTCTACTTTCACCAATAATCCAGCCGCTACTTCGCTTTCTAATTCTTTTTCCACTGTTTCCCACAATGGAAACGCTACACGTTTAGCTTTTAAAAATTTTAGCTTAGCTGTCGGCTTCAAATATAAGTGCGCTTGAACATTTGCTATTTTCCCCGCTGACAAGGAAAAAACACATGGAAATTCCTTTTTCATATTGACAAAATTTACATTTCGATTTATCAGTAATTTACTATTCAATATTTGCGTCCAATCTATTTTGACGTCACGCAGCCACTCTCGTCCTAACAGAGGTTTGCGGTTAGAGCGCACGACGTACAGTCTGGCGTTCACTTCCCTTTGTTCACAATTAAGTGCAAAGTTCATAAATCCTACACAATGCAAAGATTTTCCACAATAGCTTACCAATTCTGTATCTGATTTGTTTACTTTCACCATCGGAAAATGCTTCTTTTTGTCCTCTAAGTTGATAATTGAAATGGGCGATCCTGTGTCAATCTCAAAATCTATTTGTTGACCATTCTCCTTGCAGTCCACATTACTATGGCTCTTTTGGCATTTCGACCGTGCACATTGTTAATCTACATCAACTCCTCGATATCTTTGACTTCCTCTGTATCGGAATTTTCATCAATTTGATTCATTCGTTTCCTTTCTTTAAAACACACTTTTCTCAAATGTCCAATTTTACATCCTTACACCTGTATTCTTTAGGTATATGATTTTCATTTCCACACCGATAACACTTATTTGCAACCCTGATGATCGGTGCTGTTTCTCTTGCTTTTTCTTTGTTTGTAGATTATCAACACTACTGCTTGTCTTTGGTATGTATATGTGTATGCAGTTCTTCTCCACCCTTTTCAGCTACTTCGTATGCAATCGCCATGTTTGATGCTTCTTCTAATGTTATAGTCGATTTAGACAGGCCCTGCATCACGATGATACGCTTTGGTGTTTAGACAAGCCATTTCGTATCATTTAAAACTGTTTTTTGTTTTGAATGTGCATAAGAAGAAGAGAACGTTTGTTGAATTGAGACACAGTAAATAAGAAAAATAATAAGAAAACATTTTTAAAATGGATAATATATTATTTAAAGGAATTATTAACAATTGCAAGCACGCTGATACGTTTAAATACAAATTAAAAACACAAAAAGAGAAGAAGACTGACAATATCTAACCGGAAATGGCAAAAAACTTGGCCACACTATCAGACATTTCCCAGCCCTGGTCTGCATCAAAGACGCACAATGCATGATGCGACACAGACTCGCATCACATTCTACAACAACAACCCCTGAATGACGTCATTTTCCTTGTGGTTGTTGTCGATTGTGATGCGAGTCATTGGTCGCATCATGAGAGACTCGCATCATCGTCCTGTCTAAAACGGCTATTAATGTCTTTTTTTGAGCAGCCTACTTTGCAGTCTTTGATTCGTCAGCCCAAAAACTAATTGATTTCGCAAGGCCGTGTCGAGGTAGTTGCCGAAATTGCATTGTGCAGCCATACGTCGTAAAACCACTAAGTACTCCGCGCATGCTTCGCCTTCTTTCTGCGTACGCATGTTGAATCGGTAATTTGCCAATATTTCATTTGGCTTCCGGTCAAAATGCTCGTTCAACACATCCACAATATTGTTGAAATTGAGTTCTTCTGCCTTCCATGGTGCCACTTTATCGCAAAATATACCATAAGATGCTGCTCCCATATAATGCAGTAACATTTTTGGCTTCTTTAGCTGATCACATCCGTAGATTTCCATCGCCGTTTCTAGACGCGTCACCCAGTGAGTCGAATGCATCGAAATTGAAGAATGTTGTAGCCCTTCCTGCTCCTTCAACCTGCGTAGCCATTACACACACAAATAAAAATATTTTACGTTTTTATCCTCGTCGTCAATTGTTAGATCTTATATTGCATTCAGATAGAGCAGAACTCGAGTTCTGACAGAACTCACACGAGAACTCGAGTTCAAATTACAACAACCACAGGGATAATGAATGAAATTTGTAGTTGTTGTTGTAGCTCAGTACTCCAGTTCTCGTGCGAGTTCTGCCAGAACTCGCTGCTCTGACATGGTCAGTCTAAAAAGTGTTGGTAAAATTTGGACCATTTTAGGTGATGCCGATAGATGGCGGCAATGAGGAAAATACTAATAGTAATTATTTTTGTAATCTATTAACAAAATACATAGCAGGAATGAAAAAGGGAAATGCCAGAACTATGTGCATACACTGCAAAATGTTCTAAATAATGTATTTTTCACAAAATTTCAATTTTTATTTCTCACAATTGCCACAACGTTCCATTTATGTATTTGTGTGTGCAATGAAAACAAAACCTAAAACAGCTGCTCAGAACTCGCACCTCAGAACTTGGTGACAAAAAACGGGTAAACGGAACTCGCACAATCAGAACTCGCTGTCTGAACCCACTATTACTTTATTCACATTAAATTTTTCAACTAACTACTATAATACATATTTTCTACATAATTATTAATATAAGTTCAAAAGGTCACAAAATAAAAGAAGAAGAGTTAAATTGGAAAAAGGGCAATTTGTTAGCAAAAACTCGAAGAAATTGTAAATAATATATTATAATGTATAATACACAAATAGTGGAAAACATAGAACAGTGGACTTATTCGAGTGTTTTGGTCAACAAACAATTGATTTAAATGCATACGTTGAATTTGTATGCTTGCCAATCACACGAAATGCAAACAAAATCGATCAGCTTTTTAATCGAAAGTTAAATCATCGCGTTTTCTTGCACACTTAGGGTTTTTTTGGACGAAGTTGAATACGTCCGACATCAAAAACGTCGGTGTTTTCTAAATGGGAGTGTCCAACTCTGCCAATTTCCGAATTTTTATTTTCTACATGAAATATAAACAACTTTACATAAATTTGAAGAACGAATTGAGTTTAAATTTTGTTTCAAATATTTTTCTTACAGAAAGTGTGTGGGGTAGGTATAGAGGTGTCAAGCCGCTCCATGTTCTCATTAAATATTTCTTGCCCTATATTTTAACAACAAATTGCGTTTTACATTTTTTTTAAATATTTTTTTTACATTGAAAGTGGGTGGTTCTTAGAATCAGGGGACCGAGCTTTGATAGTGTTTCGTGTTTTTTCGGAAAATATATATAGATACGAATCACATTTATATTATTGACTAGTGAACCCTTCTTGCTATGCTACTTTGTAGTACATTGCGCAGCAATTGAATTACTTTTGAAAAATCAGATGTATCAATTATTAATATTAGCATAATTTTGTTGATGTATTTGACAAAGGTGACTTGATTGATTTTAAAATATGTCTCTAAGCTTTATATGCAAAATTTTATACACCCATTTCTCGAAAACAGCAAGTCCAAAGTTCAGGCTGTGCTCCAAAAAAAGCTTCATGTATTTCAGTAATTTGATTTTGAATCGAATGAGTGGCTTTTAATTGATGTATGTACAAAACAAACAAACTGAAAAAGTACGATTTTATTATATGTATAGGTAGATATAGATAGACTAGCTGACCCGGCAAACTTTTTTTTGCATTTAAAAAACTTCTTTTGAACTTGTTAGTAACGTTGTCCCGCCCGAATGTAAAACAATTTAAAAGGCGATTTTGAATATAAATCTGACATATAATAAAATCGGCTCGTTTACTCTTTCTGTTTGTCTGTAAGATGTGCAGGCTAATCTCAGAAACGGCTTAACTAAGCTAAACTTTGAGTAACATTTAGTGTTTGCTTCATTCTAATCGGTTCACAATTAATATGTTTTTTTTGGATTAAGTTTTTTCCAAAACTACGCACAAAGATTTTCGTACGTTTTTATGCTATGCTGCTTTTTGAATTTTGTTTTATTCCTTTCATTTATTGATAACTGAGTACGCGCAAGAGTAATGCGCTCTTCATTTCTCTTTCTGTATATATGAACGTAGTGGACAAAAAAGTGAGAGTTATGAATGAGAGCGATAGAGACAACAAAAAACAAATTTTTCTATAATGATGTTCACTGAGATCAGAAAGAGACCAAGAGAGTGTATTGTTGTTCTTATTGCATTTTTTTCTGAACAAACAAAATAGTTAAGTTAATTAAAATAGTGGGCGTAGTGTAGCAAGCCGGATTTGCTAGTATAATATATACCTGTCTACAATAACGCTTCTCTGGACATAACATTTGAAGTGGAATCTCCAGGAATGTGTGCTTATAAATTATTTCAATTGCTAATACGGGAAAGAGCCACGTATAACTGATCATGCGAAAAGAAATACTCAAATCTACGCCAGCTATCGAAAGAGTTTGTCCTTGTGGGTTATTGATTGTCATTGCAAAACATAAGCTCACTGGAAACTGAAGGCGTTTGAAATGAAATGGAAAATTATTGGGAATTATAGGAATCCGGGGTATGAAAACGATGTGTCCTTTGCCACAACATGTCAAAATCATTGCTTCAATAACATTTGGTTGTAAAGTTTTAACTTAAAATCTGGTGCCGTTACACAATTTAGGAGGACTTAAATGTCTTAAAAAGATAATACTCTTCATGGGAGTGAATTACGCCTTCCATACAAGCCCTCATTTAAATTAATGTTCTTATTAGAAAAAGTTTTTTGGTTTTTAACGCATCCATCCGAAATTTGTAAATTTCATGATCCTAGGATTACCAGGAGTGGTACCTTCAATACAAACCTCCATTTAAATTAATGTTCTTATTAAAAAGAGTTTTTTGTTTTTTTATATAGGCGGTGTTCCCTCCAAGTAACAATGTATTGGCCATGCCTGATTAAGCAAGATCACTTTGGTGGAAAATGTAATTAAATTTGGAGTGGGCAAACCATAATGCGGCAAAGAATTTTCCCCGATAGGCATAACTTTGACTTGGATATCCATCAAGCATCGATTCAAATTCCTACGTAATTCATCGTTAAGCTTTATTTAGCTGCATATTTCTGAAAATATTTTGTATCAATTTTTTTAAATTATAAATTTATTTTGAATGAGACCCGATGCAACGAGACAATGAGACAAGGACCGTCGATGTGAAATAAATAAATCTTATTTTTATACTCTTCACGGGAGTGAATCTATCTATCTTCTATATATATAAAAATGAATGTCGAAAAATGTATGTACGCTCATCAATTGAAAACGGCTGAGCCAATTTCGATTTTGTTGTTGTACTTATGGGGTCCCTTAGAATGCTAGAATTTTTATTTGGACCCAGTAGATGTTGCCGTTGCCGAGATATGGATAATTTTTTGTATAATTTTTTGGTCTGTTTTAATTTAAATGATTTTTTTTTTAAATAACAAATGAATGCTAATGAATCGAGTAGCCTACTTATTTTTTTCATTTTTTAAACTTAAATATACTATTTTTTAGTGTTAAGTTTTTGTAAATCAACTGCAAGACAGAAACAAAACGTTTTGTACGTTTTTTCTTTGTTAATGATTTGGTTGTTGTAATTGTTGTAATTTTCCTCTCATTTATCAATAACTGAGTACGCACTACTTGCTCTTCGTTATTTTGTTTCATTGAGAGCGAGGCAAGAAAGATGCAGTGTGTTTCTTTGTTCTCTCTCAATTTTGGTTTGTCGTGTACCAAAAACAATAATCTGTTCTGCCACCTTTTTTCTTGTTCTTCTTTCGCATATTTCGTTTGATTTTTGTTTTTGTGTTTTGTGAGGGGGAGTGAGTAATTTGAAAATATTAGAAATTTGAAATGCATGTATGAAATTTTTGTTATTGTTTTTGTATAAACATACGAAAAACTTTTTTCGCCTCTTCGTTGCTTTTGCTTTACTCCTTCCTGAATTGTGTGTTGTTGTTGTTCTTATTGCATTTTTCCCTCTTATTTTTTTAAAATAAAAAGTAGAAAAACAAAGAAAATAAGAGAAATTAAATTTGAAAAGTATAATGTTTTTTTATATTATTATTTGTTTTCAGTATTGTTTATTTGAATATAAAATTCAGAATAAATTTGGGAAAACGAAATTTAAAATTTAAGAAGAAAGGGGTGATAAATTCGGGAACACCATGTGGAATCTGACTTACAGATGAATTACTTGCGAGGACGATATCATTTTCAAAAATTGCTTCATAATGTTATGACAACGTTAGAACAAAGAGAGACCAAAGACTATAAATGTGTATTACAGTGGTACGCAGGAGCTTATATATGATCCGATAAATTAAACGTTTTGATTAAAGTTTATTTTTAACCTTGCGGTCACTGCTAATAATTATAGTAAAATTGCAAACCATTGCACTAGCGAACAAATGGCAACAACAACGTTATGCAGGAGAGCGATAAACACAAAAATATAATGCACAAAGTATGCACCGCATACATACATGTAAAGATGATGTTCTTTAATTTAATAGTTTTAATGTAAATGTGTTATATTCGGTATAAGAAGTGTCTGGTATAATAAAAGTAATGCAATAATAAAACACAAAATTAGGAAGTAATAACACTCGAAACAGCTTCTGTAATACAACTTCAAACGGACAGCTTCAACGTTCTTCAACGACTTTGCTCCTTTTATATCCTTTCCATCTGCCATCGACACAGGGTTAGACTCACAAACCAACGGTACCACATCTTACACTCGGTCATCCTGATATTCATCTGCCTCAGATGAATCAAATTCTTCATCCAAATCGACTCTTCTCCATTGCTTCATGTAATCACAACTAGTAGACGTCTTGTTCGGCCCTTCAAAATCTGCTGCTTTTTCAACGTCGTTCGCCCATTTCTCTTAATCTTCACTACTTTATATGGACCCATGAACTCAGTCGCCAATTTCTTCCCCGCAAAACATTGCGTACGCCTTATTGCAACCAGGTCGTTCAAGTTGTACTCAATCTCACTCTTGCGCTTCTTGTCGAAATTGCTCTTGTATAAATTCTGAGCTTTTACAATCTGCATTTTGGCATTGCTTCTCAACTCACGTCTTTCGCTGTCGAATTCATGTAGTTGCTCATCCTGAAGAACCCTTAGCAAACCACTACTAATGTCACTTCTCATCATGACACCAAACATTACTTCGAACGGGGTATATTTTGTAGAACTGTGCACGTTACAATTAATAGCCTTCTGCACTGCACCAACATGTCTAAAAACCACTTAGACGGTTCATCTACAGACATCTTCGAAATAATTGACAATATCAGTCTGTTAGTACGCTCCACTTGGCCATTACACCTCGGTACACCCGTCGTCACCAACACCTGCTCAATAGAATTATTTCTACAGAACACAGCCAACTTTGTAGATGTGAAAGCTTGCCCCTTATCACTGACAATTCGGCATGGAGTACCAAAAGTGTCAGACCAATTCTCCAGTCGCCGTATCACCTCGTCACTGCCTGTAGATTTCGTCGGAAATAACCATACAAATTTTGTAAACGCGTCGACTGCTGCCAATATGTACTTATACTGTTTTAAAGTAATATCCATTGGACCCAGGTGATCAACGTGCAATGTGTCCAACGGATGTTCACCTTCCTCTACGCAGTGTAAAAACCCTTCTTTCTTCCCCAGCTTGTTGTTAAAAATGAAGCATTTCACACAATTACTGACAACTTTGTTCACCTTGGCCTCTAAATGGGGTATAAAATACGTTTGCTTCACAGCATGCAGCGTCTTCTGTGTAGCAAAGTGACCATCATGTGCATTTTTAATGATTTCAGTTTCCATTCGCTTCGGCACTACCAATAAATCATTTCCATCAACAAATCTGTACAACAACTCACCCTTGACTACATAATTTTCATACGGCCTACTCTGTAGTATTTCCACAATAGCTTTTACATGATCATCCTGTTGTTGCGCCTGCTTGAATCTTGCTGAAATTTCACCTTTCTCAACCATCATAACATAGCACAGGTATCGACTTAAAGCATCAACAAGTTTTAGTCTGTTACCAGCACGATGCTCAATTTTGTAATTGTAGTCCTGTAAACACATAATCCACTGCGTAACAGCTCGTGGCATATCAGCTTTCGTTGTTGTCTGTTTAAATGCTGCACAAACAGTCACCAACTTTAATTCGATGCCCAACAAATAATATCGGAAATTCTCTAACGCGAGATATGCAGCTTTTACCTCAAGAACATAACTATGTTACACTGAGTCTTGCGGCGACGTCTTCTTACTCCAGAAAAATATCGGATGCCACTGATGTTCAAATTTCTGCATTAACACAGCTCCAAATCCTTCTTTCGACGCATCTGTATGCACCTCAGTTTCAGCATCCCTATCATAGATATGCAAAACAGGTGCACTTGTAACAGCCCACTTCAATCGATCCACTGCAAATCGCTCCGCTTCTCCCATTTTAAAGACAGCATTCAGTTTGATTAACTCAGTCAGAGGATACGCTATTTGGAAATAATCTCTAATAAATTTTCGAAGGTACCCTACTATCCCCAGAAACGATTGTACTGCTTTCAAGTTTATCGGGTATGGAAAATTCACAACAGCACGAATCTTCTCATCACTTGGTGCCACTTTACCATTCTCAATCACTTGTCCCAAAAAATCAATTTTCGTTTCCAAAAATACACACTTTTTCCATTTGATCTTCAAAGCATGAGCTGCAGCCACAACAAAAACTTTCCTCAACTTTTCCATCCCCTCCTGCGGCGTAGCACTATATATAATTATATCATTCATATATAATTCCATAACATCATTATTAATTAAACATTGGAAAACATGTTTAATGTACCGCATAAAGACATTCGGCGAGTTACAAAAACCAAACGGTGCTCTATTGAACTCAAACAAACCTTCTTTCGTAATAAAAGCCATATACTTCTTGCTTGATTCTTTTATAGGCACATGGAAGAATACATTTTCAAGGTCCGTAACAGAAAAATACTTCGCCTTAACCAACTTTTCAATGACATCATTCACCAACGGTACTGGAAAACGATCTTTAAGCACCATCGAATTCAGCTGACGAAAATCCACGCATACTCTAAACGATCCCTCTTTCTTATTACTACTACCACCCTACTTGCATACTCTGATGTTCATCGACGTATAATTCCATGTCCCAACCATACTTTTATCTGAACTGTCACCGCATTCTGCTGATGTGGCGGCAACCGACTGGGTCTGTGATGAAAAGGAAGAATCTTTTCAGCAACAACTTCCAACTCAATAGGGCATTCAATTTTCTCTGCTGGTACAAATGATGCGATCATCTCATTTACGGCATCTTTGTATCGAGGAGGAACCTTTATTTCATTGGTCGCTTTGCATGTATTATAAATATGCGGTTGCAGCCATTCGTCCTGCATGTCCAGAGCTGCAAACTTAACGCCATCGGCGTCTGAAACGAATCTAAATTTCTTAGTGAAATCAAAACCTAATATCACTTCATATTTCATTTTATCGTCTGGAATCACCAAAAAAGTCTGCTCCGTCCGTTGCTCATCAACCACAACATTGCCAGTAAAGCTGCTTATTACCGCTGTTTCCACATTTCCCAAGCCATACAACTTGGTTTCATCATTCATCAAGTGTATATATCCCAATCGGCTTTTATATACACCTTCCTGCATCAACGTTACATCCGAGCCCGTATCAACTAAACATTTAATTTTTACATCGTTTAAAATTATTGTTTTTACGCGACTATTGTCAATAACGAAATTAACACTCCTCGCGACACTCATGCTTATTTGAGCTAACAGGGCAGTTTCGCGAAATATGTCCACTTTTATTGCACTTGAAACATTTCATTTCATCTTTACAATCACTACGCTTATGATCAGACGATCCACAATTAAAACAATGTATTTGTTTACTTCGATTTGTTTTCATTACAACTTTCTCAACTTTGCTGTCAATTTTTTGTTGCACTCTGTTCATTGTTCCACTACCGTTTATTCTTTCATATATGCCATACTGCTCTCTTAGCTGTGAGTATGACTTTGCACTGTATAACACATATTGCTTATGAATTTCTGCACTTGTTAGAAAAGGTTTTCTTTTATTTAGTCCAATCGCTTGATCGCGATTCTAAAATTTCTAAAAATGTAAAAATGAGTACAATTTTTTTTCTTATCATATTTACACTTACTCTAGTTCCTTTTCGTGTTTCTTACTGACTAACCTATTTTAGCACGTGTGATCACGTATTGCCTTGTTGCATTTTTTGGTGCGCAACAGCAACCCACGCACACAGTGGTGCTTTATGTGCACTGCCAGCTGGTACGCTCAACGTTAGATGGCGCTAAGCTGACCTTGGTCATGATGCCACAGAAGTATTCTTAACAGCACTATTATAATCCTTATGGAACTCAGCCTCTAACACTGAGCGTAATGTCTGAAAATCACTCACGAGAGTTGATTCCAAAAACAACTGAGCCATTTTCGTCATTCTGCTCCTTGCCTGCACAAACATTTGCTTCTCACTCAACCCGTATGATTCCGCGTTGAGAACAAAGTTTTCGAACCACTTTTTAACTAGTATAGATTCACCATCACACTCCGGAATCACCCTCCCGAAATCCGCCACTGATACACTTGCTTTATTGTCACTTGCTTCCTCTTTTGCCATCTTTAGAGTCAGCAACTTTATTAGTTCACGTAAATCATTATCATTGGAGCCACTACCACCGGCGACGTCACTGGATGGTTCCACTTTATTTTGCAACATATTGTTTTCAAATGTATCACTCGCAGCAACCACACAACTATTTCTCTCAGTGTTCGTTTTAACTTCACCGTTTTTACCGGCAATTGTTTGTTACGCAATTACCTGAGCTTTCGATCGCGTTGCGTATTTCTTTCTCAATGCTTCCGATATATCTTCTTTCGCACTCATTAAAGCATTTGGTTCCTTTCTGTCTGAGTTCACTGACCGTACCTTTATTTGTTTTTACACTTTTATTCTTCACACTTTCCGAACTTAATACACTTCTCAACGGTTGAGCCCCCAAATGTATAGATGATGTTCTTTAATTTAATAGTTTTAATGTAAATGTATTATATTCGGTATAATAAGTGTCTGGTATAATAAAAGTAATGCAATAATAAAACACAAAATTAGGAAGTAATAACACTCGAAACAGCTTCTGTAATACAACTTCAAACGGACAGCTTCAACGTTCTTCAACGACTTTGCTCCTTTTATATCCTTCCCATCTGCCATCGACACAGGGTTAGACTCACAAACCAACGGTACCACATCTTACATACATATATCCTAGGTGCGTTGATATCCTCGTGTTATTTAATTTAAAGATAGTAATTATAAGAAAATTTGTAATTACACATAAGAAAAAATGCCAGCAGTGACACGTCAAAATATCGGAGAACGCGGAATACAAATCGACTTCATAATATTGGAAGCAATGAGTCGGAAGAAGAACGTAGCCAACGTTTGAAGGCAAACAGAGTGAGAATTTCTCAAGCGAGATCACTTACGGCTACGGAACAATCCATTCCTTTGAGATTAGGCGAGAGGCGACAAAATAGACGAGCAAACGTTACAATTCCCTATGAACGTTTGGCGTTTAGGTCTGATGTAAATGTCGATTACGCCTGCGATAATTCCGTGGAGATTGGAACAATGAGCACAAGTTGCCAATATTGCAGTGCTTTGAGGTTTCGCCTTGAAACTACAGGATTATGTTGTCTGAACGGCAAGGTCAAGTTACCACAACTGACAATGCCACCAGAACCACTGATGCGGTATTTGGTTTTTCTCCGGATGGATGTATTGTACACTATAAGGTATTACAATGGAGCAACTAACTATTTTGTACGCTGCAATACTTTAGTTAAATATTTTCATTGTAATATAATCCTTTATATTCTTAGCTCGATTCGATTATCTGCCGCATAAACAAACATGATATAGTATTTTAAAAAATATGCAACTTGCTTGATTACCATTCATTTGTTGTTTAAAAAAAAAAAATTGCACGTGTGACATCGCATCGGTGTGAAGCACCAATTGGGCACCGTGCAGACGGTGTGCTAAAGTAACTGCGTTGCTCAATTCCGTTTTGGTTAATTCAAGCCTGCTCAGCTTCTGGACTCCAACTAAGAGGAGTGCAGTCATTCTTCATGTTGCCAGGTATCATCTGTTGTAGGATAAGCTGATACGAAATTGCACGTGGGAAGAATTTTCGATAAAAGCTAGTCATCGCTAGAAAGCTTTTAAGTCCTTTAACCACTGAAGGTTTTGGAAAATTCCGGTGTCGTTATGGCAGTCTTCGGTATATCTTCCTCGTGTATCGGAACTTGATGGAAAGCTTTCAGCTCGTGCCGCTACCAGCATCTCCGGTGACAGGCGTCGTGGTCGCGAAAATACTGGCCCCTAGCTTCAATGCGATGGACAGCGCTGGATTTGGTAATGGAGCCGTTGGGCGACCGTTTGGTTATGTTTGCAAACTCGGCCAAAATTTCCGCAAATAGGTCACAAGCGTTAAAAGTCTTAATGTCAGCTGCATGACACGTGATCGGCGATGTTTGAGATGATTTTAAACTTGTCACGTTGTCGATCAGTAGATTGCGTGGCATATCGATGAGGAGATCAAAGTGGCGTAAGAAATCTGCACCGATAATCGGGGTAGTGACATCTGCGATGAGGAAAGACCAAAAGAAATCTCTGCGTAGACGCATATCCAGTTTAACCCGCTTCTCGCCGATTACCTTGATCGGAGATCCGTTGGCGGCATACAGCATGGTGGAAGTTGGACGAACATCAAAGTTTTTCACAGTGAGTGGCAGAATAGAAACATCTGCACCGGTGTCGACAAGGAACAAAATACCCTGCGTTTGTCAGGCAGGTTTTCGTCATATGGTGGTGTTTCCGCGGCTACCGCATTGGCGGCATGATGCACGTAGCTGCACGGACTGCGACACCTTTAAGCATATCGGCCGAATTTATGGTGATACCAACATGCTCCTGATCCTGACTGCTGTTGACGGGATTGGCTGCGCTGGTCTGGTTTCGAACTGGTGCTACTGCGTGATCGTGATCGCGTTGTCGTTGCCTCAAACTTTTTGGTCAGCTCTACCACAGCTGCCTCCAAAACATCAAAACGTTTGGTCTGAGCCACTGTACAACTTCTGATGTGGGGTGATAGCGTCTAAAACCGAATCTGCTACTTTGATGAACTCGTTTGCGGTACCCTGCGTGGCTGCGATTACGGTCTGAGCAGCCTCAGGCTATCTTTTCGATCATAGCCCTTTCAAAGCTGTTTCACCCAGCGTGGTACCGGCAACTCTCCTCATTTTGGAATAAAGTTCGGACGGTTTTTTGTCTCCGAGGGGCAATTCCGACAGCAACCTGTTGAGACGAAGCTGCTCGCTGTCGGCGAAGTGTCCGATGATTTTTTCTTTTACAAACGGGTAGCGATCGGTACTTGGTAGCGTTGAAATAACGTCCACAAGCTGCACGATAACGTTTGGAACCAACGATGCAAGAATCGTGGTCGCTTTCTGCTTATCGTAGGCTATTCCAGAAGCTTCAAACAATAATTCCATTGTCGTGAACCATGCTTCAATGTTCGCACTGGTCATTGTTGGCACTGGCAACCTTGCGTAAGCGACAGACACGCTGGCATGTGCCGACTGGTTTGGCGACGACACTCTGCCATATGGTGCCTGGCTTGGTGCGGGCGCTAGACCGGCGGAGACGTTCTCGGCAGCCATAGCGCGCGCTGGTTCTAATAAGTTATCTGACTCTGCCACTACGTTTTACATGAGAACCACGTTGGTTCGATCAATTCGGTTTTTTATAAAATCACGTGTTTTTCTTAGTTAATCGCGCTTAAGCAATCACTGCGTTTCGTTTTTAAAAACACGTTGGTTTGATCGTCTCGGTTCAATCACGTCGGGGTCACCACTTTAGAATTCTTCTGAGCTGTTAATTCTAATTTATACAATACATTTACGATTATTTTAAGTTATTCATTTACAAAACTTTACTTCGAATAAAACTTAATAATGTGAAGTGATGCTTGCGATAAAACCAGATTATTATTAAAATGCGTGCGACTTCGATGCCGACTCAAACAGAAAAAGAAGGAACCTCGAGCTAGTGTTGGCAAGCTCGCTTTCCTGTCCCCATCTGTTCGTTGGGGTTGCCACAGGATCTTCTAGGAGCTGCCAACGTACTCCACAGAGGGTTGCCACATATATTTCTGATCAGCTCGAAGAGTCGAGTTGATTTAGCCATGTCCGTCTGTCCGTCTGTATGCAAACTAGTCCTTCAGTTTGGAGCTAGAGAGCTGAAATTCGCACATAGATTTCCTTTTACCATACGCAGCACATTTGTCGGAATCATCCGGTCCAATCATCGGTCCACTAGGGGGGGTTTCTCCCATAAAAATCCACATTTAAATTAAAGTTCTTATTAAAAAAAGATTTTTGGTTGTTTGAGGTATCGAACTAAAATTTTGACATTATAAGTTCCTGGGCCATATCCAACAACCATGTAAATTAGGGTTACTAGGAGGGGTACCTCCCATACAAACTCTCATTTAAATTAATGTTCTCATTAGAAATAGTTTTTTGGTTTTTAACGTATCGAACCAAAATTTGAACACTATAAGTTTCTGGTCCATATTCATCAACCATGTAAATTTCATGATCCTAGGATTACCAGGAGGGGTAACTCCGATACAAACCCAAAGTAAATGACAAACTTATAAAGAATAAAAGTACAATAAAAGTGCCACTCAAACTGTGTTCTTTGTACATACTCAAACTATAACAGAGAGAATATAGGGATGCTAAGAATGGAAGGTTGGATACAACCCGGAGAAACGTGAAGAGTATTACATCTTTGGCATAGCCAATGATAGCCTTCTTTCTGGTTTATATTTATATAGAACTAGCATTGCCCTGCGCGCGTTGCTTCGCCTACGACGATATGTTATTGCTGTTGTTACCCGACCGTTAAGAAGGGTTACGTTTTTCGCGCGTATCTTGTATGTTTGTAAATTTCTTTAGTACCATGTTTCTTCGAAATGGCTCGATGGATTTCGGCAGTTGAGGTATCGTTATATTTGTCTTGATAACCCAAGTGTACTTAGATAGGTTAAAAAATGCGCGTGTGCCATCGTACACGTGATAGAAGTGAAACTTCTTAAAAACAGACAGAGTGATCATCTCAAAACAATTACAACCTTATATTTAATATTCTTTGTGAGTACTCAGTTAATAATAAATAAGACCAAAAATATTCTGTTTTGAATTATTTTATTCAATATTTACTGGTTCGTTGGTTGGTGGTTCAATTGATATTACTGCTATTAATGGTTTGTGATTGCTAAAATATGTGATATATGCCCGTGATTCGATATTTTCGATATAACGTGAAAAAATTGCCTCTATTGTAAAGACCAAATTTTTCATGAAGAAAGTTAGTTAATGGCAAAGAAGAAAAATTTACATTTGCTCTCCGATGGTCATATATGTAGAAAAATTGTCAAGCTCTCGTACTATTGCTTGAATAGCATTATAAGTTTGTCAAGAAGTTTGTTATGCCGGACACACATTATGCGACTCAGTGTACAATTTCATTTAGCTTGTGGACACTCGCAACGTGTGCGAGGACGGATCATGGCACGATTGCATGGAAAATCAAAAACTTTTGATCTTGATCGTACAATCGATCGCATAATGTGTGTCTGGCAAAACACACAGAAGGAGACAAAAAGAAACCACATAAAGTAAATACATACATTCTTCATCAGCTCGATGAGTCTGTCTGTCATTCTGTCTATTGCTTTTGGTTTCTTTGGCGTGTGTAGTTGTTGTTATTGTCTTAAACAATGTGTTTACGTTTGCCGTCTGTTGTTCCCTCTTGCATAAAAATTAGATAAATTGCGATCATCTGTGTGTTCCTTGTTCTCTTTTCTTCGTACATTCGCTTGTTTTTGTACAACACATATGTATGTTGTTGTTATAAACATTTTTATACACACGAACTGCATGTTATTGTTGTGGAAATGTAATCTCCTTATTAAGACTTTTCTGGTGGATTTTCCAAAAATTTTATTATTTGTTGGGGATATGGGAATAGAAATACACATTCTGTGCAAATTTCAAGTCTCTACTTAGTGCGGTTCATGAGATACAGAACTCTCAAAACGTTACATTTCGTATTTTTTCACTGAAAATTTCATACTGAATTTTTGCCCAACGCCGCTAAAGAAGTTTCACTTAAAAAAAAAAATAAAATTGGCGGGTTATTGGCGCCAAAAAGTAAGACTGAAGTTGTTCTTATTAGAAAAACTTTTGTATTTTTTGTCTTATCGAATAGAAATTTGGACAGTATGAGTTACTGCCACTTATTTACTAAGTTAATTTCAAGATCCTAGAATTACTAGAAAGGGTACCTCCCATACAAATCCAAATGCAAATTAAGGTTCTTTTAAAAAAACGTCTTTATACTCTTCACGGGAGTGAATAGTATTATAAGTTTGTCATGAAGTTTGTAAACACAGAAGGAGACATCGCAGACCACATAAAGTATATATATTTCTGATCAGCTCGAAGAGTCGAGTTGATTAAGGCATGTTCGTCTGTCCGTCTGTACGCAAACTAGTCCCTCAGTTTGGAGCTAGAGAGCTGAAATTTTTCATATAGGTTTCCTTTTACCATACGCTGCACATTTGTCGGAATCAACCAAATCGGACCACTAGGGGGTACCTCCCATACAAACCGCCTATTAAAATAATGTTCTTATTAGAAAAAGTTTTTTGTTATTTGACTTATTGAACTGAAATTTGGACACTATAAGTTTCAGTTCCGTATCCATCAGCCTTATAAATTTCAGCAAGGGTACCTCCCATACAAACTCACATTAAATGACAAACTTATAAAGAGTATAAGTACAATAAAAATACATACAACTTAAACTGTGTTCTTTGTTGATACTCAAATTGTGCTGTTTGTTGATACTGAAACTGTAACAGAGAAAATATGGTGATGCAAAGAAAGGAAGGTTGAGTGCAACCTGGAGGAACGTGAAGAGTATTACATCGTTGGCACAGCCAATGATAGCCTTCTTTCTGGTTTTAGTTTTGTTTTATATCTTATCGAGATGAAATTTGGACATTATGATTTACTGTTACATAGAAGTTCGTATTATTGATGTCTGCGTCATGTTTTAGGCTACAGTGTACGGAACCATACGATAATAATCATACATATACGATAATTCATGCCTACGTAAGAAGTACGATAGCACATCATTATCGTGCGCAGAGTGTACGTTAATTTTCATCATGATCCAAATTTTGATAATTCATTTTATTCTTACTCTGATAGACAGAACGATAAGTCTTTCTTTCTTTTGTGTATGTGGCGGTAATTATTGCGCTTTAACTTTTCTGATCCTATTTTGAAACTAGTTACAAATCTTAATCCCCCGAAATCAAAGGTGAGAACGACGAGAGATGTTATGCCAAGTTTGTTGCCGTTGCTAGAGTCTTTGCCTCGTATTACATCCAGTGATTATCATGAAATAATCGATTATGAGTGGCGTCAATTACCATCTTTTGAGCTCCCGGCATATATTGATGGTAAAGACCCGATTGATATTTCTGGACAAATTTGATGGAGTGCGGAGAAGGCGACCAGGGAATGACTTTTAAAAACGCTTCCAAATTTGTGTTGAATGCAATTTCTCTTTCGTATTCGAATGCTGACAGTGAACGCTTATTTAGCCACTTAAATTTAATTAAAACTGACAGTCGCAATAACAACAGTTATTTATGTTAGCCAAACAAAAAATATAAAGTAAGAACGATGATTGCACAATATAGAGCGATTTCAGTCGTGTGAATAAGTCTTTAATGTTCCAAAAAGAATCTACTGCCAAGAAACTTTGCGACTACTATGTTAATGCGGATGTGGATGAATTTAATAGCGTTTTGATTTGCCTACTGATCCGGATCAGATTCGACAACAACCACAAAGTAAATAACGTCATTCTGGGGTTGTTGTTGTTGTTAATTTTTTCAAAGGATTTTAATTAAATAAGTATTGATTAAAAGAGAGCTGCAAGAACTATTTGCATATGTTGTAAAATGTTCTGTCATCATGTATTTTTCACAAAATTTGTAATTTTAATTTAGCCAACGTGCTCGCAAAGTTCCACGTGCTTGTATAACCAAAACAAAAAAAAGCGGTTCGTGATGTAAAATATCTGGTGTGATCGAAAAAATGCATCATCGAGATTTAGTTCGGTCTGAATTCAGTATAATAACAATTTAATGCCAATTGACTTTTAAAGCTGAAAGCAAGAAAAACGGCGTCACCGTCAAGCTGTGTTTCGGCACTAGGGCTACTTCAGCTTCAAGTTACACAAGCGACGTTGAGGTACACAAACGACGTCAACGTTATTGGCTTTTGGTAAACGGAAAACAGCTAAACATGTGTATCAGTTAAATTCGAAAATTGAATAATAATAACGGAAAGTAATTGTTGAGAGCAGCCTCTCTTAAATTCAAGATAAAGTAAAGTAAAGTAACGGATCATATTGCATTGTGTTAATTTTGCCTATTTCTTTTTATGTTCAAGAAAACTTTGTATGTTTTTCAAAAGTTAGTTGCAAATAAATTGTCAAGCAGAACGCACATCGGCGTTTAATAAATTAATCTTTTTATTTTATTTCGGTTTGACAATTTAAAAGTGGACAGCAAAAACGCTTGCTGTACCCCAAACATTGGTGACCCCGACGTGATCGTTGTGTTTAAAGCAAATATCGGTGTATTATATTCGTTAATTCCATTAATTTGCTTTAATGTAAAGTGCACTATTTCGAGTGCATAAGCATCGGTTCCGTTATTCTACTTTGCGCTTCGTTCGTTTTGGCGACAACAATAAATATTTAATCGAATTTGCGGTTTATCATTGTTGTTGCGCGTGTGGTTCTTTTTATTGCCTTTGTATTGTAATAAAATCGAAAAGACAATGCCAAAGGCAAAGAACGTACAGAAAACCGGTTTCGGGGAAACGGGACATTCTAATCGTGAATTTCTCAAGAAAAAAAGTAACTGGTTCTTAGGACAAATTCAATCGACTCTTGATACAACATCTGAGGATACCCTACAGTGTTTGAATGAGTCGATTGTTTCTGTTAAATTAGAACAGCTTTCGGAATTAAAATCCCAGTTTGAGGATACTCAAACGCAGCTCGAGCAGATCTGTTTGGACGAAATCAACAGTAATGCTCGAGTTCAGTTCATGGACGCATTCATCATAGCTAAATCATCTATGATGGCATGTTTAAATTCGCGAAATATGCAAGATTCGCATGCGTCTACTCGAATTGAGCACTCGGCAGGTTCCAGTACATCAGCAAATAAAACGCGTTTGCCGGCGCTGCAGTTACCTGTATTTAGTGGCACAGTCACTGACTGGCCTGACTTTTGGTCATTGTTTCAGGTTATTGTCGACAATGAGTCAACTTTGAGTAACATCGAAAAGTTTCAGCATCTGAGATCAAGCTTGGCTGGCACCGCCCTGGATGCAGTTCGGTCTTTGGAAATATGTCATGAGAACTACGAAAAAGCGGTAATGTTATTAAAAAGGAGATTTGATATTAAAAGTATGCAATTTCAGGCACATATTAAACAATTGTTTGGTTTAAAATCCATGGCTGAGAACTCAGCAACTGATTTGCGAGAGATCGTGGACAAGAGTAGTGTGCATATTCGAGCATTAAGCACTCTTGCATCCAAGGAGGAAATTCTCGATGGTCTGCTAATGCATTTAGTTGGCAAGAAAACGGATTGCGCTACGCAGGCAAAATGGGAAGAGGAAATGCCTATGCAAGGCTTACCTTCATGGGACTCAATGGCAACTTTCTTCGAACGCAGAGTAAGGATATTGGAAAGAGTGGATTTGGCCTTGGCAACAAATACGCCAGGCAATCAGGTGAACTTTAAAAAATCGTCAAATAGAAAATCTTTCGTAACTACCAATACTAATAAGCGCTGTGTATTTTGTCAAGCGGAACATTTTATCACAAGTTGTCCATTGTTTTTACCTTCCATTTGCCTCAAAGAGACCAAAAAGCTGAAGCTATGCCTCAATTGTTTGTGCAAGGGTCATTTCGTAAGAGATTGTAAATCACGCTGCTGCAAGTCATGTTCTGCCAAGCACCATTCGCTATTGCATATAGATCAGCAAGTCTCAGATAGGATCGAAAATTCAGTCGTATCAGAACCTCAAAGTGCTCTTGTCATTGACTCTAATCCTGCTGCATTGCTTAGCAAAAATCATTCATCGAGAACCATTACTATGCTCGCTACTGCCATGGTTATGGTCAAAGGTCGAAACGGAATTTTGTTTCCATGTAGAGCATTGCTCGATTCAGCGTCTCAGATTCATTGCATCACATCATGTTTAGCTAATCGGTTACAAGTCAAAAGAACTAAATCTACAACTATAATTTCGGGATTTGGTCAATCAGACATAGTTGCAAAAGAAAGTATTATGATAGGATTGCAATCTGTAAATGGAAAATACAATACATCACTCTCAGCCGTCGTCGTTCCCACAATTACTTCTAACCAACCTGAAACAAATTTGTCATCTGTTCAATGGAATATTCCAGCAAATATTACGCTTGCAGATTCAGGTTTTCATCAGTCGCAAGGAATTGATTTACTTATCGGTGCTAGTTTGTTCTTCAATCTGATGTGTGTAGGACAAATACAGATGGGTCCGAATTTGCCTATTCTTCAAAAAACCAGATTAGGATGGATCGTCTCTGGAAATGTCAGTTATCCATTGAATCAAGCTTCATGCTGCTCAGTTGTTGTTGCTGATGCAGTGGATGGTGATTCAGATTGTACCCTACATGAATTAGTAAAAAGTTTTTGGGAAGTTGAAGGGCATACTCCACAAAGGATTAAGAGATCAAAGGAAGACCTAGATTGTGAGAAACATTTTATTAGCAGTTTTCGCCGTTTAGGCACTGGCGAATATGTGGTGAGATTACCAAAAAAGATTGATTCCATTTCATTGGGTGATTCGTACGTGCGAGCAGTAAATCGACTGAAATCATTGGAAAGAAAATTCATTAGTCATCCTGAATTGAAACAACAATACTCGGCATTCATTAAGGAATACGTTGACCTCAAACACATGACTTCGATTAGCTCAGTACCACCTAACTTAGTATCGTACTTTTTACCTCATCATTGTGTTTTGAAAGCTGATAGCACCACGACGAAATTACGTGTAGTATTTGATGCATCAGCTCGAACCTCTACTGGTTATTCCCTCAATGACACGTTAATGGCAGGACCTGTAATACAACCAAAATTAGTTGACACACTTCTTCGTTTTCGATCTCACAAGATTGCTATTAAAGCAGACATATGCAAGATGTATCGTTGTGTGCGGATAGAAGAACCAGACTCATTTCTGCAATGTATTGTATGGCGTGAACACCCTGATGATACACTACAAATATATAGATTAGACACAGTGACCTATGGCACAAAACCCGCTGCATTCTTGGCTATTCGTGCAATGCAACAGGTAGCTTTAGACGAAGCATATGATTTTCCCCTTGGTTCAAAGATAGTACTACGCGACTTCTATGTTGACGATCTCATCTCAGGTGGCAGTACAGAAGAAGAAGTCTTGGATATTATATCACAAACAAATGCATTACTTTTACGAGGAAAGTTCATGCTCAGAAAATGGTGCTCAAATGATGATAGCGTCTTGCGAGGAGTTGAAGAATCGAGTAGAGAACAAACAACAGCATTTAGCGATGGTAATGATTGTACAAAAACACTTGGATTGATGTGGGACGCAAAGAATGATGATTTCTTATTCTCGCTTTCTTCATTTGATATTGCTGAGCATGTTAGCAGGCGCCAAGTACTGGCTACTGTTGCAACGATTTACGACCCACTTGGTTTGATTGGACCAGTTGTGTTAAAACTTAAGGTGTTTCTTCAATCACTTTGGAAACAAAAAATGGCGTGGGATGAAAGTATACCACAATCTTTACATTGTAATTGGAATCAATTATGCTCAGCACTAGGTCGAGTCAGCAAAATTCGGTTCCCTCGTTTCGTTGGATTAGATAATGCTGAGCTAGAAATTCATGGATTTTGTGATGCTAGCATAAAGGCATTTGGAGCTTGCGTTTACGTTCGAGCAAAGAAGGGCAATTGTGTGAAAGTCAACTTATTGTGTTTTAAATCACGAGTAGCTCCATTGAAGACACTCACAGTACCCAAACTGGAATTATGCGCAGCAATGCTACTGGCTGAGTTGATGAAATCTATTTTTGATTTGAAGATTTTTAATGCAAGTTTCTTTTGTTGGTCAGATTCAAGTATAGTGCTTTCCTGGTTGGATGATGTCGCTGCTAATTACAATATATTCGTGGCAAATCGTATTAGTAGCATACAAGAAATTTCGAACGGCATGATTTGGAGACATGTACCAACTGAACATAATCCTGCCGACATTTTATCTAAGGGTGCACTTCCTAAGGAATTTGAAGAATCTGAGTTGTGGAAGCATGGAGCTTAGATGGCCAAAATCAATTAAATTGTCTCCTAACACTATTGAGAGGAAACGTAACGTGCTGTGTGTAGTGACAAGCAACACAGATTACTCAATTGATTGCAAATTCGTTAATTTGTTCCGTTCAACGCAAAGGGTGTACGCTTATGTACATCGCTTTATGAATGCAAAGTCGCTTCATTGGTCATCCCCCAAGCTTACTGTGGAGGAGATAGAAGCTGGAACATGTGTACTAATTCGGATGGTACAAAGGGCAACCATGCATCAGGACTACATCGAGTTGGAAGCTAATGGGACGATCGGTCGTTCCAGTAGATGCTTATCCCTGAACCCTTTTATGGATAAAGAAGGTATAATGCGTTTTGGTGGTCGATTACGGAATGCAAATTTGAGCTTCAGCGAAAGGCATCCAATTATACTACCAGCAGATCATCCAGTGACAAACAGCATCATAGTTGACTACCACCAAAGACTACTGCACGCTGGACCTCAGGCCTTGTTGGCAAGCATTCGTATGAGGTTTTGGCCCCTCGGCGGATTAAAAGCTGTAGCTAAGGTTGTAAACAAGTGTATTCGATGTTTTCGTGCAAGACCATCGTTGATGCAGCATATCATGGGCAATTTACCTTCAGAGCGAGTAAGGCCTCAGCCTCCGTTTTATACAACAGGCGTGGATTTTTGCGGACCATACGTTTACAAGTCAGAGGTGCGGAACAGGCAGCCAATTAAATGTTACATTTGCCTTTTCATTTGTTTTGTCGCGAAAGCTGTACATTTGGAATTGGTGAAAGATTTGGCAACTCCTTCATTTTTGGCTGCATTGAAACGTTTTGTGAGCTTGCGTGGCCGACCACGAACTATTTGGTCGGACAACGCAACAAATTTCGTAGGTGCCAGGAATGAGCTGAAAAGACTTCATGAGTTAATGTTTAATGAAGAACATCAGAAGGAGGTACACAGACATTGTCTTAATGAAGGAATAAATTGGCGTGTTATTCCTCCGAGATCACCGCATTTCGGTGGCCTCTGGGAGGCTTCAATTAAATTAGCAAAGCATCATCTTCGTCGTTCGATTTCTTGTTCGGTGCTCAATTTTGAAGAATTTAGAACTCTTGTTTATCAAATTGCAGCTATAATAAATTCTCGACCACTTTATCAACTCACAGAAAGGCCTGACGATCTGCAAGTTCTGACTCCAGGACACTTCTTGACTGGTGGAATGCTGACAGGAGTAGCTGAGCCGGATCTAGTTAACTTAAACCCAAATCGTTTAAGGCATTGGCAAGTCGTGTGCCAAATACAACAGTCATTCTGGAAGACTTGGAGCACAGCATATCTCACTTTGCTCCAAGAGCGAGCTAAGTGGCGTCTAAAAACAGCAAACATCCCCGAAGGTTCTCTGGTCCTACTTAAAGATGACAACTTACCATCGATGAAATGGCAAATTGGTCGAGTGGTTGAAACTGTCAAAGGCAATGATGGTGTCGCTCGTGTGGCAAACATTCGTACCAGCACGGGAATCATCAAGCGAGCCATAGCTAAGTTATGCCTCTTACCGATAGAAGATGTTGAAAGCCGTAGGCCTTCAACGGGGGGAGGATGTTGAGAGCAGCCTCTCTTAAATTCAAGATAAAGTAAAGTAAAGTAACGGATCATATTGCATTGTGTTAATTTTGCCTATTTCTTTTTATGTTCAAGAAAACTTTGTATGTTTTTCAAAAGTTAGTTGCAAATAAATTGTCAAGCAGAACGCACATCGGCGTTTAATAAATTAATCTTTTTATTTTATTTCGGTTTGATAATTTAAAAGTGGACAGCAAAAACGCTTGCTGTACCCCAAA